>CM053580.1:113169641-113187408 GCA_028627135.1 Pseudochirops cupreus
AGCTGACTTTAGTGGGAAGTATCTTTGTGCGCGTTTTAGAGTTCCAGGATTGGTTTAGAGTCCTATTTTATGGGTATTTTGTGGTGGCTATGTGAGAGCTGCGATGTGTTGCTGCTTCTACGCCGCCATCTTGGCTCCGCCCCCCCTGGATTACAGTCTTGGGTGGGTGGGGAGCGCTAACATGGCTAAGCTTGTTGAGGCTGTACAGAGATAGTCCTCCTCACAGTTCTAAGGCAAGTGCCAGGAAGAAGCTCTGACAACAGCTGTGTAAAACCCCAGAAATTTGGGACATAGCACTCTCCAATCTGGAAGCATAGTTCTTTTGTGCTAAAGAGCTCAAAAGACAAGTAATTGACTGGCAAGATGAGCAAACAGAAGTGAAATAAAACTATGGAATTGTTTTTTGGTGACTATCAAAACATGGAAGAAGACAACAAAGTCAAAACTCCTGCATCAGAAGGCTCCAAGAAAAAATATGAATTGATTATGGGCCATGGAGGAGCTCAAGAAGGATTTTGAAAATCAAGTAAGAGAAGCGTAGGGAAAAAAAATTAGGAGGAGAAATGAGAATAATACAAGGAAATCATGAAAAGTGAGTCAATAGCCTGCTAAAGGAAACCCCCCCCCAAAAAAAACTAAAGAAAATAATACCTTAAAAATAGTCTAACTCAAATGGCAAAAGAGGTCCAAAAAGTCCATGAGGAGAAGAATGCCTTAAAAAGCAAAATTGGCCAGATGGAAAAAAGCTCATTGAAGAAAATATTTCCTACAAATTAGATTGGAGCAAATGGAAGCTAATGACTTTAGAAGAAATCAGGATACTATAAAACAAATGAATAAGTGAAAAAAAAAAGAGAAGGCAACATGAAATATTTCATTGGAAAAACCACAGATCCAGGAGAGATAATTTAAAAATTACTGAACTATCTGAAAGACATGATTAAAAAAAGAACCTAGACATCATCTTTCAAGAAATTATCAAGGAAAATTGCCCTGATTTCTAGAACAAGAGGGCAAAATAGAAATTGAAAGAATTCATCAATTGCCTTTTGAAAAAGATCCCCAAAAGAAAACTCCTAGGAATATTATAGCCAAATTCCAGAGTTTCCAGGTCAAGGGGAAAATATTACAAGCAGTTAGGAAGAAACAATTTTAGTATTGTAAAAACACAATCAGAATACCACAAGATCTGGCAGCTTGTATATTAAGGGATCAAAGAACTTGAAATATGATATTCCAGAGGTAAAAATAGCTAGGATTAATACGAAGAATCACCTACCCAGAAAAAGTGAGTATAATACTTCAGGGGAAAAAAATGGACATTCAATGACATAGGGGACTTTCAAGCATTCTTGATGAAAAGACCAGAGCTGAACAGAAAATTTGACTTTCAAATATAAGAAGCAAGAGAAGCATGAAAAGGTAAACAGGTAAGGGAAATCATAATAAACTTATTAAAGTTGAGCTCTTTACATTCCTACATGGAAAGATGATATCTGTTAACTCATGAGACTTTTCTTAGCATGAGGATAGTTGAAGGGAATATATACATGTACACATATATGTATACATATGTATGTATAGGTGGGAATATGGGTCTATATGTATATATGTGTGTACATGTATATATAGAGGTCACAGGGTGAGTTGAATGTGAAGGTATGATACCTAAAAATAAAATTAAGAGGTGAGGGAGGAATATATTAGGAGAAGGAGAGAGGGAGAGGTAGAATGTGGTGGATTATCTCGCATAAAGGAGGCAGCAGAAGGCTATTTCAATGGAGAGGAAGAATAAGAAGGTGAAGGGGAATGAGTCAAACTTACTCTCATTGGATTTGGCTTAAGGAGGGAAAAACATACAAATTCCTTCACCCTAAACATTAGTCAAGTTGTAGAGAAGAATTATAACCAATGGAATGAACAATGAGAAAGAAGGAACAAAACAAAACAAAGCAAAAAAGAGAGAGACAAAGTAGTTTGTTTCAATCCGCATTCAGATTCTGTAGTTCTTTCTCTGGATGTGGATAGCCCTCTCCATCATGAGTCCCTTGGAGATAACTTATAAGCTTGTATTGCTGAGAGAAGTCCAGGCTGTCAAAGTTAGTCATCACAGATAGAATGTGTCTGTAATAGTGTACACAATTCTGGTTCTGTTCTCACTCAGCATCAGATTATTTTTAAGTCTTTCCAGGTTATTATGAAGTCCTTCTGCTCCTTATTTCTTATAGTACAATAGTATTCCATTACATTGATATACCACAACTTGTTTAGCCATTCCTCAATTGATGGGCAACCCCTTGATTTCCAATTCTTTGCTACCACAAAAGAGCTGTTACAAATATTTTTGTACATGCAGGTCCTTTTTCCACTTGTACGATCTCTTTGGGATACAGCTGTAGAAGTGGTGTTGCTGGGTCAAAGGGTATAAACATTTTAGTAGCCCTTTGCACATAGCTCCAAATTGCTGTCCAGAATGTTTGGGTCAGTTCACAATTTCATCAACAATGCATTAGTGTTCCAATTTTTCCATTACTTCTCCAGCATTTATAATTTTCCTTTTTTTGTCATATTAGGCAATCTCACCAGTGAGATGTGGTAACTCAGAGTTGTTTTGATTTGCAGTTCTCTAATCAATTTAGAGCATTTCTCATATACTCAAAGATATCTTTAATTTCTTCCTCTGGGGGGGGAAGGGGGGAACTGCCTTTGCCTCCACAGTTCCTCGTATAATTCGTTGTACATAGTAGCCATTTAATAAAGGTTAATTTAATTAAATTGAATAAAAATGTAGAAATAATTGCTATAAGTTTTGCTAGAAGGAAGACAATATTTATGGTGAATGATTCTAAAAATCCTTTGTGAGGAAATTTGCATTAAGGTGGGCATGAAAGGATAGGATTTAAAAATCTGTTTTTCCTTTCTTTTCTCTTAAATAATCATTGCTCTCTCCTATTTCTAACACCCCTCCACCTCGGATGTCAAGAATTCTCACCTCCCAATCCCAAAACAAATATTATTTTAAGAAAGAAAATATCTGTGATTCCACTCATATTGACACACCCTTCGGTAGTGTACATTACAGCACCCACATTTCAGCAGTTAAATTCATGTCTTTTCTTCTTCATATTCCCCTCATCAAAATCTTGAACTACAGTCTTAAAGTAAGCCTTTGACTTACCTTGCCCAGAACTAGGATAATATACCACTTCCTGGTCATCTCCAAGCCTGCACCCCACTTATTTTCTAGTTTGTTCTTATATTTTGTATTATCCCATTACAATATATTGAGAACAGAAAATGGCTTGTTTGTTATATGAATCCCCAGCACTTAGAACAATGCCTGGCATATAATAAAAGATTAATAAATACTCTATGAATGTAGATGTATATCTACAGCTCATTACCAACTAGAAATTTTGAGATAGGGTTCCTAAAAATAAAATCAGGCTAGGGATTACTCTGGAACATTTTGACTTAACTTGAGCACAATCCTTTGGCTTTGAATATTCTAATCTCTACTTTTTTTTTTTACCTACTTATAGAAACACTTGGATGGAAAGGTTTCTCAGTTATTCAGTAATATAGATTATATCTTCTCTCCTCCCTCTCTGATGCCCTATCTTTCTGTATCCCAGATCGGCAGTACATGAGCCCTTGCTTTGGAACATTTCTAATTGGTGGCATATTCAATATTCACCATTATTCACATACTACCAGTCATTAGTTATCGATTTGGTCATGATGCTATCTTCCCTTTCCACAGAGGTCGTCAAATTCTATAAAGGTTCAATCACTTCACATCTTGAATTGTCCATCCTTCTCCATGAGTCATTCATTGCTTTTTTCTCTCCAGTTTGTACAAAACAGAATATCCCAAATTATGTAACAACTTGACCGTATTATTAGTATCTCTCATAGATTCATTTTTTGCCAGAATAAATGAGTTATTAAGCTGATATGATTTAATTTACAAGGATATTTTCATTATCCTTTAATCAGGATGCAATAATGATTGCTAATAGAAGATATTCCTTTTAGCCACCTATTTCTCAGTTAACTATTCAACCATGAACATCAATCTTGCCTTCAACAGAAACCAAGAAAGCATATTTTAATATTGTATTTTTTTGAAATGTTCATTATCTAGAAAGGTAATTTCAGTTATAGTTCATATTACTATTATTAGTTATTATTATTTGTTTATTGGTCCTTTCGGGTCAGAGCTATTTGATGATCTGAACTCAAAACTTTGCACACTTTTAAGTCATTTGTGATTTCAATTTCCTTAAAATTTCTCATCTGTTTCATCCAAAACAATTTTGGTGTCAGTTGGTATATTTTGTCACTAAATTCATCTGTATGAAAAAAAAGTTACTTATCTGTACTTAAATCACTAAATATTACAGAATCTCAGAATTGGAAGGGATCTAAAGACCACTTAGATCAAGTGATTCCTGAAAATAATTCACATTCATAGCATCAAGAATAGTCATCCATATTTCACTTATCTCATAAAATAGGAAGATTGGGACAATTACATTTTATAATTGCTCTAGTTGGTAAAACATTTTTCTTTAGCTGGCCCTCTCTGATATTTTCAGCTAATTCTACACTCTGTGATGAAGGCAAAAAAAATCAAATATCTCTTCTACATGAAAGCCTTTTAAATATTTAAATACAGCTATGAAATCATAGATAAGTCTTCTCCTCTTTGAGTTAAACATCCCTAATTCCTTTCATTAATCATTGTATAAAAATATCTCTAGTCCCTTCGCTATCTTAATGAACTTCTTCAGAATATACTCCAGTTTATCAAAGCCCTTCCCAAAATGCACAATTGAAGGGTAACTAAATAATATTTATTTGGGGGAGATTAATCTAACAGTGGCACATGTGATGGATTAGAGGAAGAGATACTTGTTAGGTTAATTCAAAATCTACATTAGCAGCAGAGACATGAGACATTCAGGCCTGAATGAAGATGATGATGTCTATTTGGGAAAATATATCATCTTGATTATAGCCATCATAAACTTACTCCAGGCATCCTTGAAATTTCTAAGATTTTTAAGGAAATATTTCTAAGGTTTTTAGTCTGGAATATGGCAAAAATAGTGTTAGAAATTACATTGATGATATTGAGAAGATTAGGCAGTTTGATAGAAGAGAGTATAAACTGGCATGCCAATTGGCGTGCCTCAAGCCCTCCATCATTTGTCATTCTCCCTAATGAGTATGATGTGGAACATCAAAATTGCTTTATTTGCATTTCTCTTATTATTAGTGATTTGGAGCATTTTTTTCAAATGGTTGTTGATAAAATGGATTTTTTCCTTTAGGAATTGCTTGTTTGACTTTTTACACAAATCAATCAGATCTAAACAATTCAAAAATTTTAATTGGTCAAAGCCAGGCTTGATTTAATATAATAAAAATGACAATTCTACCTAAATTAATTTACTTATTTAGTGCCTTACCAATAAATCTATCAAAAACTATTTTATATAACTAAAAAAAATATTAGCAAATTTCATCTGGAAAAACAAAAGTTGAAGAATATCAAGGAAACTAATGAAAAAATCAAAGGAAGAAAGCCTAGCTGTACCAGATCTAAAAGTATATTATAAAGAGGCAATCATCAAAACTATTTAGTACTGGCTAAGAAGCAGAGTGGTGGATCAGCGGAACAGGTTTAGGTATACAAAACAGAGCGGTAAATGATTATAGTAATCTACTGTTTGATAAACACAAAGACTTCAGCTTCTGGGATAAGAACTCACTATTTGTCAAAAATGGCTGGGAAAACCAGAAAATATGGCAGAAACTAGGCATAGACCAACATCTCACACTGTATACCAAAATAAGATCAAAATGGGTATGTGATAATGTAACAGTAATCAATTTAGCGGATACTTAGCCCTTAGTAACTTAGAGCTAAGTATAGAAGGTGTGAGCTCTGCCTCCTGTTGAAAGGGTGTGAACTCCCCTGTTGCTGACATGGCAGAAGCAGATTGGCTGAGACAGGAGGCCAATGTGTGTATATAAGAAGAGTTGTAGAGACAGGGAGACAGAATGGGGAATCTTCCTCCAGGTGGCTCCTGTTGGAGGAAACAGGATTGTCCCAGTATCCAGGAGCTGGGCTGCTGGACTGAATAACTGAGTTGGAGTTTTCTTGAGAGAGAAAAAGAGAGAGAGAGAGAGAGAGAGAGGAGAGAGAAGAGAGAGAAGAGAGAGAAGAGAGAGAGAAGAGAGAGAGAGAGAGAAGAGAGAGAAGAGAGAGAGAGAAGAGAGAGAGAGAAGAGAGAGAGACACACACACACACAAGAGAGAGAGAGAGAGAAAGTTTCTCTCCCAGCATCTGGAAGCTGACTGAGAACTGAGTTGGAGTTTTCCTGAGACCAGAATCTAGAAGGCTGAGAGGGCTTCTCTGGAAGGCCTCTTGGAAGGCTGAGAGGGCTTGCCTGGAAGACTGAATTTATCCTGGGTCCTAGGGCCAGCTGAACTGCTGGAGAACTGAAGAAGCATGACAGGGATAAGCCTTTGTTGGTTTGTGGTTTGGCTGATCTTTTGAGTTCCCAGAAACAGAAGTGGTAAAGGGTTTGAGATGTGCTGGACCCTGTGAACTTTGGTGTGTGCCAAGGACTGTGCAGAGGACTGGACAAGGACCTGGTAGCTGTCTGCCTCTGAATTCAGGTGACTGTTTGGTGGATTCCAGTAGGAGTTGGGACCATGGAAGGGGATCCAGGGAATCTGAGAAACCATCCTGAGTCAAGATGAACAAAAGGCCTTGCCTTGGATAGTCAATGAGTTTACTAGACTCCAGGGGGTGGAGTGTTTGTGTAATTTTCAAATGACTGTATTTAGTGACTGATTGCTAGATTAATGATTGATTAAGTTAAGATTTCCCCATGAGTGGAAGATTGATTATTGTATTGTGAATTGATTGAATGATTAAGTGAGGAGGGTTTCCCCCTTAGGGAAACAATATGATTATTCTTTTGTTCCTTGTTCTAAATATTGCGGCCATTGTAGTGAAAACTGTGTGGCCATTCTAATGTTAAGCTGTTATGAACATTATATTGTGATTTTTTGTGATAAGATGTAATATTGTGAATATTATATTATGATTTGTTGTGAATGTTTGCCTTGATTTGTAATGGAATAAATGAAGTGTTCACTATACTGTGTAATCCAAACCTTAAAAACTGTTCACAGTAGCATTCTTTTAGGAATCTGCTTGTGTGTGGCATTACAGATTTGGACAAAAAGGGTGATGCCATAAGCAAATTAGAAGAGCAAAGAATAGTTTACCTATCAGATCCACAGAGAAGGGAAGAATTTATGGCCAAACAAAAGGCAGAGAATATTATGAATTGCAAAATGGATATTTTTATTGCATTAAAAGGTTTTGAACAAACAAAGACAATGCAAACATGATTAGAAGGAAAGGAGAAAGTGGAAATAATTTTTACCATCAATGTTTCTGATAAAGGCCTCTAAAACATATTTCTAAAATATATAGAGAACTGAGTCAAATTTATAAGAATACAAGTCATTCCCCAATTGATAAATGGTTAAAGAATATAAAAAGGGAGTTTTCAGATAAAGAAATTAAAGCTATGTGTAGTCATGAAAAAAAGATCTAAGTCACTACTGATTAGAGAAATAAAAATTAAAACAAGTCTAATGTACCAACTCACAACCATCAGACTGGCTAATATGAAAGAAAAGAAAAATGATAAGTGTTGGAGAAGATAGTGAAAACTGGAACCTTAATGCTATGTTAGAGGAGTGGTGAACTGATCCAACCTTTCTGGAGAGCAATTTGGAATTATGCCCAAAGGGCTATAAAACTGTGCGCAGCAGTACCATTATTACGTCTGTATCTCAAAGAGATCATAAAAAAGGAGAAAAGGACTCACACACAAAAAATATTCATAGCAGCTCTTTTTTGGTGAGTGAGAATTGGAAATTGAGGGGATGCCAATCAAATGGGGAATGACTGAAGAAGGTGTGGTATTATGAATGTAATGGGATATTATTGTGCTATAAGAAATGAAGAACAGACAGACTTTGGAAAAACCTGGAAACACTGGCATGAACTGATGCTGAGTAAAGTGAACAGAACCAGGAGAACATTGTATATACTAACAGCAATATTGTACAATGATCAACTACTATAGATTTAGCTTTTCTCAGCAATACAATGATATAAAGACAGTTACAAAAGACTCATGATTGAAAATGCTATCCACATTCATAGAAAGAGCTATGAAGTATGAATGCAGATTGAAGCATACTATTTTCACTTTTTTGTGTCTTTTTTTTTCTTTTTTGTGCTTTTTTCCTTTTGTTTTGATTTTTCTTTCACAATATGACTAATGTGGAAATGTGTTAAATATGATTGTACGTGTACAACCTATTAGCTTGTGTGTCATCTTGAGGAAGGGAGGGAGGAAGGGAGAAAAATTTTGAAACTCAAAACCTTATGAAAGACAATGTTGAAAACTATCTTTACATGTAATTGGAAAAATAAAACACTATTAAGTGGGGAAAA
Source organism: Pseudochirops cupreus (assembly GCA_028627135.1). Taxonomy (NCBI): domain Eukaryota; kingdom Metazoa; phylum Chordata; class Mammalia; order Diprotodontia; family Pseudocheiridae; genus Pseudochirops; species Pseudochirops cupreus. The sequence continues at coordinate 113,178,199 of CM053580.1, forward strand.
TAAAATTATATTGTACAGTAAAATAAAGTAATTTAAAGATCTATATAAAAATAAAATACAAAGGGAGACAAGGACAAATGAAGAAATCAAATAGAAGTTAGTACACTTTGTTTAGTCATTTATCAATTAGAAATAGCTTGTATTGTTTTAAATTTGAATTAAGCTCTTTATACAATTTATAAATGACTATTATCAGAGAAACTTGACAAAGTTTTATTTTCCCAGTTAATTCTTTTCTTTCCAATTTTAGCTACATTATTTTGTCTGTGTAGATGTTTTTAAGTTGGTATATAATATTTGACATTTATTCAATAGTTACTATATGCTAGTCATCATGCTACATTCTTTACAAATATTATCTCAGTTGGTCTTCACAACAAGCACAGAAGGTAAGTGCTATTATTACCCCCATTTTACACCTGAAAAATCTGAGGTAAAGAGAACTAAGTGAATTGCACAGGATCAAAACATTACTAAGTGGCTGTGGCTGGATGTGAGCTCAGGTCTTTCTGACTTCAGGTCAGGCATTTTATCCATCGACTGAACTACTTAGTTATGAAATATATTTATTAAATGGTACATAAATATAATGAAATACTATGATGCTGTAAGAAACAGCAAAAGGGATAGTTTGAGATAAACGTAGCAAAGCTTATATGAACTGAAACAGAAGGAAATAAGCAGAAACAGAACAATTTATACAGTTAATGACAGCATTAAACAAGGTGACAACACTAAAAGTCTTCAGATCTCTAATCAATGCAACAACCAAGCATAGTTCCATGTAATTATATTGAATGATGTTATGTATCTCCTTAGAGAAAAGCAATGGACTCAATGTGCAGAACGAAGCATATTTTTGTACATGGCTAATGTTGCAATTTGTTTTACTTATGCTTATTTGTGAATATTTGTTACAAGGAACTTGTTTTTTTTCTTTTTTTTTTTTTTACTTGAGTAGTAGAGGTGAGAGGCTAAGAAAATGAACATTCCTTAATTGAAAATAAATTTGTTTTTAAAGAAAAGAATGCTTTTTGGTTTTGTCATATTGATTAGGAAAGGGGTGATGGCACCAAATCAAGTAAATGTCATTTAAGTTGTTGGAAATGTTGGACCAAAATTCAAGAAAGAATTCACCAGCATAAAACAATATAGGGGATAGGATATTAAACTTGGAGTCAAAGTACCTGACTTTAAATTTCTGTTCTACTTGTGACTTTGGGCTAGTGATATAACTGCTCCTTGCCTCAGTTCTCCATCAGTAAAATGGAGGGCTGGTCTAGATAAAATCCTTTTTAGTTCTTTATTTTTATAAAATTATTTATTTTTAATTTATGTAATAAACCAAGCATTTCCATGATATACTATAATGAAATAAAAGATGACTGCACATGAAACTTCAAATCTGTTACGTAGAACTTGCCATTCCTTTTAAATACATAATAACATATAATGTAAATTTATGTTTTTTTTTCCCTTTCTTTCTTCCTTCCTCCCCCCCAACTCCCAGGCCTAGAGATGGCTACTATTAGAACCAGATATGGATATATGTAAAATCATTCTCTACATTTATTTATCCATTCTTTCTCTGAATGCAGATGTTCTCCTTTGCATGTACTTTGTGGTTAATTTGGACATTTATAACAGTGAAATTGACTTATTTGCACAAAGTTGTTCTTAAAACAGTATTGCTGTTACTGTATACAATGTTTACTTGGTTCTGCTTACTTTGTTCTTCATTATTTTGTACAAGTGGTGCTGATGACTGGTTTAATACACATCTACATTTAAGAAATAAGAGGGAAAAAATGGACCACCAAAGCATATAGAGAAGTGGTTCCAGATGTAGGAGGAAAACCAGGATAGGAAAGTATCAATAGTACTAAGGGGAGAAAAAAAAAACACAACAACTTCAAAAAGGAGAGGATGGTCAACAGTGTCAAATGCCCCACAGAATTCGAGAAAGATGAGAGCAGAAACAAACAAACAATAAAGACCTTTGAACTTATCTCGGTTAGTTATAAGTGAACTATGAGAGGGTATTTCCATAAAATTGGCAGGGGGGAAGGACGGCTAGGGAAACTAAGCCAGGTCACAGAAGGTTAAGGTGGTAATAAAGGAAGTAGAGGTAGCAGGTGCAGAGCATTTGTTCAAGAAGTTTGGTAATAAAAGGAAGATAAATTGGATAGCAGCTTGAAGGGTTTGACCTATAGCATTCCTCTGCTCACCAGAGAATGTTATTCTTACCACTTCACTTAAAAGGAAAGTACAGAAAGAAAGGATTCATGGCTGTGTCTGGATTTCATCAGAGAGATGTCTCCACTAAAACCAAACTGGATAGCAAGACAGGTTTCTGAGAATGAATCATATAGCATAACATGAATATAAAACCTAATAACTCAGGTGATTTTCGATGGCACTTTTGTACCCAGCAGTCAGCATGTGTTTTTGAAGTGGTTCCAAGTCAGCTTGCTTGGATACTATGTACAACAAATTTGGATAAATAGACTCAAATCTGACTTCTTTTCTTGCTCCTGAAGCATAGACTTACTTCTTTTTTTTTATGGCAGCTCTTCAAAAATGATACCACATACAGACTTCTAACTTGACTAAAACAGGGAAAAAAAATCAATCTTCTTCAATTTTACTCTTGCTGGTTTTCAGAAACTGATTTATTGTTAATGGCGTCTCAGCTGACATGCCCATAGGTTATTCAGATGTCCATGTCAAAAAATCAAACTTGACTATCTTGTCCATGTTGGTGATAGGCAACCAGCTAATAATGTCATATTGTTACCTAGTGGGGTCTCCCCATGTAACGGAAAAAACGTGCGAGATATTTTTCCCCTTTATAATCTTGCTTTCTATATTAAAATTTAAAATCCAGAATGATTATTATATTGGCTGACAATCTCTCTTGATACTTTAGTGCTGATATGTGGAGGAATGATCTTACGATAGTAAATTTTTGTCTTAAATTATTCAACCCATTCTTAAGTTAGAAAATGTTTTTTTGAGTAAGATTTGGTACCTTTGATTTTCTCTAATAAATTTGGTTGATCTTTTTTGAATATTATCTACAGAGATCATCATTTTTAATATCATAAGGACTTTTAATTAAATACAAGTGGAATCTCTAACATACCTTCTACATTAAGCTATAAGGCTTAATTTCACTCTATGCCTGAAAGGAGAGAATGACCAGCATCTAGTTTTAATTTTATGTTTGGAAGTGAAAGATTTACTTAGGGAGTCAGATTATAGATCTGATTTTTAACTAATACCCTTCTGGTATTTGGGGAATGTTGTTTCTCTTGAAGCTGTATCCAGATTGTTTGATAGTTATCAGAATACAGTTGGAGAGTCTGCACTGTCTATCTTTAAGCCTAAACTATAAATAGGGAGGCAAATATTTCAATGCCAACTTTTGAATTCTGGTGACAAGCGCATGTCAAATTGTCGTCACATATTACATTGTTTATATTGGTAGCGGTCATGCCTGGAGCTTGTATCCGAACACCCTGACTTTTATGGCTGGTAGCATTTTGCATGTATTAATCTAAGTAGTCCCTGGTGATTTCTAAGTACTTTAAGTTGAGCACTGCAATATTCACAGACTGGCAACTGTGACTGATGTGCTGTGAATGCCATACAATCTCCCCTTCTGACATCACATATGAAGTGACAGTTTGTTCTGACAGTTTGCTTAGATAATGAAGTAATTATCAGCTCACAAATCAATCAGGGATTTCCCCTCAAAGTTAAAAGGAGCACAAGGTATCAGGCTCCAGTGGGTATAAATTGCAAGTCCACCCATACCCACTGATAAATGTCTATAATGTTCTCTCTCATTCCACAGATTTGGAGAAAAGTCATGGAACATTTGTTTTCATCTTTTGCATTGTTTCAAAATTCCATATGAACCTATTTTTTAATCATTTACATTCATGAGCAATCCTCCCTCATTCTCAGTAATAACATGCAGCCAGAAGAGTAATAGGAATGGGCTTTTGATTGGGAGTAAAACCAAAAACCTACTAGGTCTGTAGTTTCACTTTTATTGCTGAAAGATCTGCCACATGCTATGGAAAGGATCAGAGTAAATGTGCATATGTCTTGGAAAGGTATTTTAGAGGAGTTAGATCAGGAATAGAATAGGAAAAAAAATCAGAATACATTAAAATTGCTAATTTTTTTCAGAGATTCTGAGCTCTCTTCTACAACAAAAATCTACTTGATTAGTAGTCTCCTGGTGATGGTTGTGGATTGTGAAACACCTTAACACAATAATAAAATTGCAAGTGATACAATGGCCAATTGAAAGGGGCATGAGGGTGTTAATAGAGTATAGTATATGATCAAAGATAAATTAAATTAGAAAGGAGGAATAATATATCATCATTTAAGTTTCAGGTTCCCTAAAAACCCTTGCCCATGTCTATCGGCATCATAATAAACATTTTGCCACTTGATTAAGAGGTTTGAATGTTTTAATTCATTCTAGGCAATCCTACCTTGGCATTCTCAGGGTCCCAGCACCCCCAAAACTCTTCATTTATATATCTTTTTCTAGATTCTATGTCCAATTATAATTTCTTATTACTTTTCTGGTCCATTTATTTTCACAACAAAGTCAACCCCTTACTGTTAAATATTTCAGTTATTAAAAATATCATTACACTTCCCTCCTAAGTAAACATGTGGGAGTTTGTTTGTTCTCTTTTGTTTTCCACATTTTGGACTAGACCAGTATCTCTTATAGCAGGGTTTCTTGTATTTGTTTATTAACATAATTAACTGACATGTTTGGTTATTCTGCTCTAAAGCTAAAGTAATTTTCCAAATTTTTTCCTATTTATCATATACATTCTTCATCCAAAATAGTATCTTTGAAGTTCATGAAAATAATCTTCAGTAATAATATTCATATTAAACATATCAAGTTCTAACATGATTGTGGCAAAAATCATTCATTTTTCTTTAGCTTTCCCTAATGCAAGGACTTCTCATGAAAAGTTAATTTGGTCTCTCAAGATGTTTGCATTTTTGTAAATGTTGATTCTTTGAAAAAGAAATTATTCTGCATTTCCTATCCTTTTTGGCTTTGGGTAAACAGAAAAGTCAACGATTGCTATTTCAAATGGGCCTAAGGAAAATGTGATTTTCTCCTTTTTTGGCAAGTTATTACATTGTTAAATATTCATTTCTAAATATACTGGGGGGGGAGTTTCCCTCCGTGCACACGGTTTTACATTTCTCTATGTGAATGGGCCCTTTTAAAAGCTATAAAGTAAAGAATGAAGAAACTCATATTTAGATAAAAAAGTTTGTACTTGGACATAAATTTGGAAAGGCAATATGCATTCGGAAAAGGATTTAAGAGAGGGAGAGACAGACAGACAGAAAGTGAGAGACAGAGACAGGAAGACACAGAGAGTAGAAGAGGTAAAGGAGAGATAAAGAATGCGAGTGTATTCGTGGGAGAAAGTGATGATTATTTGCTCAAAATTAGACTTCAGGAACTTCATAAATTTCTTGACATACTCACTGAACTTTAAAAAATGAAGTAATTTCAATTATCTCCTACCATCTTTTATGCTTATTTTATTCGAACTGAGGGAATTAAAAGTTCGGTATTAATATTCAGAGGTCCCATTAATCGGCTTGCTTTCTTGTGGCTATTTTGTTTTATTTTCCTAATGAAAGGTGACTTACACATGGCTTGGCAACCCCACTCCTCAGGGATATAATTAACTAGCTTGTATATATGTAGCCTGTTGTGCTTCAAAGTGTCTGACCACAGTTTTCCCTGGTTGCCATGGGTTGTCTCTGTCTACTGTGCATTGCCAAAGTGCTTTATGCATATATTTACTACTTCTAGCCCACTTGCTGGCAATCATTTAATTAGGAGACCAAACAAATGGGAGGGAAATAAGTTCAAATTTGCATTTTCTCTGTAATTAGGATGAAAGAGTTTAAACATGAATGTCTTACAGCTTATAATATCACATTAATTTTTGCAAATTACCCCTAGTCATTTCAAACTAGAAAAAGCAAAAGTCAATAATTAAGTTGCAAAATGTTACTTTGTGCCTTGGGACTGAAATGATCTCTCTACCACCTTGTCCAGGAACTCTCCTGTTAGGGCTACATGTCAATTACCCTCCTGGGCATAAACTCAAGTTTGTTTTCTTTTTGCCTCTGGCACATTGTAAAGGAAGAAAAGGCACATGATTCTGGGGAAAGAAAAATAAAACAAAAAGAGAAACAAAAGAAATAGATTTCAAACAGTTAAAATCCACAAGCCAAAAGACTTTGTTGTTCCAAAACCAAACTGTGTATTGGCCTCTTGAGGTGCATTGATCTCAGGAGTGGTAATCAATCACTGCCTAGGGGTTCTCTGAGCATAGGTCTGGAGTTGATCCAAAAACTAACTGGTCATTTTGGTCTTTGTGGCCATGATGTTTGTTTCTGCCTCTGTGGGTACAGAAAGGAAAATGGACATGTCAATATAAATAAAATTATGAGAAAACTGGAGTGTTTTTCTCTCCTAACATAACCTACAGATAAATGAAAGGACCACAATATTAGGGCAACAATCCATAAACCTTTAAAAAGATACTTTTCTTGTCAATGAAGTCATGAGATTCCAGAGCAGGTAGGTAAGAGTATGTCTACTGGAGAAAATATTCCCTATATTTAGAAAGGCAGAGAAGGAGAGAGGGCACTATTAGCTACTGGGTTCCTATATCCAATGAGAATCTTGAAAAGAAAGATAATGACAGATCATGGCCTGCTATCATATCAACAAATTTGGGAACAAAGCAGTGAAAGAAGGAAGTAAAATGAAAACCTTAAAGAGTTAACAGGGCAAAGTAAAGGATTTATTTTGCTTCATTTAGGGGTAGGGAAGACCTTAGCACCACTGTAGTCTAAAAGAAAGGAAGCAAGAGAGAGAGAGCTAGAAGATTCATGCAAAATTGGTTGATGGAACAATTGAATCATGTGTATGGGTAGAATTATAGCTGTCAGGCAGGTGGCCACAGGGTAGCAGGACTTATTTCTCTGAGGGTCAATGGGAGAACACTAAGAAAGCATATTTAAAGATGAACATGATTTTGTGGTCTTAGGTGATTCAAATTTTGGTATTTTGGAGGAAGAGTCATTTCAAGTAATGAAAAGTGTTAAGGTATAACCACCCCAGCAAATGGTAGAAATAGAGTAGAGGTGTAAGACAGGAGCTGAGTAGTCAAAGGATCTGGAAGAATATGATGTTAGACTAACATCTATACCCCTACTCATTTAAAACCCTTCTTTGAAGAAATAGGAAGTCTATGAGTGTGGAATGTTGCATAGCACATCATTTTTTCAATGTTCTGAGTAGTTTTATTTTAAAATAGTGATATTTTTCTTCTTCCTCTTTTTTATTTTAAACAATTGGAAAATTTAAACCACTTTTAATCACTTATTCTCAGAGTTGGTAATGATTTTTCTTCCAGTCAGATGTCACATAGCATATTTCTTACAAACTCATTATATATTATTTTGTATTATACTAATGTACATGTTAGATTTCTCCCACAATAGACTGTAACAGCGATGAGACACAGGAAACAATGAACAATATTCTCATTAAATGGGAAAAAAAAATCACACCTATCTTATATGGTCAATTGTGAACAAAGCGCTTTGCAAATAAGAGCCTATAGAAATGTGAGTTGTACTTAATTATAATAGTTATCATTCTTGTATCATTTCCAATGCAAACTATACATTGTAGGCCTCTGAAGTTTTGTTTAATCAAATTTAAGTTAGTAAGAATTTATGCCCAAAGGAAGGCAACATGTCAATAAAAAACAAAATTTTGTTATTTTTTATCAACAAATAGGAAAGTTATCAAGAAAAAGGGGAAGAGGGGCATGAATATAAAGATAGTTATTCAACTTTAATACTTCACATAATCTGTAATTGTGTGGTATCAGGATGCTTCCATAAATGCAGATTTACACCCTTGGTCTTTAGGAGTTACTATCATTGAACAGATTTGTCATCTGTTGGCCAGCTTTTTGATACTTACTATCTGAACCTAGCAAGACAATCACTGAATTTCAGAGTTCCAAGGGATTTCAGAAACTATCTAGTCCTACTCATATCTGTGTAAAGATCTCTCTTATAATATCATGGAGAGGACCTACCTAACCTTTCCTTGCAAATATCAGTAAAATGGACTTCACTACCTCTTGGGACTATTCTTACTCCACTTTTACATAGCTCAAATTATTAGGAAAATTTTCTTTACATCATGTCTAAATCTTCTTCATTATAACTCACACTAATGATGTCTAGTTTTGAGTTTGAGGACACACAAAGGGACAAGACACATTCTTCTTCTCCATGGCAATTCTTTAAATATTTGAAAAAAAATTATCACCCCCCTCTTCAAAATCTTCAATCAAACCTACATGCAATTGGTTTTTGATGACTGTTGGAATTCTTTAGATTTTTATCCCCACTGCCTAGCATATAAAAGATGCTTAATAAATGCTTATTAACTGATTAATGCATGATCCTTATATACCAATCTGAAAATCCTTCATCATCCTGGTTGATTTCCTTTGTATGCTCTTGAGTTCCAACTCAAGAAAAGTGTGGTAGCCTGAATCTAAAACAATTCTTCATATACAATCCTTGAGCCTTAGATGAAAGACACACATTACTGTCAAACTCATACTCAAATCATTCCAGATTGATAGCACATAATGTCCAAGACTTATCTTCTGTTAATACAGACTTAGAAAAAGGTCACTTAACTCTGCTGATCACTTTAGTGCCGTAATGAGACACGGTATTAAGATATTGGTAGAGGTCATATGAATAGAAACTAACTAAATAAAAAAAATAAAACTTTATCCTGAAACAAAGGCTGAATGGAGATATATTAGATGTTTTTTTTTAATTGTGGAAAGTATGAACGAGAATATGAACATAAACTGACTCAACTAATTCAGAAGACAGAATTAGAAGGCAATACTTAGAGATTTATTATTAAAATGTTGCTTTTAGACAATAGAAGAAAATGCTTCTTAGAAAGTGAATAATGGGAGCCAAGATGGCAGCGTAGCAGCAGCAACATATCGCAGCTCTCACATAGCCACCCCCAAATACCCATAAAATAGGACTCTAAACCAATCCTAGAACTCCAAAAAACAC
>CM053580.1:113187908-113256248 GCA_028627135.1 Pseudochirops cupreus
AAATTTAATAAATTAAATTTAAAGAAAAATAATTTTTAAAACATGGTAATTTTTACTACCAAGAATATTATCCACTATTCATATTTTACATGATATTCCTAAGAGTAAGATGTAAAAGTAAACAATGATAATAAGGTGGGATTTACAACAGCAATTACTTATAAATTGATTATAAGGAGGGATCAAACCAGTACTTTAGAAATGTGAACTCCATGAAGAACACAGAATTTAAAGAAGGAAAACATAATGTAGAACAAAAATAAGAGAATATAATTTTAGACAGGAAAGAAAATAATTAATGAATAAAATAAGGCAAAGGCTCTCATTTTTAGGGAATAAAAAGAATTACATACATTAGCACAGCCATGTATAAAGGTCTAGTCAAAGCTTTGGCTGGCACATTCTTTTGTGATTTCAGAATTGGTATGGTTTGATTGCCTCACCTCCTTACAGAGCTACGAAGATCTGAGACAAGATTATTTAACATCTATAGGGGCTTCTAGAGCCAACTCCCTTCTAGTTATGTAGAATTTCTGATTTTATTTCTCTACTCAAGAATTCACTTTCATCAGTACCTTTATGTCTTGGAGACAAAATGTTTGCCAATGATTGCAATAGACAGTTATAAAGAACAAAAATAACTAAGGATTAAATTATATAATTATAGAGGATCTTGGCCAGGTTAGTTGCTGCCACTTCTCTGGTCCCCAGACTCATACTGATTATGACTGTTTTCTCATTTATTTAATCATTAAACTACTACTGAAGAGAAAAGGTATTTGAAGGAACCAGGTACTAAAAGAAGGAGAAGATGAGATTTAGGATACAATGGAGAGGTTGGCTTGGGAAAGAAGAGGGACTTTTTTTTCATTTTTGATAGGAAGAAAGAACAAGATAATTATTAAAGGGGGTAGTGAGGGTAGGAATGGGGCAATTTATGACTGGTGCTTTAAAACCCAATAAATCAGTTTCTCTGCAGAAGTGGGATGGGCCTGCGCCTGCGTAGGGGGAAGGTCTTAGTAATGAGGACTGGAATGAAGGGAATATAGACGATTATCATGAATACAAAGATAATGCTAAATAAGATATTTCCTCAAATTATTAAGATTTATCTTTTGCATCAGTTAGTGATACTTATCTTTGAAGCCAAGGAATATCCTGAAATGCAGATGCTCCATTAAGAACCTTGTTCTCCCATTCCTCAATGATCCTTTCACATTAAGGAATTATTGTCCTCTCAGCATCAAATAATGAATTGTATGATTTAGTTATTCTTTTCTTCCTCAAAAGAAAAAAAAAAGAAGAAAGTGAAGTCATTGTCCCCTATTCCTTTATCAGCCTTAGAACACACAGGGAGTCACTGACAGCTTCCACATTTGCTGTTCTTGGTCCTACTCCCTGTCTCCCTTTCTCTTTCTTACCCGAATACTATTATTGAACAAAAAGGATTCCTCCAACAACTTTCTGTTATCCACAAAACCAAAGTCATAACAAGAATTGGAGCAGTCAGAACTATAACTTGGGATATAAATATAAAGGGTGCTGAACAGATCCCATTATTCAGTAGCATAGAAGTGATTGATCTGAGCACTTGGTTAATATGAATAATTTGTTTAAAAGTAAAGCCACCTAATGATCTATTTTCTATAGACATTCTGATTAAGAATAACTGACTTAGTTTTAGTTCTGCCCTGCTCCCTGAAGCTACTCAAGGGACCTCCAGGGGTTTTGTTTTCTCTTCCCTCTTCTTCACATCATCTTTAACAGCTTATTGGAAGCTGTTTCATACTTTTTGACTCAGACACATTTTATGATGCTTGACTAGGTGCTAGTTAAAGTTTAGTCCCAAATGCACAATCTATGGATGCTACAATCTGTAGTGCTATTATAAGATATAGCTGGGACAAAATCAGCACAATCAAATCCAGATAGGCTGGGAGAACTGAATTGATATTTAAATTTCAAGTTTGGAAGATCCAGTAAAGGGCCCTAAACTGGATAAGAAAAATTCCAATTTGTACTGACTTGTTGTTTTCCTGGGACTTGGAAGTTATTAAGCTTGCCTACATAGTCAAACCCCACCTACCATTTGTCTAGTATTGTTTTTTTATGTAGAAAACTCTCATTTGTACTCCCACTTTCACAGTAAAGTTCTTCACAGAAAATCTATGGACAAGTGCACTACTGGTGTTCCTCAGAATATTTTAGCCTTACTCTTGAAGTGATATTGAAGATCTTGAAGATGATGAAGCCATGAACATTGGATTTGAGAATCAGAAAAAAGAAATCTGGGTTTGTTCCCTGGCTACACACTTACTATGTTTGTTATGTAAACACTAACATACATAATTAGCATGCACACACAACATACATAACTGCTAGGATAAGTTATTTATCCTCCCTGAGGCATAGCTTCATCATCTGTAAAAGAAGGATAACTCCCTCACTCAGGTTATGTGAATCAGTCAATCAGCAGAAATTGATTAGGTACCTACTAATGCCTTCAGGATTCCAAGATAAAAATGAAAATCTCTGCTCTCAAGGAGTTTATGTTCTATCCAATCCTATGTAATTTACTCTTACTATTGCTAGACAGAAGGCAGGAAGGTGTGGGTATTGGCATTATTTTGGCCCTCTTTGAAGGCCCAAAATAATTTTCTTAGCTGGTAGTCAGCATCTGGCAGCAAAGGGAAACCGGAGAAGCAAATAAAGAACGACATTCTTCCCACCTTGGCAAAGAAGGGGTTTTTGCCACTTTGGGACCAAAGATGCAAATCCACTGTGAATATTTCATTTGGATACAGTTACTTTCTGCCAAGGGTAATTTATTTAGACTGTTTATTTATTAGATTTATATAGACTTTTCTCAGAAAATAGTAAGGATTGATTGCTTTGCTTCTAGGTTCTAAAATTGCATTTGGCAGTTAAATATTTTTCATAAAATGAACCTAGAAATTTAAGGTAGAAAGGCAAATTAAGTATCAAAATAAGCTACAAATAATCTTCCTCAAGTCTTTTTCTTAAGGCAGGACCAGGTTCATTACTTAAAACATTTAATGAGTTTAGTGCCAGTAGACAATGATATTGAATGAATCATTTAGATGCCTAAAAACTCCAATCATGGTATATGTGGAGTTAGTGAACTAGTGCTTTCAAACTTCTGAAATAAAACTCATGTACAGAAGGACAAAATAACTTTCACCTTTTAAATCTTAAATTTCACTTAATTATTTTGTATATTTTTCTTATTGCTTTTAAATGATTAACGTTTGAATTCCAGGAATTTGCCTTTGCAGTAATTTTACATTACTACAAAAAGATATTAAACATAAAAAATCCTCTCTGTTAAGATATCTAGCAACTGATTAGCAATGGGAATTGGGCCATGAAAGCCCACAGTAGTGATAGCAAGGACATTTGCTATATTGTGGCAGCAGTGGAAGAAGGACTTCTCTATGATAGAATCAATGGAGCTAGGATGGATTATATTTGTTTTAGAGGAATTCAAACAGGCAAGCACTTAAACTATTTGCTAAGAGAGCAGACTGTATTATTTTTCTCTTCCAGCCTTAAACATATGGTAATCTTAAGAGAAGAGACTAAATAAGTTGTTAGTCACTAAAAGTGGCCAGATAATTGTATTCTTCAGAGTTTTATTTCCCTACCACCTCAATGACCTTAAGAATCAAACTCTGAATGAAGGTCAAAGCCTTTTCTATGTACTCAGAAAGATTATGCAAAATCTTTTGTTATCATAGGTTCTTGGTATATTTTGTACTATTTGAGATTAACCATCAACTGATCATAATAATAGTTTTTTAATATTTAATTTGATAGTCCAGAGAGAGAGAGAGAGAGAGAGAGAGAGAGAGAGAGAGAGAGAAGGAGGGAAGGAGAGGGAGAGGGAGAAAGAGAGTTTCTCTCCCAGTATCTGGAAGCTGACTGAGAACTGAGATGGAAGTTTTACTTGCAAGGCTGAGAGGGCTTGCCTGGAAGGAAGGCCCCCTGCAAGGCTGAGAGGGCTTGCCTGGAAGGAAGGCCCCCTGCAAGGCTGAGAGGGCTTGCCTGGAAGGAAGGCCCCCTGCAAGGCTGAGAGGGCTTGCCTGGAAGGAAGACCCCCTGCAAGGCTGAGAGGGCTTGCCTGGAAGGAAGGCCCCCTGCAAGGCTGAGAGGGCTTGCCTGGAAGGAAGGCCTCCTGCAAGGCTGAGAGGGCTTGCCTGGAAGGAAGGCCTCCTGCAAGGCTGAGAGGGCTTGCCTGGAAGGCCAATATTCCTTCTGGGTCCTAGATCCAACTGAAGTGCTGGAGACCTGAAGAAGCATGACCAGGATAAGACTTTGTGGCCTGGCTGATCCTTGAGTTCCAGTCAAGAGAAGTGGTGAAGGGTTTGAGATGTGCTGGCCCTGTGAACTTCAGTGTGTAGCAGGGACTGCCTGGAGGACTGGACTAGGACCTGAGAGCTGTGTGCCTCTGAGGACTGGATGAGGACCTGGGAGCTGTCTGCCTCTGAATCCAAGGGACTGTTTGGTGGATTCAGGTAGGAGCTGGGACTATGGAAGGGGATCCAGGGAATCAGAAAGACCACCCAGAGTCAAGACGAAGAAAAGGCCTCCCCTTGGATGAAATTGAGGTTTGCCAGACACCAAGGGATAGAGGGTTTGTGTGGTTTTCTAATGATTGTATTTAATGACTGATAAAGTATTGATTTGCCCTATGAGTGGAAGATTGATTATTGTATTGTGAATTAATTGAATGCTTTGTTCTAAATATTGTGGCCACTGTAGTGAAAACTGTGTGGCCATTCTAATGTTAAGCTGTTATGACCAAGATATTGTGATTTTCTGTGATAAGATGTAATGTTGTGAATATTGTACTGTACCTTGATTTGTTGTGAATATTATATTGTGATTTGTAATGAATGTTTGCCTTGATTTGTAAAGGAATAAACAGAGTGTTCCCTATACTGTGTAATGCGAACCTTAAAAGCTGTTCACAGCAGCATTCTTTTGGGAATCTGCTGGTGCATGGCATTACAAAATGTCAGAGTCCTCCACCCATGGGGTGCAATTAAGTTACAATTTCATTCATCACTACTAAGTACCCTCTTAAGGGGTAGTGGAAAATACAAAGTCCATCTACCCCTAGATCACAAGTGAGTTACAATTTCATCAGTCAGCGTTAAATACCCAAGGAGAAGTCTTCATTTTGACTTAGGGCAGGCTCTCAGCTTCCATGGTTTCTCTTCCATAGTCCCAGCTCCCACCTAAATCCACCAAACTGTCACCTAGGTTCAAAAGCAGATAGCTCCCAGTTCCTTGTCCAGCTCTCTGTGCAGTTCCTATTCCTTGTTGAAGCTCACAGTATCTATTCCACTTCAAGCCCTAATTCAAATCCCAGGAAACCAAGTCCCAGAACCAGGAAGTCCAAGTCATTACAGTAACTCAAAGTTGGTACACATGATTCATGCAGTGAACACCCACATTCCCAAGCCTTCACAACAGAACACGTTCCCTCAAGCAGGGATCCTCCTCTCTCATTCACAGTAGCTCCTTAGCAGAAGTTCCCAGAAGAAAGATCTCAGCAGAAGTTCCAGCTGACTCTCAGAAGAAGCTCTGCCACCACAATTTCTTTTCTCAAAATCAAAATCACTTTCTCCAGCTTGGGCCTCTCCTCCTCAGCCTGCATGCATCTTACTCCAAGGAGCTCTGACTCTCCAGCTGGTGCTTTTCCTTAAATAAGGTATTAGCTCCTCCCTGTTCCAGTCCCTTCCTGTTACATCAGCAACAGGGGTTCATACCTTCTGTTTCTTAACAGAGACTTGATATGATTAACTTGAAACTACATGCTAAGTACCTATTGGTTGGCCAAAAGAAGGGGATCTTCAAATTCTATTAGTATTACAATCATATAAATGAGAGTTATTCATTGAATCATAGAATTAGACCATTAACTTTTAAATAAAAAAGTTTATTTGAATTGCTAGTCTTAAAACTTATGATTAAAAATTATATTATAAAACATTTAAAAATCTGAGAAAAATTAATAGGAATAGTTTCTGAGATCTTTGTTGAAAGTGATATATAGGGGTGGCTAGGTGGTACAGTGAATAGAGCACCAGCCCTTTAGTCAGAAGGACCTGAGTTTAAATCTGACCACAGACACTTAACACTTACTAGTTGTGTGACCTTGGGCAAGTCACTTAACCCCAATTGGCCAACCTTTCCCCTTCCAAAAATAAAATGAAAAAAATAAAACGAAAGTGATATATACATGTGTGTATATACACACGCACACACACATATTGAAAACTCAAAACAATGTATAACTGGAATTTTCTCTCTAAAATAACATCTTCAAATAATTTAATATGTGAAGAATCATCTCTATAGGTACTTTACTGATAGAGGTGGCAGTTCACACCTTTTGCGGAGTTCCATAAGTTCCTATGCAGACACATAAACAAAATCCTTACTTGGTAGCCAGCCAGCTCCCTGATGTTGGGTTAGATAATAGACATGCATTTTCCAATCCATAGTTAGGCCTTTAATGAATCCTTTCTAGCTAGATAGCTGTGCCACAGCTTGTATTGGTGAGTCTTCAAGAACACAGGTCCCAAACTACACCAGGCTATGATATCAGAATAGGATTTCACCAAAGGGTTTTTGAAGAGTGTTGTAAAATAGTGATGAAGCTCTTCTGATCAAGTATATATGTGTGTGAACATACATACATATACTTATATGTATAGTTGTTCACACACACACATATAAGTATACAGACACACACACACACACACATGCGCGCGCACACACACACACAAGCAGCCAGGTCATACAGTAGATAGAATGCTAGTCTTGAAGTCAGGAAGACTCATCTCCTGTGCTCAAATCTGGCTTCAGACACTTACTAGCTGTGTAATTCTAGGTAAGTCACTTAACCCTGTTTGCCTAAGTTCCTCATCTGTAAAATGAACTGGAGAAGGAAATGGCAAATCATTATAGTATCTCTGCCAAGGAAACCCTAAGCAGAGTCATGAAGAGTCAGACACAACTAAAAAGTGAGTGAATAACAATATATGTGTGTATGGGTGTTTGTGTGTATACACACAAAGAGAGAAACAGAGAGAGAGACAGAGAGAGGTAGATACAGAGAGACAGAGAGAGAGGGAGGGACAGAGAAAGAGGGAGAGGGAGAAGCACAGAGAGAGAGACAAAGAGAGGGAGAGACAGAGTCAGAGACAGACAGACAGAGACAGACAGACAGAGAGTCTATGTCTAGTTACCTGCCTTTTATTTTGTTTCTCCTCAGACTTCCCTTGGAGTTAGTTCTCTAGAACTTTTAGCTTGAACTGTCCACCAACTAATAACTATCTGTGGTACCACTTCATTTATCCTTATTTAATAAGAGTTAGTCAATCAATGAATATTTATTTTGTTCCTAATATGTTCCTGACACTGTGTTAAATGATGAGGATACAAAGAAAGGCAAAAAAAAGCCATTGTTCTGACGGAGTTCATAGTTTAATGGGGGATACAACATGAAAATCATGTATAAACATTATATATGTTTACATAACATACATATGCCAAATTGGAGACAATCAGCAGAGGGAAGGGGAATCAAGAAAAGAAAAAAAAAGAAAGAAAATTACATAACCTCAAAGATTTTGAGCTAGAAACAACCACAGAGACCACTGATCCATAAAGCACTGAGAAATTAAATGATTTGCTAAGGGTCACATATCTAGTAGTAATAGTTCCTGTTTCCCAATCTTGTTGTGAGAATCCAATGTGACAATGTTTGTAAAATGCTTAGCACAGTGCTTGGCATGTAGGAGGTACTTAATAAATGCTTTATTCTTTCCTTCTTCACCTATTAGAAGATCTTCTAACAGAGACTGGATAACTAATTGCTAGATATATTATAATAGTTTCTTGTAATATGTTTGAGCTAGATATCCTCTGAGGTCCCTTAAAATCCTAAAATTTTTTTGATTTTATATGATTGTGGAAGTTCCAAGGCCACCAAAGGGGACTTCAATGGCAACATCAAGAATAAAAGGAAGATAAAAGAAAGGATAAGACTTCTCATAGGGATAGTTGGGACCATGACTCATGGAAACAGATAAGATAGCAAAGGGTTAGGAAATATAAGGAAAGAAGAGAAGAACGATAATTAAAATTTTAAGAATGTACACTTAGGTGACAGATTGAGAGATGTGCTAGCAAAGGAAATGAAAAGAGACAAGACAAGTAGGAAGGGAATCAAGAAAGAGCAATAACCATGACAGAAGTCAAAGAAAGAAAGAAGATCTAGAGGAACAGGCATTACAGTGTAAAAAGCCGCAGGGAGGTAAAGGAACATATGGACTGAGAAGAGACCATTGAGTTTAACAGTTAAGAAATCATATGTAACTTTTAAAAGAACAATTTCTGTACTACGGTGGTATCAGAAGCCAAAATCCAAGGGACTGATAACTGAGTACATGGTAAAGATGCCTAAGTAATGACTGTAGCTGATTTTATGGATGTTCAGCCATGAGAGAAAGGAGAAATATAAAATGACACTGTGAGGAAACGGCAAGGTCAATTTAGAAATTTGTTATAAAGAAATAGGGAGACCTGCAAATGTTATACTCAGTACAGAAGGAGCCAGTAGATGGGCAGAATTTGAAAATCAAGGACACTGAACACGGAAGGAGACAAGAAGGACAGGATTAAAGGTACAATTAGAGGGGTTATCATTGGAAAGGAGAATGTCTGCCTCCTCCTCAGAAACTGGAGCAAAGGATAATAGATCAGAGGAAGATAGGGAAGAGTTTAGAGGATTGGATTAAAGGAAAAGAGGGAGGATATGGTGGATGATTTTTATTTCCTCATACACTACAAGTAAAGTTCACATGATGTAAGGAAGTATGGGAATGGTGTTGGGGCAATAAAGAGAAGTTTTGGAACAACTTGGAGATGCGGATGAATAAAGTTGATGCTGTGCCTTGTTGAGAAAACAAAAGCTGTATTGGTAGTAAATCCATTCAGTATAGAAACATGACTTTCTCTATTATTGTTCAGGAGTAGACTCTAAGAAGGCAGATGCTCTAAGCAACAAGATATGTCAAGAGGAATGATTTTCAGAAGATACGTGATGAGACCAGAAAATAAATTACTGCATGACTGAGTTAAACAGGAACAGACAAAAAACATACAGGGACATATAGGAGGTAGCTTCTGCTAACTTTGAGAGAGTCAATTGTTAAATTTTCAGGATGAGTGAGTATTTCTACCTCAGAAATCAGCAAATTCTACCAATCAAGACATGATTAATTTTTCTGTCAATTGCCTAAATTTTAAAAAGTAGTAGATAAAATAATGCAAATTAAGGTTAAAAAGGTATTGTGTATTTTCCCCCCTCCAGAGAGCTGGCTATTAAATATTCACCTGCATACCACTAAAGATATACCATGGTACTTAAAGAACTATTTATTTCATGTGATAGCTTAGTAATCGATCATAGAAGGAAAGGTGCTGGGGAGACAGAAAAAAATAAGAGTCCCAATTTACAAAAAGAAAAAAATGAAAATGGTAGAGACATAAAAATATAAGATCCTAAACTTGATTTTAACTCCTTAAAAATCTAGAAGGTATTATTTAAGTGATCATTTGTGAATCTTTTAAAAGAAAGCAATGATCAGTACGGTCCACACAAGGAGCTCATTAAAAAAGATTTTGTATGATCAATCCTATTTTCTTTCTTTTTTTGGGGGGGGGGGTGGGACAGACAGGTTACTAGAACCTTACTTGATAAACTCGAGCTATTCTTGTATTCTCAGGAATGTGATAGTGTAAGCTTGGTGGGTCAGTGGATAGTGCTGGACTTGGATTCTGTATGATCTGACTCCAAATCTTGCCTCTTACACAACTGCTGTGTGACTCTGGTCAAGTCACTTACATTTCCCCACCTCCAAAATGAGGATAATAAAAGTACCTGCCTTCCCAGGGTATTGTGGGGATCAAATGAAAAAATATTTGCAGAGTCCTCTATAATCCTTAAAGTGTTACGTGAATATTATCTTTTATTATTAGACATGGTATAGACAGCAGTACAGACAAGCAGATGTGGGTTTGGTTGAAAGGGTATCCTTTAGGTACTTCTTGTTTTAAAAGTTTGTTGACAAATAGACACGTATACAAACACAAAGGACCAGGATAGTACCACGCACGTAAGAATTATTTGAAAGATCTAGGAATTCACCAGGAGAAGAGAAGATTTGGGGAGGATGTCATAATTTTTTTTTCAAACAGAACTGTTATGTGAAAGAATAATCAGATTGTTCTGCTTGTCCCAAGAAGGCAGAACTAGAAAAAGTGATTACACATTTCAAAGAAGAAGATTTAGAAGTGGTATTAGAGAAAACTCCCTAACAGAATTTTCTGAAAGTGTATTAATGGACTTCATAGACAGGTAATAGTTTTCCTTTGCTAGAGTCCTTCAAATAGATGCTGAATGACTATTTGGAAGGGTTGTTTTTGGAAGGGAATAATATTCATTAACTTGTCCCTTAACTTCTCTGAGTACCTGTGATTCTGGGATAAGATAAGATTTGATTCTGGGATAAAATCCACCCTCTGGGGCATGGGGGGGGGGGGAGGAGGACATAGTTTTAGACCTATGATTTCAGTGGTCAAAAGTTTCTTGGGTCACTGAGAGATTGAATACTTTACTTGATAGTCAGATAGCTCTAACAAATTTTAACTGTTGATTTACCAAGCATATGAAGAAACTATGAGTTTAGCTTCATAGCTGATTTCAGTTACCAGCACTCTGGATGGAAAAGATCTGTGTTTTGTTTGACTATAAGCTCAGTGTGAGCCCACAGAACAACTGGCTGCCAAAAAATGATAGTTCCTTCTATGACTAAACAGGCCTTGCTCTCCTTCCTCTGCATTTTCTCATTTCTGCCTCAAGCTGTGAACTTTGGACAGGAGATCTAGAGGACTGATACGTGCCTGCAACTTTAAGTAATGGGAATGCCATGAATTGTCAAG
Organism: Pseudochirops cupreus; assembly: GCA_028627135.1. NCBI lineage: Eukaryota > Metazoa > Chordata > Mammalia > Diprotodontia > Pseudocheiridae > Pseudochirops > Pseudochirops cupreus. The sequence continues at coordinate 113,198,949 of CM053580.1, forward strand.
CCAAAGAAGCAGTGGCTTTTTTTTTTCCCTCCTGTGGGCCACAGCTATACAAGATGACTGAGAAAAAGCCATGCCAATCTACTGGATGGAATATTGTATGAGAGAGACCATGAGGCAGCCTGGAAAATGCTAATTTTATATAATAGAAGACTCCATAGATCTCTCAGGTGTATAGAATTAGAGGCTGTGGCTATCAGGGATAAAGGAGAAACACCTCCTACAACCCAACAAATTGAGAAATGGAAATGGTGCAGTTTAGACTCTAGAAAAAAAGATGGCTTTTTAACTCTGACCTCGCTGATGAATTAGTTACGAGCCAGTTAGAGTTCAGTTTAAACTATAGATTTCTCCGACTATTGATCAAGTTCGGGGGACAGTAGAGGGTAAAAAAAAAAAAAACATTGCAATTCTCTGCCAATGGCTTCCGGAAGTGGTAGTTTTTTTGTGAAGCTAAGTGTGAACTGTGATTGCCGGTGGCCATGGTGATACTTGAATTTCTAATCAAAGAGCAACAGTTGTTTAGGGAATTTCATTCTGTTTAATCATCTTTCTATTGCATTCAGCAAATGTATTTTCGATCATAATGCAAGTGAATTTCATTTTGCTCATTGGGAAACAAGGTTGTAGTTGGAGTAAATTCCAGGTAAGGGCAAAATAGAAGGAAAGTTGCATTTATAAATCACATAGGGATGATTCCTTTTATGTTTTATAATTTTAGAGCGATCACTGAAGAGCATGGGCCAAGATACGGGGGGCAGTAGCTCCCTATAGTACTGACAAACTTACAGCTCTCTTTAGCCACAGAATCAGTCCTTTCCCTGTGAATCCAGCCTTTCTATGGGACCTGAGAAGCAGTACACCCTATTTTATAGATGAGAATCAAAATCCATCATTTGAAAAGTATAGTGTTGAGAATGGTAGACTTCCTTCTGTGTTGGTCAGATTATATTTGCCAATAATGCTTTAAAAATCATAGATAAATGTGGTTTTAAAATCTCTTTCATTTCTCAATATGTCCATCCCTTCTTCCCCTTCCCAGAAAACATTCTTCATAATAAAAAAGGGGGAAAAAAGCTAGTTAGTTCAGCAAAATCAATACATATCAATAAAGTCAGACTCATAGTTCTTTAACTTTGAAAAAGAATGGAGGGAGGTGTGCTTTCATATTTCTTCACTGGGGCCAAGTTTGTTCATTATAATTTAGTAGCACTCTTTTGATTTTTTGTTTGTCTTTCCAATTACATTCTTGTAGCCTTTTTCTATATTCTTTTCTTGGTTTTGCTTGCTTCACTTTGCATCAGTTTATATTCCTTCTTATGCTTTTCCATAGTCTTCATATTCATATGTAACTACATGCACATGCCATTATTTTGCCCAGATGCTCCCCAATTGTTTACCATTTAATTTTAGGTCTTAACCACTAAAAATAGTCCTGCTATAAATATTTTTGTGTATATGTGGGAGTCTCTCTTTTTATCATTTATTTCCTTTTTCTTTCACTTGCAGGTCATAGTGCTGCACTTTGGAACTACACTAAATAAATCCAACCACACTTCTATATAATTGACCCTTGAAACATCTTCCCTTTCTTTCTTTCATTTTTTTTGGAGGGGGTAAGGCAAGGCCATTGGTGTTAGGCGACTTGCCCAATGTCATACAGCTAGTTAAGTGTAAAATGTCTGAGGCCGAATTTGAACTCAGGTCCTCCTGACTCCAGAGATAGTTTTCTATTCACTGCACCACCTACCGGCCCCCATCTTCCCTTTCAAAGCCTAATATTTCCATGTTATTTACCTTTTAAATTGACAGTTTCTACAAGTTTACCTCATACCCAGCAAACTGGCAAAGAGGGCAGAAGGAAACATTAAATGTTGAAGGAGCTATGGAAAGGCAGGCACATTAAATATACTATTTGTGGAACTATGAGCTGATTTAGCTATCCTGTAAAGGAATTGGGCATTTTGCTTAAAAAAAAAAAAGTGCACACTTTTTGTTCCAGTGATCCCACTAATAGGCATTTACTTTAATAAGGACAAAGATTCATATGTATCAAAATAGTAGCATTTTTTGTATTGGTGAAGTATTGAAAACAAGGCTAATATGGAAATATGTCATGACTACACATGCATAATTTATACCAAATTGCTTTTCTTAAGGAGGGTGGGAGAGAGGGAGGCAATTTGAAACCCAAAGTTTTATATATATATATATATATATATATATATATATATATATATATATAAATTGTTTTTGCTTGTAATGAAAAATCTTTAAATGAAATAAAATGTTATTCTGAGAAAGGGTTTATGAATTTCAGCGTATGACCAAAATGATTAATGATACAAAAAACAGGTTAAGAATTCCTGCTTATAACCTAATTTCACATTTCACAGATGGGGAAACTAAGTCAGAGAGGTTAAATGGCAGACCTGTTCTACTGAATGAAGTGCTAAGTCTTTCCCTTGCCTCAAAAGATCTTGGTTCTAGTATCACTCTGTCACTATTGTTACCAGGCAAATAAAACCTTAAGCAAATTACTTGAACTTGTAATACTCAGTAATAGCATCTGTTAAATGGGTGGTTGTACTGTATATAATCTCTGGGTCACTTTTAGCTCTAAAGGTAATGTTTTATAAGAACTTATTGGCAATCAGATTTATAAAAAAAAATGAGAATTGCATAAACAGTTATTCCCACAACTTAGAGTTTCTCTTTAGTGAAATTGGTTGATTCTTTATGTATATTTGCCTGTAATTCAGGTGGTTACCTTTTTTTTGATTCCATGTAACTGATCAATGCTATGTGAATAACTGACATAGTGAGAGAAAATCTAAGAACCTAGTCTTTAACGCATTTTTCCTCCAAAAATGAATTATAAAATGAATAAACATAGATTACATTTTATAGTACTTTGTAATTTGTGAAGTGCTTTCCTCATAAAATCCCAGTACTAGGTACTGAAAATATTATTACCCTTTCCTTTTTACAGATAAGGAAACTGAGATTCAGAGAGTTGGAGTGAGTTACCTTTAAAAAAATATGTCATAGTAAAGGAAATTGAAGTTGGGAGTCTTTTGACTCCCAGGCCATAAGCTGTTTTATGCCACTTGCTTTTGTCTCTCTCTCTCTCTTTTTTTTTTTCTCCAAACCTGAGATTTTACCAGTGTGGGGAACTCTGTTGAAACTCCTTTTACCCTTCTGCCATTATAAAAACTAACTACTAATCCTAATTTTTATGGTATTGGGGAATTACCTTAGACTCTGAAAGGTTAAATGAATTTACTTGATACAACAGCTAGTACCTGTCAAGAAGTACCTGAATCCAGGGCTTCCTGACTCCCAGGCCAGATTTCTATCAACTACTTTAAGTATCCAGTAGATTGTACTACTTTTAAAAAGAGAAACAAAAACTGAGAGGTCCATTTAATGAAAGAGGTCCTTTTTGCTACCAGAGACCATTGACACTGCATATCTATTGCTGTTTATCTTCTACTGAAACAAATAAATGTTTGTTGATTCGAATATGTTTTTACATTGCAGTGGATTAGTGTTCCCACTGAACCTCCTGGAATAGTAAAATAGCTTTAGGTTTTGGCCTATGCACCTTCTTGCTCTCAAGTAACTGGCAGGTCTCTTGACTTGAAAACTTGGAAACATCTATACTTCTGCAACATCTCTGCTAAAAAGTGTTTACCTTCTGCTTGTACCAACTTCAGAGAGACATGAAAGCTCTGCATCAGTCTATTCCTTCTTTCAGCCTCAAGCTTTTAATAAAGTGCTTAATCTAACTAACACCTTAGCCAGTATAACATAGCTGCCTTTTTCTTCTTTTCCTTTTCTCCCTCTATATTCTGCTTTTTCTCCTGACTAGCTCCAACTGGATTAAAACTCACCCCTGCCCCACAGGAAGCAATATAAACAGCCTTCTTGTGACTCTTAGATTCTAATCAGAGTGAACTCAATGCACATTTGCTCTTTGACTGTTTGCTTTTCATATTGCTTTGGGAGACCTCTCCTCCTCACCCTCTCTTGATTATCAATGGGCCTTACAACATGTTATGGCTTCTTTCCTATTTTCTACTTGCCAGATTTTTTTCTTTCCTTATTTCTTCACTTCAGATCTTAAAAGATGCCCATCATTATTTACTTTCATAAGTCTTTTAGAACAAATTTTAAACATGAGAAAACATATCAAATAGATGTTTAAAAAACAATAACATGCTGAAGTGTTGTTTCTTCACAGTGGTATTATTGTGTACTTAAGGAAGGCAGTGAGTGAGCAAAAATAATGAAATATTTGATTGATGTTCAAAGATGAAATGATTTGGGCAAGTCTATATAGGATCTATATTATACACACACACACACACACACATAAACACACACACATATATATATGTATTATATATATATATTATATATATATGAGAAAATACAGAGAATGCTTTAATAAGGAATGAAGATGAAAACAAATAATGATAAACTATTATTAACACACAAGTCATTATTAAATATCTTGATTTGCTTATACTGCTCAGTACTCCGGTGGGAACAGTAGTGATTTGTTTTTATTAACCTCAGTTAACACCTTCTATCCTGGCTACCATTCTCTAGTCTAGAGTTCGGTACTTTAGAAAATGCCACAATGGAATTATTTCCTTTTTCTAACTTAGGGGGTTTTAAAGCCTGGCTTTAAACTGAAAATAAAGTCAAAGATTGGCAGTTTAGGTTCCTTTCTCTTGTTCATTACAAGCTCTCTTATGAGCCTGGATCTCCTATATGTCATCATGGATTTATTTTTACAAGGCTTTCCTTTGAGAACAATGTGCCAGGATTTGAGTGTTTTACACATTTTGTGAAAGATAAATATAAGATGTAGTGCTCTGACCTTTCAGGCAGTCTTTGTTTTGATTGGCTAATGGTTACACTCTTTCTCCACAGATCATTCAGGCTGTAAACAAGGCCAAAAAATCCCCCAAACTGCCAGTCAATAAAGATGTACTGAATATAAAAAAGGTCAGGATATTTTAGTGACACAGAACTTGTGAAATAGTTATTTTCATGCTTCAAACAAAAATTACTATAATAAACCAAAAACTAATATTTTTAACCTTATAATTTTGATGAAGTAAAGTCAGAATAATTTCACTTTTTCTTTTCTGAATATACACACTTAAGACAGGTATTTGTTTTGTTTTAAATAAGTATTTCTTAGAAGAATGTGACTTCTTAGAGTTTCCCTTAAAATATGAAAGATGAATGTGTATCATTTGAACCTAGTTCTATAATATTATAATTCAATATTGCAAGCAATCTACATTTAATTAATGTAGATATTTATTAAATAAATACAGATATTTCTATACTCTTTATTCCATAGTCCTTTTGCTTCTCTACTGATCATCCTAAATACCATCTTGGAATAGTAGTTATCATTATCCTTCTCCACTTATCCTCCTGAAAAAGCAGTGTAACACTGTTGAAGTCATGAAATTATGCTGATAATGCTCTATGCAAATTTATGCTCTTATACCTCCATTACATTTTCACAGATGCACAGCCAATCTTTGAATGGTCTTTCATTAATTCTTTAATTCCCACCTGCTCTTTTAAAAACTTTTGTCTCAGCCTATGAAATCCAATCTCATTTCTACGTTGACCTAACCAGCAATCTTACTGAAAAGACTGAGGACATATGAAGAAAGCTAACAAGCTCCTCTCCACTATACTTCAAAATCATTGTCATCACACCCTCCCCCACTTCTCTTTCAGAACAGGAGGTAACTCTACCAAAGTTAACAGCTTTTCCTGTGTCCTTTATCTTATAATATGTGTTTGCTCTATTGCTCTCCCACTTTCTCAGTCTCACCTTAATTTCCCCACCAAAATGTTCAGGTCTTCAGGAAAGAAAATCATATTGCTTCCACCTTTTATTCTCTTCCCCTCTACATAGCCTGCAATCTGTCTTCAGTATTTACCACTTTACTAAAATTGCTTTTTCTAAAGTCAATGAATTCTAATTGTCAATCCAATAACTTCTTCAATCTCTGCTAATCAACTACAAAGTCATAAAGGGGTTTTTTATTTGAATCTGGGAGACAATATCAACAAAGCTGATGAAATTACAGATCGGTTTTTGTCTTTGTTTTTTTTTTGTTTGGTTGGTTTGGTTTGGTTTTCCTAGTATAAAGCAAACTCATTGCTGACAGGGAATCTTTAGTTCTTTCTTCAAATCTCCAGAGCTTAGTGCAGTGTCTGGTAGTGAGTAGAGGAAGGGGATAAAACATTTAAAAAGCAACTATTCTGTGCCAGGTACTGTGCTAAGTGCTTTTTATCTCAATCGTCTTTTACGGTTGAGGAAACCAAGAGGTACAAATAGAGATTAAGTGACTTACCCAGGGTCACATGGATAAAGTCTGAGGTCAGGTATGATGGCTCATGGTAATGCCTCAGATCATGTCTTCCTGACTCTGAGCCCAGAACTCTATCCACCTACCTACTCTTAATACACAAATAAACATATTTATCATGTTAAAATTTTCAAAGCACTTTATGTAGTTGTCATATTTGATCTTATGAAGTTGGTAACAATTATTATTTTCATTTTATAGATGAGGAAACTGGGACTGAGGCCAAACTCGGTCACTCCCAATTCTAGGTCAGATACTCTATTTGCTGCACAATCACTGCTATTAATCAATGTTTGTTTAATACAATGTTTTTTGATCTTGTTTCCTCCTTGAATTTCTTGCAATATATAACCCTATTTCTGAAACCTTCCTCACCATACTCTTCCCTTTTGATATTTTCAGTATAATTCGCCCTAGGTTCTTTTTCTATTGCTCTGAATAGTTTGCATTTCTGTTTCCTATTGTTCTGCCCACCACGTAGTTGTGGTTACCCCTCCAGGCCACTTGACCTTCTCTGTACTCTGTGCCAGGGGTGGGGAACCTGCAGCCTCAAGGCCACATGTGGCCTTCTAGGAACTCAAGTGCAGCCCTTTGATTAAATCCAAACTTCACAGAAGAAATCCCCTTAATGAGAGGATGTATTCTGTAAAACTTGGACTAAGACAAAAGGCTACACCCAAGGACCTAGAAGGTCACATGTGGCCTTGGAGTAGGAGGTTCTCCACCTCTGCCCTATGCCTTGACAATCTCCTATACTTCTATGACTTCGATGATTACCTCTAGGCATTTGGCTTCCAAATCTCTATCTGCAATCTAAATCTTTTTTTTTTCTGAATGCAACCTGACATTGTTGATTTACTGCTGAAATCTGTACTTGGATTTCTCACTGAAACTTCAAGTTATGTATGTCTCCGAATGAGCTCATCTTCTTCTAATCCCCACAGTTTAAAATTTAGGAATAATTCTTGTCCCTTTCCTCTCTTTCTTCCCTTCACCATCTCCTTCCAAACAGTTGCCAGCTCCTGCCATATCACACTACTTAATGATACTGAGCTTGCAGCCCTGTATAACTCCTAGATCTATCTCAGAGTAGATGCTAACAATGTTTCCATCATGAAAATCAAGTTCAAGAACATTTTTAGGTGTTCATAGTTCTCCTAAGTAAACAGACCACCGGACTCTAATCACAGCTAGCTATGTGCCCTTGAATTAGATACCCATTCTCTGACCCTCATTTTCTTAAACTGCAAAATGGGGATAATGACACATTTTTTACCACCTATTTATTGTATGAGAGGTGTATTTTAGGTACTCTAAAGTGCTATTAACATGTGGGCTATTATCTTTCCTTTTTATTTCCAAACCAAATTTTAGATGAGTAGTGAACATACAAAGGAACAAGATGGTTGAGGTGTCACATTAAATTATTTTTCCAATCCTTTATTTGATGATTTAGTGAGAAGCACATTACCTTACTCTCCTTTCACTTCCTCTTTCCAGGTTTTCATAGCCTACAGGCAAAAAGTAAAGATAAAGTATCCCACTGGAAAGGTGAATTTCAGAATTGCACTGAAAATATTGTGCTCATGTTAACATCTGGCATACACAAGGGGTCATACTGAATGGGTTCAGAATAAGCTCCTTTGGAAGTAAACCTTTATTAGATGAGGAAGCTTCATGGGAACCTCTCCTAGAATCTGTTCTTAATAGAGCATTTGAGAATGAATTCTGCACAGCTGGCTAAAAGAAAAAAAAAGTCTATCCTACTTGTCAATAGCTAGCCATTAAGTGAATGTGCAATCTCTCATAGTTTTTGCTAAAAAAAAAAAGGAATAGAAATATTGATAGTTTAACACATAAAAAAAGACTCTGTAAATGTGGAATAATAAAATCTTAGAATTTAAGTCTCAAAGAGACCTTAGATTATCATCTAGTCCCCCCTGATCATTTTTAGAGAGTAGGAAATTGAGGGTCAGAGAGAGGTTGTGACTTGTCTAAGTTCACAAAAGTAGTAATTAGCAGAATAAGGATCTAAACCTTCTATCACACTATGTACATGAAATTGAAACATGAGTTGCCCCCTATGTCTATACAAATAAATGAGGAGTGGAAGAAAAAAAATTGTGCTCAATTGAAAAGTATCAGAAATCTATTTGACAGGGGTTAAGTCAATAGAAGCTACATAAAGAATTGAAAAAAAAAACCCGGTAGTTTAATAAAATAGCTTATATAACATGATTCTTGATTTCCTGACCAAGTACAGAACTGAGATCATAGTGCTGAACTACTGCCTTGAATAACGTCCACACAAGAAGCTTACCAGAAGTTGTGTAATGTAGGTAACACTGAAACATGTCTGTGTATCAGAAAAAAGACCCAAGGTATTCTTGGTTTTCTTTGTTGTAGATAATTGTTAAATAGCCTACTTCTCCAATCCCTTGGTCACACTGAGATATGCAGAGAAGTTCTCCACAAGTTTATGAAGGGTGGGGTAATTTGGCTCCATTTCCACAAAAGTAGCAAATAAATAACTATTTCTGTTCCTTCAGTGACTTGGGGAGGAGGGTACAACTGTGCCTTATGCAACTGGGATGGGGGAAGTAAGCTAGTGGCTAGGAATGCTGGAAGGAATGAATACCTGGAATTTCTTTGCTTACAGCTATACCTGGAAAAAAAAAGACTCAGTCCCCTGAAGCAATTAAGAGAAAAAATCAACTTTTGTACAATTTGAAAGTTATTTTAGACTGAATTACTCAGATAAGAACTTTGATTTCCTACTTAATTCTGTGCATATACATAAGTTTAAGATATTTTTCTTAACATTTGCCAAGAATAAATGACAATATAACTAGAGAATACTATTCAATAATATTAATTTAATTAACATGGCCGGGGGAGGAAAATAAATAATGGGTGTTTGTTTATATTGTTTAGAATATAATCTGATAAGATATATTTAAAAACAATAATAACATAAAGTCGCTTAATTATAATTGCAAATTATTTCCTTTCAGTTATACAGTAAACTCGATCTTGAGATACAGTATCACCTTTCTAGCGCTTCATTATGAAGTACAACCATCTTTTGCCTTTATTCATTACATTTAATTTACTTATTTAATATTCCCTCCTCTAGGAGGCAGCTGGGTGACTCAGAGAATAGAGGTCTGGGTCTGGAGTCAGGAAGATGAGTTCAAATATGTACTAACTAGCTGTATAATCCTGGGCAAGGCAGGTAACCTCTGTTGGCTTTAATCTATAAGAGAAGGAAATGGAAAAGCACTCCAGTATCTTTGCCAAGAAAACCCCAGATGGTGTCATGAAAAGTATGATATGACTAAGTGACTCAACAACAATATTCCCTCTGTGCTGTGTCACTGACTTACTTTCTCATTTGCCAAAAAAGGTCTACTTTACTTGAGAACAGTTAGGCATTAAGTCAACTTACAATCTTTCATGCATTTATCTTAGAAAATAAAAACAACAAAAAAGTACCAGGAATTCTGATGGCTTAACATAAAAAAGACTCTGTAACCATGGAATAAAACACAAAAGAACTACCTTGAGGTTTAAGAAGTACTTGTCTGTAGCCACACCTAAAACTATAGTGCATAGACTCTCCAATCCCCCCCTTCCCCATTGTGTTTCCCCTTAATAATCATTCAGTAGAATTAGAACTTACAAAAGAAATTTACTAAAGATAGCTTACACACTTAAATATATCTCTGATATCAGGTTTCTGTGAGAGAAAATTGCTATAAATTTTTACTCAATATTGTTTTTTTTCTAATTTTAGAAAGGATGGAGTAAACCGATATAGTTGCTGCAGGTCTTAAAATTTATATAATCAAAAGTGTCCATTTTATTTTCAATGATTCCATGTATCATTTATTTGCGTAAGATCTCTTCTCCAATGATATAACCTTTCCAGTCTAAGTCATTTATCCATTTGAAGATTACTGTGGTAAGTGGTATCATATATTGCTATAAAACTAATTTCTTTCAGACTACATCCCAGTTTTCTGGCTACTTTCAGACTATTTTCTCAGTTTTTTTGTCAGTCAGTTTTTATATGAGTTGTAGTGATCTTTGAGTTTATCAGACTCTATGCAGCTATTTTTGTGTGTTTTTGAATCTTACATTTCTGACCTGTTCTTCTAATCAACATTTCTATTTTTTAATTAATACCAAATAATTTTGATTAATACTCTTTTATGGCACAGCTTGAGATCTTATCATGCTAGACTCTATTCCTTCCCCTTTCTCTCCATAACATCCTTTAATTTTTCAATACAATTCCTCCAGATGGATATTTATTGTTTTTTTTTCTATTTCTTTAATGTAAGCTTTGAGTAGTCTCATTATATATAATAATATATTGAATAAATAAAATAAGTGGTAAAATAATGTTTATTACAGAGGCAGAGCCAAATGGAATGGAGGAGGGGGATATAAAACTGTTTCTTTAATTTAACAGATGAAATTTGCCCAGAGTCACATCAAGCATTTGGTTAATTGGGGAAAACTACTTCTTTATGTGGTGGTTTTCAATCAGTTAATAAAGCAAAAACATCTGATATATACATCAGTGAACAGGAAAACAAATATTTATGTATTAGAGAGATCAGGATATTTGCTACATCCAAATATTTTTGAAAGGTACGTATTCTATCATACTTACATATATATAGTGAAGAGGGGTATAAAATTAAGGGATACCTAAAGTTCATTTAGAATACAAAGGTCTCAAGTAGCTAATATCTTCTGTACAACAAAGCACACAATTTATGAAAGAAATGGCAGAAAGTGGGGGGAAATAGAAAATGAGGATACTTACAAAACTGAAGGAACAACACAATTTAAAAATAAATCCAGCTAAGCTAGATGCTACAAAATCATGAGTAATTAAGATCTTTCCAATTCTGGGGGTGCTATTGTGGAAAGCTTCTTAATAACTGTATTCTATGTGTGTCTTTATAGATGGACTCCGCGATATTACATAATTCTTTTTCTTCTTCTTCTTTTCCTTCTTCTTCTTCTTCTTCTTCTTCTTCTTCTTCTTCTTCTTCTTCTTCTTCATCTTCGTCTTCTTCTTCGTCTTCATCTTTGTCTTCTTCTTCTTCTTTTTCTTCGTCTTTGTCTTCGTCTTTGTCTTCTTCATTTTCTTCGTCTTCGTCTTCTTCTTTTTCTTCGTCTTCTTTTTCTTTGTCTTCTTCTTCTTCTTCTTCTTTTTCTTCGTCTTCGTCTTTGGCTTCTTCTTCTTCTTCTTTTTCTTCGTCTTCGTCTTCTTCTTCTTTTTCTTCGTCTTCGTCTTTATCTTCGTCTTCTTCTTCTTCTTTTTCTTTGTCTTCATCTTTGTCTTCGTCTTTTTCTTCTTATTCTTATTCTTATTCTTTTTCTTCATCTTCGTCTTTGTCTTCGTCTTCTTCTTCTTCTTCGTCTTCTTCTTCTTCATCTTCTTTTTGCTTTTTGGAGAGGGGAAGGTAGAGCAATTGGGGTTAAGTGACTTGCCCAAGATCATATGGCTAGTTTTTCTGTTAAGTGTCTGAGGCCGGATTCAAATTCAGGTTCTGCTGACTACGGGGCCAGTGCTTTATTCACTGTGTCACTCAGCCAACCCAATAATACATAATTCTTTAGTTATTTTGAGCAGATTTTTTTATCTCTTCCTACTTGGTTCACTTGGAAATAAATAACAGTGACAATAACAGTTATCATAAACACAATGAGTATTTGTATTTTCCGTTAAGGTTTGAAAAACCATTTTTTGCACTACATCATTCGATCCTCATAATGATTCCATAATATTTTATGGTAAAAGAAAATTGGTGTTATTCCTCTTTTTTTCAAAGAGTTTGTATAATATTAAAATTGATTTATGAACACTTTATACAATTCACCTGTATGTTCCTTGAATACTGCTTTTTCCCCTTGGGGTTTAATTAATGCTTTGTTCAACATCATTTTCTGAGATAACATTATTTAATCTCTGTTTCTTGCTCTGTTATTCTGAGCATACTATATTTTTATAAGTATTCATATATTTTACTTGTTATCAATTTTAACATAGATTTGGAGAAAAGTATTTAATAATTTCTTTTCTTTTTCTTCATTTGTTGTGAATTCTTTTTTCATTCATTGTATTGGCAAAGTGTTTTTTCTCTTTTTAAATCAGATTAGTTGATGTCTTTTCTACTAATTTTTAATGTCTTAGTTTTATTTATCATTTTACTGCTTTTTTGCACTTTTAATTTTGCTGAAATCTTTGATTTAAAGTTGATAGTTTTATATTTTTTGTTTTCATATTTTGTTCTTTGTTTTTAGGTGGCTCCCCAACTCATGGATCTATTTTTATTTTTATGTTTTTGAGGAAAATGTTTAACCAGTGGTTCTCAACCTTCCTAATGCTATGACCCTTTAATACAGTTCCTCATGCTGTGGTGACCCCCCCCCCACCATAAAATTATTTTTGTTGCAACTTCATAACTGTAATTTTGCTACTGTTATGAATCATAATGTAAACATCTGATATGCAGGATGTATTTTCATTGTTACAAATTGAACAGAACCCAAAGGTTGAGAACTGCTGGTTTAACATATAAATTTCCCCCTCTGTTTGGATGTATTCCAAAAGATTATAGATTTTTTCTTATTGTTGTAATTTTTTTTAGATTCAAAAATCTATTTTCCCATTACTTTCTTTGACTCACCACTTCTTTGAAATGAAGCTTATTGCTAATTTTGAATAATTTCTTCATAGAAACTTTTAGTATAATTTTATTGTGCTTTTGTTAGTAGATGGATTTTTTAATATTTTGCTTTTAGTCATTTTGATGTAGTATTTTTCTTTTTGTTTCTCTTTTTTACCTTTGCACATGGTCAAAATTTTAAAGATCCCATGACACCTGAGAAATACATAAACTTCTTGTTATTCCCTTTCAGTAAATACCAGAGGTCAGTCATATCTGACCTTTTAAAAATTATTTTCACCTTCTTAATTTTTTTCTTGTTTATCTTTTTAGTAGATGGTTATCATTCTGAGAAAAATACATTGCGTTTTCCAATCTTTATTGTTTTGCTATTTATTTTCCCCAGTAGTTCAACTAACTTCTCCTTTATTCTATTCATTATAAACATACTGTGTATGGGCATTACAAATTTAATTTCGATGGCTCCTTTAAGTATAATTTAGTTATATCTTTAAGCAATGTTAATTTTTTGCTATTATATTTTCAAATTTATAATTGCTTTCTTTGATTTTTAACTTCACCTGAAGCATAATAAGTTTTATTCTTTTTTTTTTTTTGGTTTATTTTTGGAGGGGGTAAGGCAGGGCAATTGAGGTTAAGTGACTTGCCCAAGGTCACACGGCTAGTAGTGTTAAATGCCTGAGGCTAGATTTGAACTCAGGTCCTCCTGACTACAAGACTGGTGCTCTATTCACCGTGCCACCTAAGCCAGCCCAATAAGTTCTATTCTTGACCTTTGTTTCTAAAAAAGTTGATGCTGAGAGAACTTCCTTACTTTCTTCTACTATGTTACTCTTGAATTGCGCAGTTTGAGAATGGATAACTCTTCTCTTCTCTATCCTCATATATTTTACCGTCTTCTACCTCTGTGTTTCACTCAATTTTATATATGTATATTATGTACGCTGTTAATAATATGTCATATGAGGGCTTGTTTATTTTTATTGTTAGCATTCTTATGAGGTAGAGGTGTCTCTATGTTAAAGAAGGGATCAAGAACCAGAGCAATTATAATCTTAACAAATAACAATCAATCTGAGAGTTTCAAAATGGCAAAGTGTGAATGGAGGATGATAAATGATTTGCCTGTCTGGAGCATAATCTACGGGAGAGCTCGTAGAGTCCAGAGGGTACATTTCATGAGTTATTCCTAAGTTCAGTGTTTTACCTGCAAAATTGCAGTGCTTTAATAAATTGCTGGACTGTATTGCATAAACCAAATGCCACCTGAGCAGTGACCTTTCAAATTGCTGGAGCAACAGGAGTTGAAATCAGAAGGCTCAACCTTAAAGCAAACCCTGACAATAAATCCTAAGGAAACTCCCTCTTTGTTCAACTTAATATAATATGCCATCTGAAAAAGTGGGTTTAGGAAGAGTTAGAATCTTTAGAGAGCTTTATTCTTTTGATATAACTTCAAGTATGATTCTATTACAGGTAGGTTTGGGGTCACAAATAAAGCACGTTAATTCATCCCCCCTCCACAGCCCTTTCAGACAAAATAGCAGAGAAATTATAGTAAATGAGCTTTAAAAAGGAGGGAATATACAAGAGGGTCATGGCAGGATGGAGGCAAGAATGAGATGGGAGGAATCCAGAAAGAGAGAATATGAGACTATGATTAAAGAGAAAAATGTAAACATGATGTTATTTTAATTGGGTTGCAAAGGCAAATGTTGAAATATTTCATATGCAGCTTAGAATAAAATTTCCATTTTAAATAGTTACAAGCTTTTATAAATTGCAAGTTTACATATATATTTTTAAGATTTTCCCTAAAATCTTTCCACAAAGATTTTACCACCTAATAGTTTTATCACAAAGTAAAATATCTGTAGATAAATATGTAGTCTGTTATACTTAATTATTTACGAATTAAAGAATTTGCCAGTAGTTTCATGATGAATTCAGCATTGTTTATGCCTTCAGATTTCTCCTTTCAATTTCACTGTCAGTATTTAAAATTTTTCTTGTAAGTTTCCATCACTGGTATAGAATCCCAACACTACAAGGCATCCGGGATGCTTATAATCAAATTGATCTATTAGCATATTTATCTATTGATCTTTAATATACGCATATTTATTTCCTTTGAATATCTCTATATGGTTGTAAGTGTAAGGAGAAAATATTGAAGGATAAGAACAGGGATAGGAACTAGTCCTGTGATGTCACTGCTATTGGGAATTGCCTGGTAGAGGAATATCCTCTACCAATATAAACTGGCAGGGTTTTGGTTTTTTTTGGTACCTCTACTTTTAGCCTAGCCAAGTGTTTGATGGCACTTAATAAATGCATGTGGATTATTTGATCATTCATGGCACTTAAATAATGTTTCTTTTAATTATTTAGACAATAAAACTATTTACATAGCAATTAAAAACACATTTATTGAGGCTCCTACTATACACAAGATTTTTTGCTGCAGGCAAGAACAGTGACAGTGCCTATTCTCAAACAGCTTAATACTAAATAGGAAGATAAAGAGCACACATACTCTAGTAAAAAGCAAAAATGCTGTAAAATTTAAATGAAGAAAGACCCCACTTCCATTATTTTTTATGTTAGAAATTTGATTTTTCAATGTTCTATGATACTTATATATTGGAATGTACATTAATAAGTTAACCTGATATTCAGCTAAATAAACAAGCAAGCAAACTAGTAGTCTTAGACTTAGAGAGTTACCAAGAACAATAAGTTAAATGATTTGTCCAAGGATAGATCTCTTACGTATTAGAAGCAGTACTGGAATCCTAGTCTTCTTGGTTTTCGAAGTTGCTCTTTATCCACTTTGCTATGCTAATGCCTGTTCATATTACTATGTAGTTACTATATGAGATATTATTATATAGTATTTTTAAAGAAAATCTATTTTTGTGCCTCTGGGTGGTTTTTAAAGGGTGATGAATTATTTTCTTTCTCACAATAAACATATTACATTTGCAAGCCCTCCCTTGTCATATTTCCTTGTAACTGTTGGAAAATCATTCTGAGTATAAGATCCTGCCAGCTGGTTTAAAAAATAAATCTGTGTGTGTGTGTGTGTGTGTGTGTGTGTGTGTGTGTGTGTGTGTGTGTGTACCTATCTATATATGTATGTGTGTGTATGTATACATGTATACAGATGTGAATGTATGTATATATGTATTTATGAATTATATACATATTTGATTTTACTGAGAGATTAAATCACCAGCTGAGGGAAGAAGACTTGGTCCAGAGTCATCAGAAATTCCACCCACTAAACTTATCATCCGAGATATAGAAGATCTCTAATTAGCTTCCTGAACCAATTAAACACAGACAGGAAGCATTAGTCACCAGCACTATTTTGAGTTGATCAACTGACTTGAGAAACTATATAACATGAGGGAAAACTTTGACATGAATTTTTTCTTCTGCCCCACGCTTGTGGCTGCAGTTATCATTAACTTGTTTGGTATACAGATAGATAAAATTTCTCAGATTATTTCTAACAGAACATGTATACAAAGAGAGACAGTGAGAGGAGAGGTTTGATTTATTTATTTTTCTTTGTTTTTCCCCTTTCTTATCTCTATGCCCTCCTTTGAGAAGCTACTTTAGACTCATTTTCTGTCAGTGGTCAACTTGCTTTAAGAAGGTAGTTTGGACTCATTTCTTATCAACATGGTTAAGAGTTCAGGATTTGAGAATAGTTAACCTAGGCTTCCAGTATTCTTTGAACTTGCAATACATACAGGTTGAAAGATAATTCTGAGATGAACTATGTATGATGTAGGATTACAAAGTAATGAGAACAATTTTTTTTTATGAGAACAATTTTTGCACAAGGCTGGTGGAAATCACTAGTTTTTTATAAAGTAGAACAAATGTCTTAGTTTAAAAAATGAAATTTTGTCTTCTAATTATATGATAGGGAACTTAAATTAGATTGTTTATAAAATTCTAAAGAAATGCACAAGAATATTAGGATCATATAGAGAGAGCTGGAACATCAGAGGTCCTCTTATTCTATGTCTTTATTCTTTTGGATAAAGAATCTGAAGCCCCTGGAAACCAAAGGATTTAAAGATCATACTGGTGGTGTTTATAAACATTATTTTAACTGAGGTCTTCTTAATTTCAAGCAGTGCAATTTTTATTACAAAGAGATAGTTTATGGACATTTGGAAAGTAATAAATTGCCATTGAAAATCAGGCTGGATTCATCAATAAACTGTTAGAATAATCTCTCCTTTTAAAAATATGGCTATTAGATTGTAAGATAAAGAAGATGCCTTAAACAAGAGAGTTGTGAATTTCAGCAAGGCAGTTGCTGAAACTGATCCTATTGATATTCTTGTAGACAAGATAGAAAGATGTTCTGTTAAATGATAACTCAGTAAAATGGAGTCAAGACTGGTTAAGTGACCATACCGAAAGAATGAAAGGCTTGATGGTAACCTGAAGAGACATCTTTGGGTGAATGCCTCAGTACTCTATCCTCATTCACAGGGACTCTTCAATACCTTTCAAAAATGATTTGGTTTGAGAAACAGATGAAATTCTTAATATTATTATTTCAGATTAAAAAGAGTGGAACTGGACAAAATAACACACTGACATGAGGATGAAGTATGTGTGTGTATAGTCTCTATTAAATTTCTTTTTATTATAATTGCCATTGGTTTTTAGAATGCATATACACACATATGTAGCCTGTCTCTGTCTCTCTCCATATATGTATGTATATATATATATATATATATTTATATATATATATACACACACACATATATGTATATATATATATGTATGTATATATACTCACACACATTCTAAAACTGTGGGAAAATATATAATATAAAATGCAATTCAATAGCGGTGATACTTGGATTCAAAAGAACAATTTCACAAGTTTATAGTAGGAAAGACATGGTTAGAGAACAAAAAGATATGGAAGTTTTAATGAACTGTTAGTTCAATATGACTCTGTGGTTTGGTAAAGCAGCCAAAAAGAACTAATATGATCTTAGGCAACATTTATAAAGGAGTAATGTCTAGAACAGAATGATAGTCTAACAGTAATCTGCCCTGATCATATTCTCATCTGAGCTACTGCATTCATTTCTAGACATCAGTTATAGTCAGAAAAGTAACTAACTGGTGTGCATTCAGAAGAAGGTGCTTGCATTGGTGAGGTTATTGTAATCTATGTGAAATAAGAGTCAGTTGATATAATTGTTGGTGCTTATCCAGGAGAAGAGAACATTTGGGGATGCATAGGACATAAAAGCTCTCTTGAGTATTTGAATGATTATCTTGACAAAGAATTCTTTTGCTTAGCCACAAAAGACAGAGCTACAAATTGTAGAGAAGCTGATTAGGGTTCCATGTAAGGAAAGCTGTTAATTTACAGGGCTGCTCAAACTGGAAACTGGCTACCCTAGTAAAGAGTGAGGTTCCCTTCATATACACATATGAATATGCAGATATGTATGAGCTTCTATATGTGTGAGTGCCTATGTATGTGTATATATACATACATATATACAGACAATATCTGTTTTATTTAGCCAAGATCTTCTTTATCTCCCACCCAAATTTCCTTCACTTCTTGATAATATAAAATACACACACACACACACACACACACACACACCCCTAAAACCCATAACTCATTGCACACAGGTATAGTACACCAAAAGAAATTTCCATATTGGAAATATGTGTGTGTATTTATTTGTATGTATAATTCTCCCTTCTGGGTTCATCTCTATCAGGAAACATGTTGCATTATTAATTCTCTGGAATCCTAATTGTTCATTAGCTGTTAAGAGTTTATCATAATAGTATTCAAATACACATATGTATGATATGAGAAGACACGTCTTTACCTTACTCTTTGCAAAGGTGGGAGGTCTATGAATCCCTAATTTGTGATTGTGATACATTGTACACATTTTTCAGGTTTTTTTGTGTATTAATCAGTTATTCTGGTTTTCTCTTCTCTTTTAATTTAAAAAAAATAGAATTTGCTTTATGGGATTGTTGTCTGTGATGGGGAGATTCTGAGGAAAATTACATTGCTATAGAGAAACAAATGCCATCAATCAAACTAATTTTTTTAAAGAAAGACTGATAGATAACCAATGGACAACTCCATTCTCTAATAATATATTTGCACTGCTAAGAGCACCTGCACCTGAAGTCATTCAGTGTTACTTAGGGGAGGATAGGTACAGAATGAATTAAGAATCCTTTGTGACTCTTAACTTCATTCATTCATTAATCATGGACTGCTTTGGCAATCTGGTGAAGTCTATGGACAAGACATACCATCTTATATCTCTAGGCATTTTCATTGGCTGTCCCACATACCTGGAATCTTCTCCCTCCTCAGCTCAACCTCTTGGTTTCCTTCAAGCTCCAGCTAAAATCCTACCTTCTACAGGAAGTTTTTCCCAATCCCTTTTAATTCTAATGCTTTTCCTCAGATTATTTCTGATTTATCCCATAACAAGCATATTTGTACAGAGTTGTTTGTATGTTGTCTCTTTTATTAAATTGTGCTTCTTGAGAACAGGGGATGTCTTCTGCTCTTCTTTGTATCCCACTACTTAGCAGAGTGCTTAACACATAATAAATGATTATTGACTGACACATTAAAATAAAGGTTAAACTATATTAAATACATTGGATTACCAAAGCAACAACAAGTTAATGAAAATAAAGATGGAGTTTTTTTTTCCTCCATCCCTCATCCCCCATTCCAGTTCACAGACTCCTTGAAATCTAGCTACAAGCCCTTAGGGATACCTAGAACTTCTGTGAAACCCTAATTACAAACCACTTATATACTATGTGCCAAGCACTGTGGTAAGTACTCACAATTAAAAAAAAAAAAATCAAAGCAGGTCTTTCTCTCAAGTATCTTATGTTCTGTTGAGGAGGAGAAACATGGACATGTATAAGTACATGTAAAATAGTTTAAAAAGTCATTGAGAAGAATAATACCTACTGTATAATTGGGAAAGATCACATTTATAAAGTGGCGATTGAGTTGAATCTTGCAGAAAACCAGGTATTCTAAGAAGATGTAAGAAAAAAAAAAGTTTCTTCCAGCGAAAGGGGATAGCCAGCAAGAAAAAAGGCAGAGATTAGAGATGAGATGCCATATAGTAGAAACAGAGGGAAGATGGTAGAGCAAGGTAGGAATTTTCCTAAACTCTTCCAAATTCCCTCTAAATAACATCAAAATAACATCCCAAAACAAAATCTGAAGACACAAAATGAACAAAAGAATGTGTTGAAACTATTTTCCAACCCAACAACTTAGAAGTTCAGGAAGAAAGATCTTTCTCACTGCAGGTAATAGTGGAATATAGTTCAGTGCAGCTGCATAGGCCTCTCTGGCAAGCTAGTAGCAAGCCTTGGGTGTGACTGAAAGAGTGATGACAGCAGCTTCAGGAGCTTTTAGGCTGAAAATGGTGCAGGGATCAGGAACTGATTAGGAGGAGATTGCAGGAGACCCTTTGCTGGCATTGGGAGCAGGACTCTGTTGCATCACCCATTCCATGTCATAGTCCCTGGGCAAGAAAAAGCATGGGAGAAGGGATCCTGAAGACATTTCCAGGGTGAAAAAGAATGAAGACCAGAGCGCAGGTGAAGATAACAGTTACCACACCTCCCCTTAGGTCATGTAACCTTGGCAAATTTAAAAATTTACATTTACAGAACTAGCTCTGATAAGAGCAGCACAAAAAACTTGAAGCTTGAGATAATTCCCTCTCAACTTTGGAAGCAGAATCCAAGTTTAATATAGATTTAAAAGTCAAGAAGTCAGGTGACAGGGAAAATCAAAGCAAAACCTCAGAAGACAATGGGGTCAAAGTAGCTATATGTGAAGCCACAAAGAAAAATGTAAATTGGTCTCAGTCCAAAAAAAGGAAAGAATTCCTTGAAGGGCACAAAAAGGAATTTTTTAAATCAAGTAAAAAAGATAGAGGAAAACTGTTTTGTGTTTGAAAATCAAATTTTCTATTCATCTATGATTTTGCCATTGGTAATACTCGAAAGTCTTCAGTTTCATTAAATGTCCATTTTTCTCTCTGAAGGATTACAATTAGGTTTTCTTGGTTTTAATCCTAGTTCCTTTGTCTTCCAGAATATCATATTTCATGCTCTCTGCTTTCTTGGTGTAGAAGCTGCTAAATCATGGGTTATCCTGACAGTCACTCCATGATATAAATTTTCTTTCTGGCTACTTGAAATATTTCCTTCTTGAGCTGGTAGCTCTTTAATTTGGCTATAATATTTCTGCATGTTTTCATTTTGAGATCTCTTTTGGGAGGTGATTAGCAAATTCTTTCAAATGCTACTTTACTTTTTGGTTCTAGGACATCATGGCAGGTTTCTTGATAATCTCTTAAAAGATGTCTAGTTCTTTTTTTTTTTAATCATGGCTTTCAGGCAATCAAATAATTCTTACATTATCTCTCCTTGATCTATTCTCTAAATCAGTTGTTTTTTTTCCCAATTAGTCTGCTTCAAAGGAGATTTTTTTTTTAATAGAAAAAGAGCTATATATACAAATATATTTGTAGGAGACCTCTCTGTGGTTGGAAATTGAGGGGATGCCCATCAACTGAGAAATGGCTAAACAAGTTGTGGTATATGACTCTAAGTGAAGACTATTGTGCTTTATGAAATGACAAACAAGATAATTTCAGAAAAACTGGAGAGGACTTAAATGAACTGATGCAAAGTAAAGAGAACTGAACAAGGAGAAGATTGTACACAGTAACAGCAATATGATACAATGATCAACCCTGAGTGACTGAGCTATTCTCAGCTATACAATGATCTAAGGTAGCTCCAAAGGATTTATGATGAAAAATGATATTTCTCTCCAAAAAAAGAACTGATGAATTGTGAATATTGATCATAATATACTTTTTACAAATTTTATTTTCCTTGGATTTTTGGGGGGGGGGTCTATGCTTTCTTTTGCAACATGACTAAAATGGAAATGTGTTTTACATGACTGTATATGTATAACCTTGTAATGGCAAACAAGATGGTACTTAGTTCCTTGTTTCAATTACTCAAACACTTAGTTTCTTGTTTCAGCTAATCAAGTACCTTTGAGACCCTCCTGTAATTTGGTGGTGGGAGGAACTTGCTGATGCAACAGGAAGGGTGTAACAGGAAGGAGAAGAACATATAAAAGCAGGAGTACTATCTAGGACTAAGCAGAACTGAGAGGGACAGCACTTGTGGTATTGGCACTCTGTTCATCTGTTCTGTCTTTGTTGATATGTGTTTGTGTTAACTTTGTCAGACAGAAGCATTCTGTTTGTTGATTTTTATACTTTTGTCAGAAGCATTTTGTCTGTTGAATTGTGTTACTTTGTCAGGCAGAAGCACTCTGTCTGTTGACTTATGTTGATTTCAGAGCAGAAAGTGAATTGAGATGATAGTGCCAGCAATGTGTGTGAATATTGTTATAATTCTGCTAAGTTACATGTGTGTGAATATTGTTGTTGCTCTGTTAAGCTTTGTCTTCTGAGAAACAGAAACTGCAAAGGGTGAGTTTCAATATAGAACAGGAGCTGGAACAGGAGCTGAGAGCTGCCTACCTGTGAATCCAGGCGACAGTTGGATGAATTCAAGCAGGAGCTGGGAGCATAGAAGAAGAGCCATGGAGTTTGGAAGTCAACCTCCAGTAAAGATGAAAGGACCTTTACTTGAGTACTTAGTGCTGACTGACAAGATTAAAACTGTGTGAGCTAGGGATGGGAGACCTTTGTACTTTGTACCTGTTGAGGATAACTACTCCTTAAGGATGATTGAGTTAAGGATGATTGGAAGCCAGTCTCCAATCAAGATGAAAAGAAAACTGTAGATGGGCACTTTATATTTATTGAGATTGCGCCTTATGGAATGATATTTTTTGTTTAAGACTACTTGACCGATTTTGTAATAAATTATTATGTTATATTGTTGTGAATGCTATACTTTGATTTCTGTGAATGTTTGCTTTATTTTAATGTTGAATAAATAGTGAGTTTACTATACCATGTGATCAGAACCTTAAAGCTATTTACAGCAGCAGTCCTCAGGAGACCAGCTTGTGCTTGGCTTTACAAACCTATATCAAATTGCTTGCTTTCTTAATGAGCTGAAAGGGGGAAGAAGAGGAGAGGGAAATTTGGAACTCAATTTTTTTTTAAAGCAAATTAAGAGCAATTTACATGTAATTAAAAAAAGGAAAATAAAAGGAAAAAGAAAAAATAGTCAGGTGATCAGTTTGACAAGACCATAGAGTGTGTAAAAAGGCATAATGTGTAATAAATTTAGGAAGCTATGTTAGGATCAGATTTTGAAGAGCTTTGAATGTCAAAGATAGCAGAATTGATTGTTGATCCTAGAGGTCATAGAGAATTAATGGAGTCTGTGTTGGGAAGATGTGTCAAGAACTACACTTTAGGGTGATCAATATGGCATTTTGATGAAAGGTGAATTTGAGTAAGAGAAGATTTCAGGAAGTAAATCCAATTATGTTACTATTGACACAGCCTAGGTGAAAGGAAATTAGGCCTTGGTTTGTAGGAGCAGCTGAAGGATTGGAAAGAAAGGGTCTGATTTGAGAAATGTTTTGGAGCTGAGTTTATAAATTTGCATGAATGGAAATGTGCTAATGCCACTAACAAAAATAGGAAACTTGAGTATGTAGTTTGGGCAAGAATAGGTGAGTTCAGACTTACATCATAGCAAAGAATAGCTAAACCAATGATATAATTGACATATTGAAGTATATTTTTAAAAAACTGAAACTCAGGGACCTTCATCTTTCTTAGTTCCAAAGATTCCATTCTGAAACATTTATTTTGCCCTTCTTCAAAAATGAACAGATACAGAGATGTATAAGACATTGTTCCTGATGACAAGTTAAGTATGAATACAAAACAGTCTATATTAATTGTTAGATGAGTAGTGCAGACAAGCAGAAACAGCATCCATAAGAAGGAGAAATCAATATGGTCTGGAGAGATTAAGTAAGATTTAAGAGAGAAAGTGGGCCTTAAGATAACATTTCAAGAATATATAGGATTGAAGCAGTCAAGATTGAGGATATGTATTTCAAAATCATCACTTTCATTTACTCGTTCTTTTAAAAGTAGATTGCTTTTTTGACTTAGATGATGAATAATATTTTAATTTATTTGTTCCATTCTGGTAACAAAATTGGCTCATTTTTTGGGATGTGAATGGTTTCTTTGGTTTGCTATATGAGAATATGGGTTTGGGGTACATTTTAATGAATTCTAGATACGTCCTGCTTGATGAGGGACAAAGATCTTTCAGAATTGGAGAACTTTTAGAACCAATGAGCATATAAAAATAATTTTGAAATCTTAAAAGTCAAGAGAGTGAGAAAATCTAGATGCCTAATACATTCAGTCATTAAGTAGAGTTCAATTACAGATGCCTTAAAACCTATGGGGAACTTTGATGATGCTAGCTTTGTAATGGGCTATGCCTGTGGATGGTACTTGTTTTTGATTTCACTCTAAAAGATACTGGGTTAGATCTTATTATTGAACTTATGTCCAGTTATCCAAATTATTTCATTGTTATCTCAAAAAAGTAGAACCTGGATCTTTTAACACTTAAGTCCTGTGCTACATGAATTGAACTGTTTCCTGAACCAAGATGAATGGGTGACCTAGTAGAGAAAATGTGTGTCTTTCTGAGGTAGATCATTTCATCAGTTCATTAAATCTTCTAAAGCACCGTATTTTATTAGCTTAAACTTTCACAATGGCACATAGCATTGCCTGAAACAAGTAGTTTAAAAACAAGTAGAATAATGATAACAACAGATGTATTCCACATTTGGCAAAACCAATACATAAAAATCCAGATGGTTTAATAAATCAACGTGAGGGGTAGGAGTGGGGGAGGGGGATTGATTGTGATTATTTGCTTCAAAAACAATACTAGTCTTTTAAATAGCAAGATTCACTAGAAAACTTTTTAAAAAAATTATATTTATGAAACCATAAGCCAATTTCAGTGATGGGCCATGTTCTACTCTGTCCCTTAATTTCCTACATATCTATTTTCACATTTGGGTCTTATAACTGTTAATCACTTGCCCTGTGTTCTCGTAAAAAGGGATGTGATGAAAAAGAGGGACTAGACACTTTATCCATTACTCTTAACCTTTCAAACCTTTGCAAAATAGTAATTGTAAAAAAGAGTTGAAGCAATTTCAGTTGTCTTGATGGTCTTAAGACACCAAGAATCCCAATGTGGTAAAAATCTGGTGAACTAACTACAGGTAAGGCTAACTCTTAATCCCTAAAATACCTCATGCCCATTACCCCTCTGCCTACCATGCTCTGGCAAGTTGTATGAGGCTACAATAGACTTTAAACAGTACTCAGCTATATTCTATCCCACTCTTGGCCAACCCTAATCTGACTGGCACTGTAGTATAGCGGAATTTTGCAATACCATTTAGCCAGAGAACTGAGGAATAGAAGAACTGGAATAGACTAATATGCTTGTGGTGCCACCACACCTGAAAAAGGGGATGCACATCCAGCTAGAACCAGTTATGCCTTCCACAGAGAAGTCACTCGAGCAGAGATTGAAGTTGGTGAAATGTCAGCTGGCTAGCTTGGAGGGAGTCTGATAGGAATCTGTCCCTGGGAAATTAACTTTTAAGAAGTCAGAAAGTGATTCATAGGGGAATTAAAGGGGGAAAAAAAAGACTGAAATTACCAAAGATCTGAGAGGGAAATATTCTGTTAAAGATATTGAGCACAAGTAGTGGGGGAAAAGGAAAATATTAATGAGAGGAGGTAATGTAGTCTTTACATTTGGTAAAAGAGACCAGATATCTATGAGTAAATACTCTAAGGATAATGAATCAACACTTCAAGTGGCAAAGGACCCTGTGGATTCACAAGAGAGAATGGTATTACAACAAGGTATTCCTGAATGGTTTGAGAAAAACAGTAATTGTGAAAACAGTGTTTATCATCCATCAGCAGAACAAAAAGACTAAAATCTATAGTGGCAAACCTTAACAAAGAAACAAAAGAGAGAACAATTGATTTAGCATGAAAATTCATAGAAACAAAGGAAATTATAGAAAAAGAGAATTTGAAAAGTAATAGTAAAGTGTTCTCTACATAAGAAAAAAACCATCAATCTCAAAGATTAAACAAATGAAAATTCAAGAATCATGGGTCTCACAAAAGAATACAAGTCAAACAACAACAACAACAAAGCTTCAGTATTCTATTATCAGAAATAATATGAGAACATAATGTAGAACTCCTGAAAGAGAAATTTCTGAATGAGAGACACATTTCTTTCTGGGGTGAGGAGAAGGAGAGAACAGGACTATTCTGTAGATTCCAATATAAGGAGAGGTAAAAGCTGGAAAGAATTAATAGCTAGATATAAAGAAGAAATTAATATAATACATTAAGAAAAAATTGCAGAAATAGAAAAATTGGTAAAATAGCGAAGGGAACTGTATCAGCAATGCAGTATTCACAATGCCTACAGTAACTATAAATATGCTGATATAGTTATTAATCACAAAATGGAACAGGCTCTCTACATAAGAAATATAGATAGTGCATTCATTTAAATACCAGAAGACTGAGTCCCAAAACCAGAAAGTCAAAGCCAACCCAGTAGTGATGAAGTTGGCCCATGTGGTCAAAGTAGTAAACACCCACATCCTCAAGCCTTCAAACAGGACAGGCTACCTCAGGCAAAGATCCTCCTCTCCTCACGCATGTAACTGCTCAGCATCTAGGCAGCTTGGTCCCAGCAGCTTCGGCCCCTGGCAGTTCCTGCCCCAGGCAGTCCTCAGCAGGAGTCCTTAGCAGAGATTCTTCCCTGCTCAAAGCAAAAGGAGTTCCCAACCGCAGCCACTGCCTCTGACACCACATCCAGTCAGCACCGCACAGAGACTAGCTTGGTTCCAGCGTTCTCTTGCTCCACCCCTTCCTGCTACATCAGCAAGCTCAAGGGGCATGGAAGATCTTCAAATCCCAGTATTGTTACAGGAACCTAAGAGGTGAGAAGAGCAAAGTTGCTTTAAAGAGATATCCAAAGAGAAAAAGTATTATTTTTGTAGAGACAGCAGGCAAAAATCCCAATTAGGTTACAAATAGGAAAAATATGGAAAATAAAAACCTATATCTTATAACTTGTTAAAGGAATGAATTAAACAATCCAATATCCTTTCTTTTTATCCCCCAATGTAACCAAATCCTTTTAAAATTTTTATTACATGGAGAGAATTGTTTTTGCTACTGGAGGAGATTAAGGTTAGTTAAGCCATCACCTTTGCCTTCATGTAGTTTAGTTAGTAGGTAGGTTTTTGTGGGGAGTTTTGCAACTCCTGAGTAAAAGGATATCTCACTTAATCCTATTGCAACCTAGTCTCTTGTAAATTTATATACTCCCAAGTCTTTAGACAAGAGAATTCTTTTGTTTTTCAGTCATCTTACTCTTTTCCATCTGACAAAGTCTACTTTTTAAGGCATTCTTCTCCTCTTTGGCTTTTTGGGCCTCTTTTGTCATTTGAGTTAATCTATTTTTTAAGGTGTTAATTTCTTCAGTCAGGTTCTTGACTCTCTTTTCATGATTTTCTTGCATCGTTCTTATTTCTCTTCCCAATTTTTCTTCCACTTCTCTAATTTGGTTTTCAAAATCTTTCTTCAGCTGATTCTAGCTTTTGGCAATCTTCATGTTTCTTGGAAGCTTTTGGTGTGGGAGTTCTGACTGTGTTGTCCTCCTCCCATTCCCTGCTTTGTTCCTTCTTTTCCCTGAAGAAGGAATCTGGAGTTTGGTTGCTGTTCTTACTTTGCTTCCTATGCTTATTCATGGTCGCCATTCAATGGTTTTTTGTTTTTTTTGTTTTGTTTTGTTTTTTTAGCTCTGTGGAACTCTGCTTCCAGAGGGGACAGCTCTGTTCCAAATCGCTGGGGTTTTCCCAGCTGCCGGGGTTTTAGAAGGCTTCTGGGTCCCTCCCCAGCTCCAGCTCACTGAAAGTAAACCTGGGACCACCACCCAAGACTGTGATCTGGATCCAGGCTGCTCAATGTGAAAGCACTTGGCCTCTGAACAGTAGCTTGGCCCCCCTGCAGCTTGCAGGCTGGGAGCTCTGAAGTGGCAATGTGGAGGCGGGTGCAGAACCTCCACTTCCCACTTCTTTGCCCTGGAGGTGGCTTGGCCAGACCTGCTTTTCTTCCCCTAACACCTTAAAAAATTAGCTGAGTTCCACTGACCTTAGTCCTTTTTTCTTATGGCTTGATAGTTCTGGAGACTGCCATAGCTGCCGCAGATCCTCTCTCCTGAAGCTCCAGCTGTGTTGCGGCTCCTCTCATCCAGCCACCCCTGGGGCAAAGCCAATGTTTCATGCTGTGTTGGTTTTGGCTCTCAGAGCTGAGATGGTTGCTTTGAGCCGAGCTGCCTTCAGCAGGAGATATATCTGTGTGCATTTTAGCGCCCTAGAATTTGTGTAGAGTCATATTTTTTGGGTATTTGATGTAGCTGTGTCAGAACTGCTATTCCTTGCTGCTCCTATACCACCATCTTGACTCTGCCCCCCCAGTCATCTTACTCTTCATGCTCCCATTTGGGATTTTCTTGGCAAAGGTGCTGGAGTGGTTGGCCATTTCCTTTTCCAGCTCATTTTATGGATAAAAAAATTGAGGCAAACAGGGATAAGTGATTTGCTCAGGTTTAGGCATCTAATAAATGTCTGAGTCCAGTTTTTGAACTTAAAAAGATGTATCTTCCTGACTGTAAACTCAGCTTTCTGTAGAGGACAATGTGAGTCCAAAGCACCTTTGTCCCACGGGAAGTTGAGAACTGCCTCGGGGCCTCTTGGTTTCAAGGCTTCCCTGTACCTGTGAGAGATAAGGAAGTGCTGAGGGTCACAGTCCAGTTGCCGGCTCACAAGGAAGTCCCTTATGGGACCACTCAATTGATGAGCAGCAGCTGATGTGACTGGTTCAGCCCCCCTCCATTGGTCCACATTCCCTGTGCACGAGGAGATCATGCTTGAATCATGTTGCCTTTAGAGTATATAAGGAACTCATGATATAATAAAACACAGCTGCTGCAAGCTTCTCTTGACTCTGGTCTCTTCATTCCCTCTTGAGAAGACAATCTAAGGCTGGTCCTTAGGTTGATGAACTGAGTGGCCGTTGTAGCTTTCCATCTAGTGCACTAATTAGTTATCTTGAGTATATTTGTGTACCTTTAATATGTACTTCTATGTAATTTTAGTAGCTTGAGTATAAAAAAAGAAAGAAAAATGTCCCTTAGAAAAAAGAATACATATTGGCCATTCTTTGAGTTACTAATTCTTACTTCTGCCTAGCCTCAAATATATACTTTGAAAAAGTTTATTTCTCAGACCCATTATAATTAATAGAATTTTTAGATATTTTAAATTGTGAATTGGTGTAAGGGGAAACTCTCTTTAGTTAATCATTCAGTCATTTCACAATACAATAATCAATACTTAGTCATTCAATCAATTCACAATACAATAATCAATCTTCCACTCATGGGTCAATTATAGCTGAACTTAATCAGTCACTTATCTAGTAATCAGTCACTAAACACAATCATTAGAAAATTGCACAAACCTTCCACCCCTTGGTGTCTAGTATACTTCAATATCAAGGAAAGGGCTTTTCTTAATTTTGACTTGGGGTGGTCTCTCAGATTCCCTGCATCCCCTACCATGGTCCCAGCTCCTACCTGAATCCACCAGTCACCTGGATTCAGAGGCAGGCAGCTCCCAGGTTCTTTTCCAGTACTCTGGGCAGTTCTTGGTACACACTGAAGTTCACAGGGTCTAGCACATCTCAAAACCTTCACCACTTCTGTTGCTGGGAGCTCAAGGATCAACCAAGCCATGAACCAACAAAGTCTTATCCTGGTCATGCTTCTTCAGTCCTCCATCAGTTCAGCTGGCCTTAGGACCCAGGAGAAATCTTGGCCTTCCAGGAGGCCTTCCAGGCAGCCTTCTCAGCCTTCCAGGTTGCCTTCACCAGATTATTGTCTCATAGAAAACTCCAACTCAGTTTTCAATCCAGCAGCCCAGCTCCCAAATGCTGGGGCAATCTTGCTTCTTCCACCAAAAGCCACCAGGAGGAAAATTCCTGATTCTGATTCTCTGTCTCTGGAATCCTTCTTATATACACAGGCTGGCCTCCTGTCTCAGCCAAATCCCTCCTGCCATATCAGCAACAGGAGACAGAGTTCACACCCTCTGTTCCACAGGAGACAGAGTTCATACCTTCTGCATAAGGAGACAGAGTTCACACTCTCTGCCTCTTTCACAGAAATATTTAACCCATAGTCAGGAAGGGCCAAGTACCTGCTAATTGAATTACCATTACAATTGGTCACTGTCTCAAAAATTGGTTTGGTTTTGGTATATTTTCCACCATTCTAGGGGAAAAAACAGATTCAAACATGGAACTATAATGTGCCATATATTTGCCTTTGGACCCTTTGACTTTATTTCCTTCTATCTTAATTCCTAAAGGAATTCCTAAATGGCAAAGATTCCCTTGGTCACTTTTTTTCTCATCGTGTTAAAATTGCTTTAGTGTCAAAAACAATTTATATTTCAGAAAGAATGAATTTTATAGTCAATGTACTACACCTTTGAAACATGTTATATTTCTGCTTGGTTTGTAATGCTTTTAGTTTGCTTTTGAAAGTTTTTATTCAAGGCTAGAACATAACTATTCCTAACAAGATAGTCATATATAAGCAATAATGATTATTGAAGATAATGAAGATGATAGTTATTACAATATACCGTAGTAGACAGAGTACTAGTCAGCAAGATCTGTATTCAAATTCTGCCTCACAAAACCTGCCAACTCTCTGACCTTGGGCAAGTGTTATATACCCCAAGAAAACAAACCAGCCTTATTTTAAATCATAGATACTTGTAACCTGCTTCATTGAAAGAAATACTCACTCTTATAAACTACATATTCTTTATGTATTATCATTCATTATTATCACCATAATCATTGAAAAGGTCTAGTTTTATGATTTTTCTTTAGATAAAAGATCTGAATACACGTGACTAATTCTCAAAAACAAACAAACATCATAAGATTCCCCTTTTGTTATTAATATTTCATTTTCCTATTTGCACCTAGTTACTCCAGGGCAGGTCTACTCCAAAACCTGAGAGATGGGATCTACTCCAAGTGGGCAGTGGTGGACGCATAGATGAACAAGTCAGTGGAGATTGTGATGATGAAGATGGCTGCGGAGGATCAGGAAGTGGAGAAGTAAAACGGGTCCTGAAAATCACAAACTGTAAGTCTTTGGTTATTATAATGCCTTCTTTTAAGAGTCAATTTGTGAAGTGAAATGAAAGATGTAACCTAACTTGAATTGAAAGGAAATCGTTGTGGTATATGAAAAGGCAGGAGAAATGTTAAAGGAATTAGAGTTAGAGAGAATGGAAGTGTTGCTATGACCAGTTGGATCTGTTTTTGGATATTCTGGATGTGTGTTCATTTTTCTTTTGACTCATTTCTCAGTGATTAATTTTATGAAATGGTTTTATTACTTTGGCAATTATTGGACATGGAATAATGAGCTATGGGAATGAGAAGAATATACATAACATCTTAAAAAGTAACATGGTAGGCAATGTTAAAGTGATAAATAATCTGAAATCAGAAGTTAATCCCTTGCAAATAATAAAATACCAGTTAGAGACTATAATGTCACATAATGAAGTAGATTTCACTTTATTCACTGGTCAGTCTCAGTTTAGTGAAATCAAGAGCAGGACAAAAATGTGTAAAAGTTCAAGTGGAAAAAAGAAGGTATTTGAGTTCAAATTCTGTGAATTCTTTCTCCAATTACTCTACCGATCTTCTACTTTTGCTTGCTTGCACTAAAACGGAAAATGTTGCCATAATGAGTACATACATTAAGCAAAACAGTTTGGGCATATTTGGGCTGTTCATATTAATCACTTACCACTATCAGAGATAATTGAATAATTATAAAATCAGGTTTTACCAAGTGTTTTTTGTTGTTGTTGTTGTTGTTGGGAGGGAGTCATTTTCACATATAGCAGTTTCTTTTTATAGGCATCCTCATTGTCATATGCATTTTTTAAAAGATTTTCATTCACATGGGACCAAACTGAGTACACTGAATACATTTGTATGGAAGTTAATAACGTATCTACAGGAGAAGAGCAGTCCTCTCTCCTTGGCTGATCAGATCCTTATAAAAAGTTACAAGTTCCAACCTGCATATCTGATATGGTACTCATTAGATTCTAAGAGGAAATGCTAGTTCACATCATTAGTTCTCCTGGTAAAGTGCAAGATAAGATTCCATAAACCTTCTTGTTTCTCTAGGAGAGCTTTGCTAGATTTATTAGTGAAGGGTAAATGATTCAAGTTATAAAATTCAAACAGCAATGCAAAAAATAAACAAAACTTAAAAACACGTTTGTCAAGAAATATGGTTTCCTACTAGATTTAATAATGGATGAAAAGAATGTAGGAAGCAAAGAGTTTAAAGGTAGCTGTTGCTGGTCACATAAGTATCATTTTGAGTGCCTTAGCAATTATTTACTAAAGTTTGCTAATGTGCCAATAGGATAAGTTAACCTCCCAAAGTGAGCAAATTGACCACTGCTATAGAAGAATGAGGAAGAAAAAGAGTATGATCATCATATGGTTTCAGTGTTCTTAATTTAACTTGTGGAATTTGTTTATCTTCCTTATGTGTTCTTCCCTGGAATTTTCAATTCCCTGGAACCTTTTTCTCCTCTAATAATTTCAAAAATAGTTTTATTAATGTTTTATTTGTACAAAAGGACAAAGGGGAACCATCTGTGAGACTTTTTTTTGTCTCTAGCTGTTTACTCAAATTGTCACATCGTTGTTTCTGTCATGTGGACAGAAGACAACTGCTTAGAAGGATTACGGGGTATCTATCCTCTGTGGCACTATGGTAAGAATAAGACTCTTAAAAATCTCTTTCTAAATGTTGTGTATTTATAGGCATAAAACTATGGCTCAAATCATCAGCTCTTTACAGGAAGAAAAACGTTTTCTTCTTTCCTGAATTTATTTATAAGCTTAAAACTTTTTATGAACTTATGGGTATAATTGTTTGCTTCATGAGAGAAGCAAAGCCTCTTGTGGATGTTATACGACTAATGGTTTTCTCACAAAGTCATAACTTGTTAAGGTAGCAAGAGCGGAGTTTTACTTCAGAGCCCTGTTCTCAATTACGGTTGAAATGGGCAGGCATGATATAAGCAACCATCCATCAGAACCAAGAAAAGTTAGTTATATATGGTTTTCAGAACTCCAGACAAACATAAAAAAAATCCACACTTGCTGTAAATGGGCTGCCTATTAGGTTTCTAACATTTTATAGCTGTTACCTTTCAATTTTTAATAAGCGGGCAGGAAACCACTGTGGACAGCCTGCTGAAATGAAGTGGGACAATGAGAGTGGGAAAGTGTGGGTCACATTTCTATTTCTGTACAATGGTATGGTTAATTCCCTTTCTTCATTTATTTTGGGACACTGGCGAAACAAACTGAAGCAGCTCCAAAAGGTCTAAATTACACAAAGGTTATATTACTAGATACAGTTTTCATATTTTCTGCAATGGTATATTATTGTAGTTTTGCAATTTAAAACATATAACCTGGTTAGCCACTAAGATTGTCAGTGGTAATCTCCATTTACCTTAGAACCTTCCACATATCAAAAGGTACATTATTACACCTTTACTTTTCATAGGCATTTAGAATGGAGATGTTTCTAAATTTGCACATCTCACATTTCTTTTGAAATACTGCAATTCTGCTTTGCTCATAAAGCACATTACTTTTTTTGATGCAGGTATGCCACACTGGCAGTCTATCTCCACTCCAAGTGTTCATATGGACTATTTGTGTCTGACCTGTGATAGAACCTTCCAAGCTCATGGTGGTCTGATTAGGCACAGTCAGACTCACTGTATCTTAACTCTGATGTAGGGATGTCATTTTGGTCCTCTGTGAGCTTGAAGGCCAATGACAACTCTTCACAAGTATTTATAAAATAATTGTGTGTGCGTGTGTGTGTGTGTTTGCATATTGATGTCTAAGACCAAAATGCCTCTGATTAAAAAAATATACAGAATATAAAT
Source organism: Pseudochirops cupreus (assembly GCA_028627135.1). Classification (NCBI taxonomy): domain Eukaryota; kingdom Metazoa; phylum Chordata; class Mammalia; order Diprotodontia; family Pseudocheiridae; genus Pseudochirops; species Pseudochirops cupreus. The sequence continues at coordinate 113,233,331 of CM053580.1, forward strand.
AATTCCCAATCATATGAATCCTATGTATATGTGTGTATATATATATGTGTGTATATATACATATACATGTACAATATATGTGTATCATCATGTATTTACTGACTACACATAAATATAAAAAGGTGATTAGTTTTATACTTATGAGTACCTGCCAAGATACTCATTTGCCGTTCATATTTCTGTTTTTACATGTTTCATATTATATGCAGGTATACATGTGACTCAATTATCTAATGCTTTAGCCTACAGGCATTTAAGCACTTTTTTGGGGTGGGTTGGCATGAAAATTATTTCATAAACGATCCATCAAAGAGAGTATTGATAAAGTTTTTCTCTAATTATCTATCTGATAGCAACTATGATATATATATATATGTATATGTATATATATATATATATACACACAGATATATTTCTCTATTTGATATGTTCAAAATATGTTATTAGAAAACTATATTTTTCTCTTTGATTTTGATGGTTTGGTTAGAAAAAAATTCTGAATGTTATATGAAACTATTCTGCATTGTCTGACAGAAATTGCTAACTGAATAATGAAGGCTGTACATTTATTTTTCCTTCATAGATAAGATAAAATTCAGTTTTCTTTTTTAAAAAATGCTATGAAGTATAGTCATTGAATTTAGAAATGAAAATGGATGGCCAAGTCTTTGCTTCCCATTATTGTCTGATATCATTAAAATTTACAATTACTCCCTTTCTGTTTTTCTCTGAAAACTCAAACCATTGTCCACTTCATGTTTTATGGGACCTATGGTTAGCGTGAGCTCTGTGATCCTCAAGAGGTACTTGTGCTGCCTTGTCTCCAGGAAGTGAACCTTTTCCTTCCTTCTTTTAACCAAACCTAATACTTCATGATATATACAAAAGCATCATTCTGTGCTATTTTAGCAGTCTTAGGTGCATGCTGTCCAACCTGAGAAATGGTGAATCAGTAACATGGCATTGTAGTTATCCTACAATATTTCTGAATGAGGCTATTTTCATAAATAAACTAAGATTAGATGGTTAATTTGTATTAAGTAGAATCATGTTTGAGAAGCAAAGGAGTAAAGGAATAATAAACAGAGCTATTTTACTGATGTTAGAGTCTGTGAGGTGATAGGGAGTTGTATTTAGTCTCAGGAGTTTGCAAGAAAATAGAGGTTCCCCCGAACACTGAAAGGATATTTTCTCAGATCATGCCCACTGGATTTTGGGAGATAGAAAGGCGAGTTAAGCTTTGGTGATGGTGCACAAATATAGTCTTGGATTGCATTAGTGGAAAACAACACCAATAGACAATGTGGTTGTCCTACCTTACTATGTATAGCCTCATGAGACTCAAGGTAGAAAACTGGGTTTAGTTCAGAATGCAAGATTTGAACCAGAGGAAAATAGCCAGAATGGTGAAGTACTGGTTATGTTTAGTCTAGAAGGAAGAAATAAAGGTTATGGGAGTTATTTTCAAATATTTGAAGGTTTATTATGAAGAAGATATTATGTCTGCTACTATGGCCTTACTAGCATGAGAAAATTTAGAGGGCCATAGTAAATTTATTTGAGGCCTAAACCCTCAAATAAATGGGGAACCTGAAGCCTTAAGGCCATATACGGCCCTCCAGGTCCTCAATAGTCGCCCTTTGACTGAATCCAAACTTCACAGAACAAATCCCCTTAATAAAATGATTTGTTCTGTAAAACTTGGACTCAGTCAAAAGGCTGCACCCAAGGACTAGAAGGCCAAATGTGGCCTCAAGGTTGCAAATCCTCCACCCCTAGAAGCATCTGGGAAGACTATATGCTGCCATTATAAAAACAAAACCATATAACAACAAAAAAAACCCCTGGAGCTTTGGAGACATGTATTTTATCTGAGAAATAGTCAATTTATCAACATCTCTGATAGTTCACTTTTAGAATCTTTTATAGAACTTCTCTAAGACTTCTCACTTCCATATAATTTTCTTGGATACATTGATCTCAAGATAGCTTCGTTCTTGACCTGGCTTGGTCTTTGACATGCTTCTTGGATTGTGACCTTGCATCTTTCCCCAGGTATAGATTATATTTCAATTCAAATGTTAGTACCAATCGCTACCATCCCCTTTCAATTTCCCATTGGAAAGGGACAGATTATGCTTATTCCAAACTATTCCACAAGACAGAACTAGGAGGAATGGGTGGATGTTATAGGAATAGAGATTTAATTTTCTTATTAGGAAGAACTGATACTGTTCTTCAAAAGTAGAATTAGCTTCCTTGTGACAGGGTAAACATTTGTATTCCTAGGAATATTCACGCATAGATTAGATGGGCCAAACTAAGTTAGTCCTAGCTTGGCCTATGTTGATAGAAGCCGTAAATGTTTGTTTAGCAGTATGGAATATACCAGGATAAAGTGGGGTCAGGAAAATTTTGAGGCAAAATAGAGTTGATTTCATGTCAAAAGATTATGATATCCATTCCATATTGTGAGTTTCATGTAATTTCACAGACTAGGAATAGATGTACAATGTTCTATATGCCCTTTTTTATGGGGCTACAACTCTTTTCCCAGTTCCCATAAGGCCAAAACACATTCTTCAAATGGAATCGCTTCTTGTGGTAGGAACAATTTGTACTTAAACTCTGCCCCTTAAGTGTGGGTAGTTCTTCACCAAAGGCTGGGGAAGATATCTTGATCTAGTGAGCTAAAGCTTAAGTATTTGACATCTTCTATTGCAAAGGGTCAAGCCCCTGAGTCAGTACCCTTCAAACATTGTGGCTGGATGTCGCACTGTTTTGTAAGTGAGCACAGTAAACACACCTGCTGAAAAAACCCATTTCTGTTCAAAGACAACAGTTTGCATATGTCTGAACCAGTGCTATATTCTTGCTAAATATTTTTCTATGCGATGGATGAGTAAACCTATTTTAGTCATAAATATTCATTTTGTTTTAACTTTGACCATGAACCACCAGATTATCCATGTTCTGGACCTGTCCGCAATACCTCTATTTTACTAAGATGGGAGGATACTGTTGCTGGAACTGTTTTGAATGGGGATGGAAATAAGGAAGGGAAATCAAGACTTCCTACATAGTCTTTGACAAGTGATAACCTAGAGGCAGTAAGATTTGTGACAAACGAGAAGTTTGAGACATGATTTCTAGGTAATAAAATATTTTATTAATTATTCCTAGTGGATAATTAATAAAAGGATCATTTGGCTATTTTTCCTAAACCAAAGACTGATCATGGTGGCTTCTGGATACTTATACACACTTGGAATGGGTGGATGTTCACAATTAATGAGAAGAATGAATATTATAATGAGAGATGGACCTATTCTAATGAGAGATTGAGGGGAGTGACTTTGATTGTGTCACTTTTACTCCCAGATCATCACTTGGAAATCTAGACGAAATATCTATGTCCCTGTACCCCAAGCCAGAATGGAACACAAAGGGCTTCCCTACTTGGATGGGGCCTGAACAAGATTGAGGAGAAGGTTAATCCCATGTCTTTACTGGTCCTATTCTTCAGGGACTGATTTGACCTAGTAGAGAATGAGGAATTAAGAAGTGAAAAAATCCTGAATCTCCCCAATAGATAATAGTTATTAATATAAGAGAGAAACACATAGAATGCAGTGTGTAGGTAGTGATCACAGGGAATACTTAGGAGGATTTTTTTTTAATTACAAAATTTATTGTCACAATATAATGCCAAAATTAGTGACATTGACAAAAACAACGTAGACAGCTACAAATGGGCCCTGGCTTGAGGTCCCAAAATTGACTTCTAATCTAAGAATACCAACAGCAGCCACACTTAAAATTCCTCTGTAGAAATTCATTCCTTTGGGTCTTTAAAAATTTTTGGTCTTGAAGAGTTCTTTATTAAAATACAAATGTTTCTGTCAGCTAATACCTTAGCAGAACTAAATAACTGAAAAAATATGATAGGGGGAAGGTATGCTAACTAGTGGCTGGATGAAGGAGCAAAAGAGGAAGTTGAAGGCAAGGACAGTGATCTCAAGGGAAATGACTTTGGAGTTCTCTATCATTCCAAATTTATTTTGACTCACTTTCTGCTTTATTTTTCAGAAAATATAAATGTAGATAGATGCATTTAAGTAGACAATAATAAGCATAAACTAAGATCTTAATAAAATATTAACTAAAATAAAATAAAAAATAACTGTAAAATGTGAGGGAAAATTTATTTTTCCTTTATTTCTATTATATTCTCTAGATACATTGAAATTTCACTAATATAGTGTTTTGGTTTTCAGAGACTGACTATCAGTTCTTTTGAATTGACCTATAGCAGTTGTGCCTGTGTGGCAATACTAGCAATGACCTTGGCAGAGACTAGAGCAGTCTGTTTGCTTAGTAAAATGATAATGGCACATTGTTGGTCACTGGAGAATACAGGCTGTTGATTTATTTTGAAAATAGTAATGCAGCATGGTTGGGTGAGTGAAAATTCTTGGTTTCCTTGGCCTGTTATTTTCACTATAAATCTCTGCTTAAGAATCTGAGCTACTTAGAATGGTGAAGTAGAGTACAAATAATAATAAACTGTTTCCTTTAGACAATTGAATTATCTCTCCCCCTTACCCTTCAGGCCCCTTGAAAGAACTATTAACAATCAACATTACTCCAGTTCTAGAAAGGATTTCACATTAAAAAATGAATTATTCTTTTTTCAATTCCATAAGTATTCTAATAACCCGTGTGGGATATTTAGAGATACAATGATTGTTTATATCTTTATTATTACTATATATAATTAGAATTTAAGATTAGAGATGTCCTTTAACTATTTTTTTCAGTTTAATGGACATAATTCTGGCAAATTTTCCAACTTTTAACATTTTTTCAAACTATGAGAAAGAAATTAGCAGAATTTTAACAACATGAAAACCTGCTTGTTACAGGTTCATTACCTTCAGTCACATCAAACATAAATTATCCAAAGAGTTGTTAGGCTAGATTCAAAGTTTCGGGACAATAAAAAGTAATCACTACATAATGAGTACAAACTTTTGACCAATATTTTTTGTATTCTGCTCAAGAGCAAGAAAAAAGTATGGTAAAGCCTTAGCTCAAATAACGGTGTTTTCTTTTGCTTCGTCTAAAGAAACCAAAAACGTAAAATTCTTTGTAACCATTGGACAGTTTTCACATTATAGGATAGGAAAAGCTTAGTGTTAATGAATGGAGTATGTTGGAGAACTGAGGTGTCTACTGACCAAAATTAATATATTTCAGTTGAGTTTTTATCATGAAGGATATAAAATTCTGATTTTAATTCATTCCTCGATAATGAAGTCTATTCTTAAGGTGTTATTATTTATTACAAATTTTAAGACTGTTTATTCCATGCTATATATAATGGATAAGATAAGGTGAGAATTCCTAAATATTTATTCAAAAATACTTTATTTGATCTATGAATTTTTTTTTACTAATTTCCTGTTTTTCCACATGTATTATTAAAAGAAAATATTTGAAGCAAGATGTAAGAAAAGCCGAAAACAGTAACTTTTCTCTAATAGCAATTGTTCTTTATCCCTTCTAAATACTTACTGCTGGTTTTTCATCTTAAGGCCCAAATAGTCTTCCTTAGAATCTCTTAGGTTTAAAATCCCTAGTCTATTATAACTCCTATTCAGTGTATATGCCCATATTTTATCATATAGATCAACATCAGCAGCAAAATTGTCTAACAGGAAAAAAAAAGTCTCTGCCTTCCTGCTTCAGGGTCTAAAAAATTTTACATGTTATCTGTCACAGAAAAGAATCAAATAAAGTTTAAGCTTTCCAATTTTTCCTCTGCTGAGTGGCTTGACTTTCTACTTTCTCTTTTTTTCTTTTCCCTTATAAGGTAGGATCAGCATCAATTATTTAGACTGGATTGTTTCTCTTTATGGAGGCAAGGAGGATGTCTTTGGGATTTGATAGATCTTGAGAATGAGGCCTTGAATCACTTATGTGGCTCCTTGATCACTGGAGATGCGAAAAACTCCATTCTTGGAGAATAGGTACCCCTGAGACTTGATAGAATTCCCACATAGGTATGATTGGATATCTCTCTTTTTTTAAAATAACTGAATGGTTTCACTGTGTGGAAAGTAGAAAGGAGGAGTACAATGTACTTTTGAGCAATGACTCTATCACTTTAAAATATTTTAATGCTAAGTAATTTTTTTAATTGAATTTTGCTTGGTCCATGAATGCTGGCAGTTCAAAACATACCTAGAAGTTTTGAAATACCTGTTGTTCGCAATATTTAGTACTCATCTCAAGCTCTATACATAGCTCTAGTTTTTTTTAATGTTTTGTTTTTGTTTTTTTGCCCTTTTCCCTGTTTCTTGTGTTTTCTGCTTACCTATTTTCAGACTCCTTGTTCTCTCAGTTTTACAAGATATCCTTATGATTGACTCTATCCTAGAACTGACTAACATTCCAACATGATTCCCTCAAAATTCTTTTCTCTATCACTAAATTGATTTCTTGACTAAGACCAGTAACTATTATTATTTGAAATAGTAGTGTAAAGCCAAGCAGGAGCAGCTTTCCAGAGGACTGCTGCTGTGAATAGCTTCAAGGTTCTAATTATGTAGTATAGTGAACTTTCTACTTATTCAGTAATAAATTAAGACAAAACATTGACAGAAATTAAAGTACAACATTCACAATGTTATGACATAACAAGTTATCACTAAAGTGGCCACATAGTTTTCACCAAAGTGGCCACATCGTTTTAAACAAAATATATCATTCACTAAGTCCTTAACTCAATTATCCTTAGGAAGCAAGGCTCCTTAAGGGACACAAAGTAGAAGGTCAAAGTCCTCAACTCCTAGGTCACATTGTCTTAATCTCTCAGTCAAAAAGTTTTTTTTTCTTCTTAATTGGAGATTAGTTTCCTATCATCCTTAATTCAGTAATCCCGAAGAGGTACAGGATACAGAGCACAAAATTCTCCCACCCTTAGGCCACAGTAAATCATGATCTTCTCAGTTTGCATTATATACCCAAGGAGAGGTCTCTTCATCTTGACTTGAGGCTTTCTCTCAGATTCCATGGTTCTTCTTCTATGTTCCCAGGTCCTGCCTGAATCTATGCAACTGTCACATGGATTAAAGAGCAGGCAGCTCTCAGTTCCTTGTCCAGGTACTTGTCCAGTTCTTTGTTCACTTCCTTGTCCAGTTCCCATTCCATATTGAAGCTTACAGTGTCCAGTCCACCTCAAGTCCTTCACAGTTCTTGTCTCTGGGAAGACAAAGCTTAAAAGAGCCACAATAACACTCATGTACATTGCCGGCACCATCATCAATTCACTATCTGCTTGTGAAATCATCACAGACCCACCAACAAGGTCTGAGAACTCAACATAAATCATCAGTATAGTCCCAGACCTCTGAAACCTTCCTGCAGGACTTCTGTAACCAGACAACAAGAAAATCCTCTTTCAGGGCTTCCAGTAAGGTCCCAGGATTTATGTACAACAGCAACATCCCCTATCAGCAGACGAATCTGACAAAGTAACATCAAAAGTGGCAAAGTACCTGCACCACAGCCATGCTTCCTCCGACATCTACTTCCTCCCAGCCTGGGCTTCTCCTTATATATAGTCATTAAACTCCTCCCTATTCCTCCCCTTCCTGTTGCATCAGCAACAGGGGTTCACAATTTCTATTTCTTAACAAAAGACTTGATATAATCATGGGCAAAGCTTAAACTGAACCATGGTGGTAAATTATTAAATAGCTGAAACAAGGCGTTAAATACTTCTTTGCTTGCCATTAGAAGTACCATCAATAGTAGATATAACAATAATAATAATAATTTACATTTACACATCACCAACAGCTTTAAGATTTACAAAGCACTTTATAAGTATTATCTAATTTGATCCTTAAAACAATCTTGTCAGGTAGGTACTATTATCATCTGTGTTTGACAGAAGATGAAACTGATGCTGAGAGAAGTTAAATAAATTACCCAGGGTCGCACATTGAGTTTTCAAGACTATATTTGCCCTTAGGTCTTTCTGACTCCAAGTACAATTCTGACCACTAGGCCATCTACTTGCCTCAGAATCCAGGACCCAGAATAATCAACAACCAAGGATCCTAAACAGTAGCCAAATTGGTCATTTAGCTGGGGTAAAAAATGAAGAAAGAGGAGGGGTAAAAAAAAAAATTCCATCTTCACTATTTGTCTGAGCCTATCCTTTATTTTATTTTTTTGCTATGACCCTCATTTAATTTAATTGGATGCTGATAATTGCTAAAAGACTAGGAAATAACTTAATATTATTTTTAAAATGAGTCCTCCAAGATTCAATTTCAATAAAGAAAACTACTTATTGGCAGCATAGCTGTGATGTTTTAGTTCACTGCTAATACCATGGCCTACCATTGATGGGAAACATGTGCTTTAGCTCCCACATGGGAGAGTCAAGGATTGGTGACAGTTTTGTTTCCTGGACACTGACTAATTATATGAAGCCAAGAGGATAAGATAATAAAAGTCTCAGAGTTGGAAGGGCCCTGAGAGGCCATCTATTCTCTGAAAAATGAATTCCCTCCACAACATCCATGACAAATTCAATGAATATGATAATAATCCTAAGAATAATAACTTACATTTATTTTAATAGATTAAATTCTAATCTCCAAATGCATTACATTGGTGATGTCTGAATAGATCAGGCTTCTACTGTAGACCAAGGAGTCTTATTGAGTTTATGTGAATAAAAAGGTGATTAAAAAAAAGCAGTTCTTGATAGAGAAGACTAGTACTATTTCTAGGACACTAATGGGAAAAAAAAGTATTGTTAGATGAATGCTGCAGGAATGTCACTAATTTGCAAAACAGATCATACAATGAAAAGTTTTGTTTCTTTAAAACTTTGGGAATAATTAATTCTAGGCACCAGAATTGGTTGTTGTTCAGTGGGAACAGTATACAGCAAATAGAGAATCAAACCAGAACTCGGAAGATATGGGGTTTTATTTCAACTTATCCACTAACTCTCTGTGGTATCTTGACCAAGGCACTTTACTTTTAGTGACCCTAATTCCTTCATCTGTAAAGTGAGGGAGTGAAAAATGAAGATACCTTAGTCCAATCTGGTCCATTCAAAGTATGATTCTCTGTTTGACCAACTCTTGCTTGCATGTTTCTTTTTCTTTGTATTACTATTTTAAAAATGTTTTGTTGCTGCTTTTTTTTCTATATCATTAGCATTTCTGGATATATCTGTCCCTCTCTCTTCATCTCTACACCCCCCTCCCCCAGCAGGATTGAACCTCCATTGTTAAAAAAAAAGACCAAAAAGAAGACTTAGTGAAGAAAAGCAATTTGTATTCTGTTCCAGACAATTTATCAAACTTTTTGATTTAAAACTCTGCCTTTTTATGGGTACCAGTGTCATAAGTGTCCCTGTACTCTGGGACCATTTTTTTTTAAAATTACTTAGCAATTGTCTTTTTTCAAAATTATTTTTATATAAGTATAATTATATTTATTGGGCAGCTACATGGTAGAGTAGAGTGCCAAGGGACGAGACAGAAAGATTCATCTTCTTGAATTCAAATCTGACCTCAGACACTTACTACCTGTGTCATGCTGGGCAAATCACTTAATCCTGTTTGCCTCAGTTTCCTCATCTGTAAAATGAGCTAGAGAAGGAAATAGCAAACCCTTGCAGTATCTTGTTCAAGAAAAACCCAAATGGGATCACAAACTATCAGACACAACTGAAATATCTGAATGTTTTAATTATTGTCTGTATTGTTGTTTTGCATCCCTTAAGTGACTGAGCAAAGGTTCACACTATATTTCTGATGTTTCTCTTCATTCCACAATCATTTATAACTGCACAATAATATTCCTTTTTCATTCATACTCTCACACTATAGTTCTTCAGCTGTTCCACCCACTTTACTTATAATCCATATAGCACAAAAGATGTTTTTATAAATATTTTTCCTATCAAATCTTCTACTTTTTTGACTTCCTTGCAAAAAAAGCATAGTAAAGAAATTGCAAGTCAAAAGGTAAAGTTACTGTCTAGCCTAACTCTAAATTGTTTTCCTAAATAGTTGAACCAATTCATAGCTTCGGCAAAAGGAGGTAGGCATTCTTTCCAACAGCCCCCCTCCCAACACTGACACTTTCCCTCTTTGGTCTTCTGTGACAATTTCCTGGGTATAATGTGTAACTTCAAAATCATTTTAATTTGTATTTTTCTTATTAGTTATTTGAAGTATGTTTTCATAAACTCATTGACAATTTGTGATTCTTTTGAGAAGTTTTCATGTCATTTGACCATTATTTAAATATTGTGCTATGGCTCTTAGTCTTGTTCATTCAAGTCTGACTCTTTGTGACCCTTTGGACTATATCACATCAATGCCGTCCATGGCACATTCTTGGCAAAGATAGTTGATTGGTTTGTCATTTCCTTCTCCAGTGAATTAAGGCCAACAGAGGTTAAGTGACTTGTCCAGGGTCACACAAATATAAGTTTCTGAGCTTGGATATGAACTCAGGCCTTCCTGACTCCAGGGTTCTCTATTCAGTGAGTCACCTGACTTCCTCTGTGCCAATATGTCAATTCCATACATATCTTAGATATCAGATTTTTATCAGTGATATTTGATGTTAGGATTTTTCCTAACTTGATAGCTTTTTTTCTTGTTTTCTTTGAATTAACTGTATTCATGTTTTACTGGTAAAATTCAAAAGCGTTGTAACACAAGTCCAGTTACTCATATGGGAATATCTTACTTCTTCTTCTTATTTCCTGTACCCAAATGATATTGGAATTAACTACCTGATTTCTACCCCAAGCTCAGCTCCACTCCGTTTAGAAGTACACAAACTCACAGGGCTCAAACCAAGAAATATTGTATTTAGAATTTAGGGGAGAGAAATGGGATTTGTATCAGAGCACAAAGAAAATAACAGTTTTCACAATAAGCAACCCTCCTTCTGGAGAGTTTTGTTATCTCAGTTATTTACACTTGTAAATTTTATAGCAGTGTACTAGATAGAGTTCTAGCAAGAAGGTACCTGGGCATATACTGTTTGTATCTATATTTCCCGTTGAGACAATTAACTGACTTCACAGGGCCTCCTTCCCTCCTTCCCTCCTTCCCTCTTTCCCTCCTTTCCGTTATTTGTGTCCTTTCTCCTTTCTCTCCTCCTTTTCCTCCCTCTTTTTCTATCTTCTTTCTTCTCTTCCTCTCTCCTGGACTTCTTCTTTCCCTTCTTCCCCTTTCTATTCCTCCCTCTGTTTTTCCCACTTCTCCCCTTTTTCCTCCCTCTCTTCCTTTACTCCCTTCCCTTTTTCTTCTCTTCCCTCTCAGTATGAATCCACTAATAGTGTTTGCTTCTTTTCACTCCTAGTGTCCTACTGTCTTTCTGTGATACTCTCCTTAGGTTCCAGTAGGTGGAACCAGATGTCTCTGTCTCTAACTTCTAGCCTTTGTCAGCATTCTCCACTTGGCTTAGGGGATCAAGGGAACATACTAATCATTGCTCAATTTTCTCTCATTTTTAATAGTTCCCTCTGGGCAGCTAAGTGGGATTATTTGATTTACTCAGGCTGTTTCCTGTATGTTTAGAAGATGAAAGTAGAAATAGAGGAGTTAGCCTAGTAGAAAAGAATAAATTTGGTGGTTGTGGAATTAGAGGAACTGTGTTCAGATTCTGCTACTGGTGTTTATTACCTTGATGACCTTAAACTAATAACTTAACCTACCCTAGCCCTCATGTTTCTTGTGTATAAAATGTGGATCTTAGATTAGACTACATGACCTGAGCTCTCTCAAAATCTATGATCCTTTTGACCATGGAATGACCCATATAACAGAAACAAAAAGGTTTGTAATCTTACCTATATTATGTTTCAGAACCATGTGTAGAAAAAGCTCATAGACCAGGTGTCAGGTGCTTTGGAATCCCAGCTCTGATACTATTTGTATTTCTACTAATATGTACTCAGTTTTCTCATCATTAAAATGATGGTGTTAGAGTACAGTGGTACCTTGACTTACAAGTTTAATTCATTCCATTAGTGATCTCCTAACTCAAATTGCTCGAATATCAAATCAATTTTCCCCACTGAAATTAATTGAAATCCCATTAATCTGTCCCAGGCCCCAAAGTGCCACCCCAGTATATTTTTTGTTACATTTTTAAATAAGAAAAAGTATTTATAAATAACAAATATTGTATAAAACATAATAAAAGAGAATGTAAAGAAATAAACTGGTTTTATAAAGTGTATATTTACCTTGGATGTCAGATGACTTGAGCTGTGAGGGTGGAGAAAATAGATGCAGGAAGTTAGAGAAGTTTTGTTTCTTGCTCTTTCGGTCACTTTCGTTCACTTACTTGTTACACTCTTAATGCTATACTTTATCCCTGAACTTAATTGCTACAATATCTTTTTTAGTTTTGCTTAACTTAATTTTCTTCACAGGCAAGGTGAACACATAGACTGAACAAGTGAGGTGGAGGATGCTGGATGGATGTTAGGTTGTGGTGTTTGCTGCACCAAGTAACGGGGGCTCATACCTCAAATTTTGGCTTGCAATTCAAAGCAAAAAAATTGACTGAGTGACAACTTGTATCTTGGAAATCTCTCAAGGAGGTGCACTCCTATATCAAGATACCACTGTATATAATACCTAAAGGTAGCTTCCATCTAAATCCTAGGCAGTTTTCATTTGAAGGTTTTATGTGATGAATTCATTACCCACGAAGGCAGCCCAATGCATTGTGTATAACTCTACTTTTAGGAAGTTTCCCCACTATATTGAATTGAAATTAGAATCCTTATACATTCATCTGTAGATCCAGATGAAGGACACATCAGTATCCAAAGAACTCAATCTATAGGCCAAATTTCATCAACAAAATGGAATTGGAAAGCATTTCAATCTTAGTAGTCCAATTTGATTTATTTACTCAGTTCCTGTAGTTACTGAACCAAGAATTTAGTTTCAGTAGCATTCAGGGAAAACTCAATTTTATTCGTAAATTCTAATTTTTAACCATTCAGAAAGTTCAAAGCAGAGTAAATAAAAATAAATGAGAATGCAAAGCCTGAAATGTGACATTTTACCTTATAATACCCCAAACTGTACTATTTTTTGTCTAAACATCTGAGACATGAAGAATAGACTTCCAATGTCCATTATGTAAACAGTTGACTTCTAGTCAACCTAAGTGCTGAATACTTTATTGAGAACCTCATACATTTCTTGAAGTTTGTCCAAGATTTGGTGTGGGGGTTTTGATTGTTTGCTTTCAAATGTTAGGTGTCTACTTGAGAAACTGATAGCTTATCTGTGATCCTTAGCAACTCTAGATCTACAAAAAGGGAATTGATTGGTGGCTTAGAAACCTTAGGTTTCCTTTTTTTGGAAAGGAAGCTTGATCAGTTGATTTTTCATTTGAGAATCTATGATTATTTTCTAATCCACCGTAATTCCCCAAACCTATTACAAGATAGCTACAGGGATCTTAGGAGCCTGTCTGAGAATAGACTTTCTGTTAGAGGGGGCAAAATTTTCCCTTCTTTTGTTTTTATCATTTTAATTTTTGTTTATTTTAGTTTTGTGTTTAATAACTAATATTCACATAGTGCTTTGTTTTACAAAGAACTTTACAATTGTTAATTCATTTTTTCTTCACATTAACTTTCAGAGGTAAATTAGTTAGTTTCAAGTCTTGATTTTAACATGAAGAAACTGAGGCATACAGAGATTAATTTACTTGCCCAAGGTTACTTAGTAATTTTCTGAGGTGACATTTGAACACAGCTCTTCCTAAATCCAGGTCCAGCTCTCTATGGACAGCACCACCTAGCTATTTCTCTCTTCTTTCCACTAAAAGGACTTTGCTTCAAACCCTATTGTAGTTTCAAATTGAACTCCAGGGTCTCAAAGGCTGTGCCAGTGTATTACAAACCCTGGAAAGGCCTATTAAACTCCAGAAAACTTGAATACAAATAGCAAATTATATGTCTGTCATCTTTGTCCTAACTTAGCAAATAATAATATTATCTGATGTATGCTGCGCTTCAAGGTTTGCAAACTCCTTTTCTCATTTGAGTATCACAGCAGTCCTATAAAGTTAGGTATTATTGATATTATCTTTTGGTGGAATACTGTTGTTGTCCTTCCTTAGACCTTAGGAAAGAGAGCTATAGTGATTTGTTCAGCACTATTCCAACCCACTTCTATGATTATTCTAAATTTAACCCTTTCCCAATGAACCACACTGAATATTTAAGTCTACAATAGCTCATGACTGAAAGATTGGTCATCAAGAGCCACAACAATTCCTAAAGGTGGCTTGCTATAGTCTAGATGAGTTGCCATCTGCAGAGGTAAATGAAATCAACAGAAACATCAAAACCTGAACCATGGAACTAAGAATGAGGAAGATTCATCTCTTGAATGGACACTGAGCAGCATGTAGCTAGCTCTTTGCCACATTGATCATGGATATTAAAGATGAAATTCTCTGTTGGTTTTAGAGACATTATAATGCCTGCATTATTATTCAGAAATGAGAGTTGATTTATTAGAAAAGACCAGACTCCATGACTTAATAGCTGCAACAGTTCAGAGAGCAGCTTTTCCCCTCAAGATTGTCTCCAGGTTTTTGTGAGTTATATAAATAGACCTTTTTGTCCTCTCACCTACAGTTGACCTAAGTATGGATTTATTTGCTTTACTCTAATATGCTAGAGTGAGTGCAAATTAATAAGCCAAAAGTAATTATTTAGTGCTAATGGTTAAATGGAGGGCAAGGCACTGATCTTAGCAGTGCAATTTTCTAGATTAATGTAATGTCTCAAATTTGGAAGAGATACATTAATATAGTATGCATTACTTGGGGGTGATTTTTTTGACTGATTGTGTTTGACTTACTTTAACCTCATTACATTAGTGTTTCATACTAATTATATATTTAACATATAAATAATGATTACTTATTAGGAGATATAGAAAATTAATTTTAGTTTTCTTATAATTCATAAAAATTTTAAAAAACGTGACTATCAGAGTAATTATTAGTGGTCATTTTATTTCTAATGTATATTTTATCTTTAATATATATGCTTCACCAGGACAGCTAGGTGGCACAGCAGAAAGAGAATGGGTCCTAAAGTCAGGAAGATGAGTTCAAATTTGGCCTCAGGAACTTACTAACTGTATGACCCTGAGCAAATTATTTAACCCCCTATTTGTCTCAGTTTCCTTATCTATAAATTGGTGATAATAATAGCTCTTACCTAGAAGGATTGTTGTGAGGATTAAATGAGATAATAATTGTAAAATACTTATTATAGTGCCTTGATGGGTAGTAAACTCTGTATAAATGCTAGCTTATTATTGTTATTGTTATCATATGTATATATATATACATATATATATGTATATATATATACATATACATATAATGCATGTGTTTTAGGCCAAAAGCACTTGAATTTCAATTTAGCTCTGTAAATTTATTCTGAGATCTATACTTAAAGTTTCTGGTGCTTAACTTGTTAATTATTTATGAATGTATCCTGCAAGTAAATTCTTACCAACCCTCCTCTTATAAACAGACTTCTTGCAAAAATATCAGAAAAGCTTTCCTTCCTTTCTCCATGCTCTTATTTCTCTTTTATTCTGCTCGTCCTTCTTACCCCATTGATGATATTAGACACTTCATAAGCTAAGCTGAAATGAACAAGTCCCAAGAAGTCAGAAGAGGTTACTGTTAATAATTCTGGAGACAGGAGAATCTTAAAAAGACTGGAGTCTAACCCTTTCCATTTACTTCAGATTTCAACCAATCTTCCCAAATGCCCACCTTTCTTTTTCTAGTAGGAAGAGACAGCAAGTTAATTAATGTGCAGCACTTGCTTTTAAAATGCTCAAGTGCTGGAGGCATTGAATTGAATTAACAGCTAGGCTGCTTGTCAATTACCTTTTAGTTGCTTACTCTTTGTTGATTGCACAATAAACAGATTCCCTACCTAGGAGTTTCTCCCACTCCTGGTTTCATAGCACCTCTTCCCTTTCCTAATAGTGGGAGGTTGTTAAGAGGCACCTACACTTGTAATTCTGTGGGAAGGACATTAACGTTATTTTACTACTTAGTTTATTTTTTCAGTTTGCCCACAACTTTACGAAAGTTTAATTCCTATCATCATTTGCGTAGCCAGGTTCCATATCATCAAAAAAAAAGCCTTAAATGGCAGCAGAGAGGGATGGATTTTGATTGAAGAACAAAGACTGTAAAAGAAGGGAATGAAAGTTGCAGTATATGGAACATTTGATGTCAGTTAACCAGAAAACAACTTACCTCATCCCTCCAACACATAGAATAGCAATACTTTTTACTGCATAAAATGTGTGTACATCTTAGTAACTCAAAAGGGAACTTATTACCAACACAGACATGGCTTAATGCAAAATATGTAAAGGTTCTAGGAAGGAAAGTAAGAGAGGGAGAGGGAAAGATTTTCTCACATTTTATAAATCAATTACTTCTTTTTTAATGCTGATTAATTTTATCACTACAATAAGAATGATAATATGTTAGATTGTAGCTGCAAGAAATAAGGTACCATAATTTTAAAGTTTTAAAAAATATCTTATTTAGTGTGAGAAGACATTATTTGGATAGAACTTAATGATTGAAGTATGTGGATGTCTTGGCCAAAATCACAGATCATATGCCATATATTACAATTATCATATGTTGGTTTTTAGCCAATGTAATTTAAAATTAAAGATACCATATGGTTTTCGGGAAAAATTACTAACTGAAAATCTGGCTTCTAAATTACAACTAACTGTGACATTGGGTAAATCATTAACCATTCTGTTCCCTTTTGTTTTTCAAAATATATGTATATATTTAATTAATGTTTTCTGTTTTTCATATCACCATGATATTTCATGTAATCATCCTTTCCCTTTCCCAGGAATCATTCCATATGACAAATAGCACTTTTTTTAAGAGAGAGGGAATAAAAATCAGCACAACTGATCAATACATTGAGAAACTTTGAAAATATATGCAGTGTGCAACAACTATGGATGTTATACTTCCACAAAGGGGTAGGTTAGTGGTGTTGTGCTTCTAAGGGTGTGTGCTTCTAAATACCCTCCTCCTACAGCTGCCCTCCCCTCTATCATCCCCCCTCTCATCCCCTTGCCCCCTACTCTCCTGTAGGGCGAGATACCTGATTTAGTATGTATGTCATTCCCTCCCTAAGCCAAATTCAACGAGATTAAGGTTGACCCATTCCCTATTGCCATCCTGTTCTTCCCCTCTACTGCAACAGTTTCCCTTTGCCTCTTCTATATGAGATAATTTACCCCATTCTGTCTCTCCCCATCTCCTCTCATTATATTCCTCTCTCATCTCTCAACGTCACCTTTTAAGTATCATCCCTTCCTATTCAATTGTTCCTGTGCCTTCTGTCTATGTGTACCTGTACACATGTACACATACTCACGTATGTATTCATAATCTCATATACCCTCCTTTATAGACATATATATGTATACATATGCATATATATATATTCCCTTCACCTATCCTCATACTGAGAAAAGTTTCACAAGTTACAATTACCATTTTTCCATGTAAGAATGTAAAATAGTTCAACTTTGATAAATTTCTTATGATTTCTTTTTCTTGTTTACCTTCTCATTTTTCTCTTGCTTCTTGTATCTGAATGTTAAATTTTCTATTCAAGTCTGGTTTTTTCATCAAGAAAGCTTGAAAGTCCTTATTTCATTGAATGACCATATTTTCCCCTGAAACATTGTACTCAGTTTTGCTTAGCAGGTGATTTTTGGTTTTAATTCTAGCTCCTTTGATCTTCAGAATATCGTATTACAAGCCCTTTGATCCCTCAATGTAGAAGCTGCCAGATCCTGTGTTATCCTGATTATATTTCCACAATATTCAAATTGTTTCTTCTTGGCTGCTTGTAATATTTTCTTTTTAATCTGGGAACTCTGGAACCTGGCTATAATATTCCTAGGAGTTTTGTGATCTTTTTCCAGCAGTTATAGGTGAATTCTTTCAATTTCTATTTTGCCCTCTGGTTCTAAAATATCAGGGCAATTTTCCTTGAGAATTTCTTGAAGGATGATTTCTAGGTTCTTTCTTTTTATCATGGCTTTCAAGTAGTCCAATAATTTTTAAATTATTTCTCCTGGATCTATTTTCCAGGTCAGTGGTTTTTTCAAGGAAATATTTTACATGACTTTTTTTTTTCATTTGTTGGATGCGTTTAATGGTATCTTGATTTCTCATAAAGTCATTAGCTTCCATTTGCTCCAGTATAATTCTGAAGGAATTATTCTCTTCAGTGAGCATTTGAGATTCTTTTTCCTGGCAAATTTGGTTTTTTAAGGCATTCTTCTACTCATTTGCTTTTTCAGCCTCTTTTGCCATTTGAGTTAGTCTGTTTTTTAAGGTATTGTTTTCTTCAGCCAGGTTGTTGACTCTCTTTTCATGGTTTTCTTGCATCATTTTCATTTCTCTTCCCATTTTTCCCCCTACTTCTCTTATTTGGTTTTCAAATCCTTCTTAAGTTCCTCTATGGCCTGTAACCAGTTTATATTTTTCTTGGAAGCTTTTGGTACAGGAGTTCTGAGTTTGTTGTCTTCCTCCCATTCCATGCTTTGATCCTTTTTGTCCCCTAAAAAGGAATCTAAAGTTGGATTGCTGTGCTTGCTTTGCTTCCTTTGCTTGCTCATATTGCTACTCAGTTACTTGACTTATGAGCTTTTTGCCACAGTGGAACTCTGCTTCCAGAGAGTAGAGCTTTGTCCCAAATTGCTGGGGTTTTCACAGCTGCCAGAGCTATTAGTTCAGTGATGTTTGAAGCCTCCATAGACTCTGGCACCTGGTCACACACCCCAGGACCTCCATTCAAGACAGCGATCCAGATCCAAGCAGGTTAAAGCAAGAGCAGTTATCCCTCAGAATGGTGGGCTTGGTCCCCCTACAATCTGCAGGCCAGGACCTGCGAAGCAGACATATGCAGGTGGCTGCACAGCCCCCATGCCTATACTGCTTCTCCCTTACAGGGGAAGAGGCTGGACTGTACTCTCGGTCCCCCTGTTCCCAAAGTCCACACTTACCTCTCACTATTTCTTTTTGGCACATATGGGTTGATAATTCTGGAAACAGCCACAGCTATTGGTGATTCACTCTCCCAAAGTCCCTCCAGCCTTGGCTGATTGGGCTTCCCTAGGGCTAAAACCACAAACTCCTCCACTCCATGCAGGCTGTGATGAACCCTTCCTGTCTGCCTGCTGGGCTGCCTTCAGTGTGAGATTTATTTCTGTCTGTCACTTTGTGGGTTATATAGCTCTAAAATTTTGTTTAGTCATATTTTATAGGTATTTGAGGTGGTTATGGGGGAAACCATGGTGTTTTCCTGCTTCTACACCACCATCTTGACACTGCCCTGAAAGTTTTTCTTATTAATATAATAATGATCTCCCCAGGATCACTTCTTTTAACATTATAGTGTTGCTATTATTTTTCTCCCCTTTGATTCTTCTCTCATTACAATGCTAGGAAACAGACTTTTTCTTAATTTTAACTTCCACATGCATCTTAAAAGAGGGCATTGACATGGTCCTGGAATGATCATCCATGCCATATTTTCTAGAATTATGATAAGATTACTTTAGGAGATAATAAAAATTTAATATACAGAGGAGGAGAGCAGTTTCAAAAGTTGTGTTTCTTCTACTTTTTCAAAATAATTCATAATATGTCATTTTAATCTAAAATGTCATTGATTAAGAAGTATAATTTCCCCTTAATGTTTTGCTAGTAGCCTGATACAAAGAAATTAAGAAAAAAAAAACCAAAACAGTTCACTGTGATTATGCAACCAGTCAATAAGACAGTCAAAATGTGCTTACTGTTTGCTAGACCCCCTGCTAAGGGTATAGGGGGAAAAAGTAAAAAATACAGTCTCTTCTCAAAAGGGCTCCAATTCTAATGAGATGCATACAAAATGTGTGTAGTGTAAATGTAATCTCAGATCAAATGTGGGGTGGGGGAGGAATTGGGGGAGTACAAAGAGGTTAAGAACAGAAAAGTATTTTTCAAAAGGTAGAAATTGAACTGAGTCTTGAAAGAAGACAAGATGAATAGATAAGGAAGAAAAGAATTCCAGGCATGAAGACAACCAATTAAAAAAAAAAAGGTCATGTGTGAGGAATTACAATTAGGTGATAGTATTTTGATCATAGTGTGTGTAGAGGCAAGTATAGCATAAGAAAGCTAGAAAAGTAGGAATGGGTCGGATTTTGGAGTCCTTTAAATATAAAATGGAAGATGGTGTTTGATCTTAGATGAAATAGGGAAGCCACTGGAATTTACCGATTAATTGGTAGTAACATGGTCAGAGCACCTTTAGGAAAATCACTTTTTCAGCTGAATGGAGGCTGGACTGGAATGGGGAAAGATCAAGAAGTTTATTTCAGTCATCTAGTTATGGGGTGATGATGGCTTGCATCGAGGTTGTTGTGGTGTATATTCAAAAAGAGGATATATATGGGAGATGTTGATACAGAGGCTACAAGATTTGAGAACTTGAATGTGTGGCATGAGTGGGAGTGAGGAGTCAAGTATGACACTAAGACTGATCCTGGGTGATGAGAAGTGTGGTGATATCCACAGAAGTAATAGGAAAATTGAAAAGATGGGGAAAGTTTAGAAGGAAAGATAATGATACCTATTTTAGGGATGTTGAGTTTAACATGCCTGTTGGACATACAGTTGCAGATGTCCAAAAGGCTGTTGGTGATACAGGGCTATAGTTCAGAAGAGAAATTTTGTGTGTGTGTCTGTGTGTGTGTGTGTGTGTATGTGTGTGATTCAACTGTATAACAATGATAATAAAGTCCATGGAAGTCGATAAATTCATCACATCAGATAGTAGAAAGGGAAAGACAAGAAGGCTCAGGATAGAACTGAAAACACCAGTGATTAGTGGACAATAATCAGTGGCAAAGATCAACAACTAGCAAAGGAGATTGAGAAGAAAGGGTCAGACAGGTGGAGAACCATGAGAGAACAGTGTTACAAAAACATAGAGAGGATAGAGTATCTAGAAGAGGGTGTGTTGACAGTATCAAAAGAGATTAAGATGGTAAAATTATTTAATATTTAGAGTAGACTTATTAAGCAATTTTTTTTACAGTTTTCTCCAGTGCTATTCAGCATCATATGAATAAGAGTGAAGATGAAGCCTTTCCTTTGTAGTATCATAGTACTTGGTCAGCAGAAATATCTTGTTTTTTAGCCATCTATATTTCATTCTGGAATGAGTGTTCTTTTTTGCAAATTAATACAATATATATGAAGAAGAAAAAAAACCTTCCTAGCTCATCTAAATTTCTTTGGTAGATATGATTGCCTAAAGAAATAGCTAAATAAAGAAATAAATAAATAAACAAACAAATAAATAAATAAATAAAGGCTATTTGTGGTTTGTGAAATAATCATCTGTAAACTAGGACTCTTAGGACTCTATGGTTTGCCACTCTCTATTTCTAAACAAGTGTCCAATTTATTGTGGCTCAGCTATGAGAGTGACTATGATTTACTTTATTTTATTTTGTTTTTAAATTTATTTTCATCTAGGTAGCAGACCAAGTGCTGGTAATTTCTTGTAGCATTTAATATTTTTGTCATTATTGTGGATAATACTATAGAGCAAAGATTCTTCACTGTGGACAAATTTCAAGAGATTCAGAATGCGGATTCAAAAATGCAACTTTAATTTTTTACTAACTTTTGGTTTCTTTTTGAAACTTCAGCATTTTATTTTATATATTTAAATTATCCTAAGAAGTTGTTCATGTGCTTCTGCAGTCTCCCAAAGTAGTAGTCCATGACAGGAAAAGAAAAAAAAAGGTTAAATATCCTTGCTATAAAGAGATACTCACATAAACTTTCTGATGGCAGCTGATTGCAAAGGATCATTTAAAGCTGAGAATACAAAGCACTCACTGCTGTTTATACAAAAATATAGAGATGTTCTAAGCATACAAAGAAGAGCTGGAAGCATGATAAAAGTTTTAGATAAGAGACCCTCAGTACGAGAAGCAAATGATAGAAAATGGGCAGCTTTTAAGTGTACAAAAGGTTAAGTAATTTCTATTTTTTTAACCTTTATCAAGACTATAATAAGGAGAAATGGTTTTAGATGAAGATGTAGGAATTGGGATTAGATGAAAGACTGGAAAAAAAAAAGGTCATGGTTTCACATTTTCACTACATACCACACAATTCTTAGGGGTGTCAATAGATTTTTCCTTCCTTCAGTGTTCTTTAAGACTAAGTCGTGTGTCTGTCATTTCTAGCTTTAGTCCAGCATGTAAGCAGAGGTAGAGGTTGAAGATTATCCTGCGTGAGCAGGCACATCAGATTGTATAGCACATCTTATTTGTGTTGTACAATTCCTTTAAAAAGTCTAGTTCTGTTGGTCACTTTTAATGAATAACCATAGAAGAGAAATTTGCTATTGAGGCGGATAAGAGAGCAAGAAGATAATCACAGAATTTACAGATGACTCCAGAAACTTTCTAGTTTAACCTATTCCTAGAAGGAATCTTCATTAGAATATAAGTGACAAGTATTATCCAGCCTCTCTTTGAACACCTCCAGTGAGGAGGAACACACTATCTCTAAAGAAAATCCATTCCACTTTTGCACAGCTCTAATTATTAGGAAGTTCTACACATTCTCATACAAAATCTGAACTTGATTCCGTGCAACTTCTACCTGTTGCCTTTGCAAGCAAACAAGTCCCGTCCCTCTTTCACATGTCAGTCTTTGAAATACTTGT
>CM053580.1:113256348-113268784 GCA_028627135.1 Pseudochirops cupreus
CCCCCCCCCCCCGCCGTGTGTGTGTGTGTGTGTGTGTGTGTGTGTGTGTGTGTGTGTGTGTGTGTATGTATATATATATATATGTATATATGCATATGTATATATGCATATATATACAGAAATATACATATACATACACACATCCACACATAGTTGATAGATATATGGTATGGAATGAAAAATTGAAACCCAACCCTAATGGTCTGCCTGATTCCCCTGATAATTAAGCACATGAGGATCCTACTTACAGGATGAAATCAGTCCTGAACTTTGGTATCATGCACTAGCTAAGAAGGACATATAAAGAACCCGGTATCAGTAACTTACTGATTCAACATCAAGTATGTCTTGTTTCTCATCTAGCTCTGGCCTTGGTGGTCTCATTTTAAAAGAATGGAGCTTTTGCTATGTCTTACAATCCCCAGGTGTGTTTTCTTCATTGTTCCTCTACCTAAATTACTAGTGATTAGATTCCTGCATACAAAACCACTTTACTTATGATTGGGTTCTTAAAACCTGATGTGGGAAATGCCCTGTTTATCTCCTGCTACTGGCCTGCTATATTTGAACCATCATAAATCACTTTTACTTCCCTCTGTTAGGAAAGCTGCACATCTTCCTTGTATAGTGCAAGGACATGGTGAAAGTGAATTAAATTAAAGAATTTATGAATGAATTAAAAAGCCCAGGACTTTGGTTCTTACCTGAAGGCTCCCCAATTTTGCCTGTCCTTTTAATCCCTTGGAGTGAT
Organism: Pseudochirops cupreus; assembly: GCA_028627135.1. Taxonomy (NCBI): domain Eukaryota; kingdom Metazoa; phylum Chordata; class Mammalia; order Diprotodontia; family Pseudocheiridae; genus Pseudochirops; species Pseudochirops cupreus. Next base: position 113,257,100 of record CM053580.1, read on the forward strand.
AATGCAATTATAAATCCACCCTCTAGGCTCACACTTTCTACATTCCTATCACTAGAATTATAGTGTTCTATCTGTGTACTCATGTTTAGACCACTACCCAAATCAGCCCAACCCTGAGTATATACCTGGATTCTCAATAACTGCCATGAGACTTCATAATAAAGAAAACCCTGTGATGTCACCATATTGTAAGAAATTTAATTTACAGTCATTTGCAAGGGGGTATTTTGACTCTTATTGAACAAAAACAGTGGAAATTTATAGAGAACGTACATATAAGTTATATGTTATTTCATTTTAAGCCTCCCTATGCCTCTATCAGACATATACTACAAGTATTATTATCCCCACTTTCTGGTATCCCATTCTTTATTGTATGGAAGCTGAGGCTCAAGGGAGTGATGTTACTTGTATGCCGTTGCACAGCCATTAAATGCCTGAGTCAGGATTTGGATACAAATATTTAAGATTCTGTGATACAGCTTATAAGTTTAATTGTTTTAAATGAATAATTTTTTATGTTTTGTTTTGTTTTTTTAACAACTACATTTCCCATTATAGCATACACCCTCACTCACCCATGGTCATTAATCTTTTGTATAATGGAGAGGGCAGAAAAAAAAAAGTTGTTCAAAACTGTTCAACATTATCTAGAAGTCTGATGTTAAAATGCAGTATTCTACCAATTAGTTACCAAATCATTTGTTAATTGCTTGCTATGAGATAGTCACTATTCTTAGTACTGGGGTTACAAAGAAAGGTGGAAAAAAAAAAAGGCCCTAACTTTGAGGATACCAGACTAAGTAGGTATATACAAGAAAAATATGGAATAAATGGAAGATAATCTTGAGGCAAAGACTAGAATTTATGGGATTGGGAAAAGTCTTTTACAGAAAGTGGGGTTGAGCTTTTAAAAATTAAATTATTTTAATAAAATGGTAAGTATTTATTATTTTATCTCTTTTATACCCAATTTCCTGCCAGATGGGATATATATAGAACAGAACATTATAAGAAATGTCTTAAGTGAAGTAAAATAAATTCACATACACATACAGATATACATATATGTGTATATATGTGTATAGTACATACATACACATGCAGTTACACACTTGAATGTTTATGTACATATACAAATATATTTTATATACAGACCTACACACATATACATACACGTCTATTGTTCATGTTTAGTACATCACATGTCAGAAAGTGTAAATAGCATTCTTAGTCACTGGTCCTCTGGAATCATGGTTGTTCAGTGAATTGATCATAGTTTATTTTAAATCTTTAAAAAATTTTTTTTATAGTTTTGCTGTTATAAATTATTTTCTTTTGTTCTGCTTACTTCATTGTGCATCAGTTCATACAATTCTTTCCAGATCTCTCTAATGCTGTATTCCATTATTTCTTACAAGTCTTCTGTTGCATTCATACAGCAAAAGTCTCTAGTTTATGGGAACCCATTTAGTTTCCAATTCTCTGCCACTGCAAAAAAGAGCTTCTATAAATATTTCTGCAGATGTGAGGTGAATCTTGAAGAAAATTAGGGAAGTTCTGAGTCAGAGATGAGGTAGGCATCCATTCCAGGCTTAGGGAATATCTAATAAAAAGGTAGGGTGATAGATGTGAGGTCTTGTATGAGGAATGGTAAATCTGTTTAACTTAATCATAGAATATGTGAAGGTAACTAGAGGTAGGAAGGTCACAATTTGTGAAGAGTTTTAAATGCCAGACAGAGAACTTTAAATTTGATACTGGAGAAAATGGGAAGATATAGTTTATTGATAGTTTGAGAGGTGGGTCATTACATACACACTTCAGGAAAATCTCTTTGTCAGTTGAGTGATTGATTAATTAGATTGAGGATTAACATGAAGATGCAGTCCATTTAAGAGGTTCCTCAAATCCTCCAGACAGAAGGTGATGAGGGCCTGTACTAGGACAATGTGTGCACGAATGTAAAGAAGATGACATATACAAGAGATGTGATGGTAGAAATGATAAGATTTGGCAATGGGTTGAATATATGTGTGATGAGAAAGAGTGAAGAATCCAAGATCATCTCAGTTTGAAAGCTTGGAAGACTGAGAAGATAATAAATATCACCACTGACAGTAATAAAGAAGTTAGGAAAAGGTGAGGATTTGATAAGAAAATATAATGACTTTTTATTGATACTGTTGAGTTTGAGTTGCTCGTATGACATTTAGTTGAAGACATTTTATGAGTAGCTGGTGATATGAAACTATAAAATAGGGGAGATGGAGTGTGGATGTGTATATACAGATGTGGCAATTATCTGCATAGTGGTGATGATTAAATTCATACAGCTGATGAAATTACCTATTAAGATAGTATACTGGGGGCAGCTAGGTGGTTCAGCGAGTAGAGCACCAGCCCTGGAGTCAGGAGGACCTGAGTTCAAATCCAGCCTCAGACACTTAACACAAAACTAGCTGTGTGGCCTTGGGCAAGTCACTTAACCCCAATTGCCCTGCCTTCCCCCCTCAAAAAAAAAGCTAAAAAATAAAGATAGTATACCACAAGAAGAGAAGAGAGCCCAGGACAGAGAGCCTTAGGGTATGCCTACAGTTAGTGGGAATGGCACAGATGAATAGTTAGCAAAGGAAACAAAGGAAACATTCAAATAGGAGGAAAAATGGGAAGAATTGTCTTATCACATCTGGTGATTTTTGTTTTTTTGTCAATGGGGAATTTTTTTTTAAACTTCATTGACTGGGAAAAGTGTCCAGTTTTTCCCCTTTACATTCAAGGCAAGATTTTCATTTTGAGTAGGTACTTTTTTCTTTTTTATGTATATTATATGTATACACTTTTTCATATGTGTGTATTGTACAATTCACAAAATATATATTTATATTTATACCCATGTATTTAAACTATATTTTAAAGAGTATAAAGTAATTTTTGGAAAATACTCTAGTAATCGGGATATAAGGAAAAGCCCTACCTTTGACCATTTTTAACAATTCCAGAATACATACATATATTATACATACATACATACACATACATATATGTACACATATATACATACACACAAATATATTAATTCATCTGGAATTCTTTTTGACAGTGCAATTTTTACACAATGATCTTGAATGAAAAGTGAGTATCATCACTAAAAGAACCTTTTTTCTAATCTTTGCTACTCCAGTCTTTGTATTGTTTTATGTCTGACAGATTTTTTTTCTTCTTAGCAATGGTCAGCAACTGCTTTTTATAAAAATGTCTTATAGTTCTTTCTGCTTCAAGAAAGTCAGATCATATGGGAATCAGTACCAGCCCCTCCAGGTGCCAAGCATTTCTGAGATCTGTGCTTACTTACTGAAGATTTATTAGTCTGTTTTACAGCATTCCTTTTTTCCCAGTTATTTGCAGTTATTTTGCATTTAAACAATTTTATTAGTACTTTCTTTTTCCCCAGTTGCATGTAAAAAACATTTTGACATTTGCATTTAAAACTTCCAGTTCCAAATTCTCTCCCTTCCTCCCTCCCCAGTCCTTACTCCTCATTGAAAAAATAATCAATTAGATATAACTTATACGTGTGTAGTCATGCAAAACATTTCCATAGTAGCCATGTTGTGAAAGAAAACAGAAAAAAAACCCTCAAGAAAAGTAAAGAAAGTTAAAAAAAATTTGCTTCAATCTGTTTTTTTCTCTGGAGATGGATAGCATTTTTCATCATAAGTCCTTCAGAGTTGTCTTGGATCATTGTATTGCTGAGAATAGCTAAGTCATTCACAGCTGATCGTCTTAGAATATTGCTGTTACTTTGGCTACAGTACATTTCGCTTTGCATCAGCTCATGTAAGTCTTTCATTTTTTTTTCTGAGAGCATCCTGCTCATTATTTCTTAAAGCACAATATCCATCATAATTACATATCATAATTTGTTCAGCCGTTCCCCAATTGATGGGCATTCTCTCAATTTCCAATTCTTTGCCATCAGAAAAGAAGTGTTATGAATATTTTTTGTACATATATGTACTTTTCCTTTTTGGTTTTTTGAATCTCTTTTGGGATATAGATCTAATAGTGGTATTGCTAGGTCAAAAGGTGTACATGTATTTATAGCCCTTTGGGCATAGTTGATGGATACTTTTTCAATTACATTTAAAAGATCCCTTTATAACTAAAATTGGAAAGTTTTTTTTTTATCATAAATGTTGTGTTTTGGCAAGAACTTTGTCTACATCTATTGATGTAATAATGTGCTTTGTAAAGTTTTGTTTTTGCTTTCAATGTAATTGTTAACTGCTTTCAGAATATGGAACCATACCTCTGTTTCTAGTATAAAAACCCAGCTTAGTCATAGTAACTGGGTTTGTTTTTGTTTTTGTTTTTAAATATTTGCAAATTTTTTGGCCAAGGCTTTATTTAAAATTGTTTGACTGATATTATTCATATTTATTTATAATTCTCTTCCCTTTGCTACTATATTATTTTTATAAAAACAATCTGGACAAATACCAAATTTGGGAACAATTTTTGAAATGTAGGTATTAAGTTTTCTTTAAAATTTTGATAAGGCTATAACTTCCTTGCTTCTGTGACCTAACCTCCTAATAGGAAATACTCACATAGACATTTTTATTTTAAACAGTTTTTGATAAAGGTGAATTTCATACATCATTTCAAGTTTCTGTTTATGGCAGTTGTTTCAATGAAACTTATAAGACTAAAAAGGTGCTGTAAGATTTATACCTTTATTTCTGTGGCTAGTGTTTTTATTCTCACTGTCTTTTCCAGACATTGAAATAAGAGATAACAAATAGCAGTTACAGAGGAAAAATAAAACAAATATCCCTAAAATTTTAGTCTTTCCTAATTTTCTTCTCTGACTTTGATTGTATTTTAAAGATAAACTTTTAAAATATTTGGCAAAAAAATTATATTCAGTCATGTAATCTGTTTTTCTTGAAGAAGCATATTTTTAATTGGGAGAAATATTTACAGTGCCTACCTACATGGAATTATCTTCAAATGATTAAAAATTACAAACTTCTTTTATGGTTATTTAAAAAAATCTTATCAAAGTTATTTAGAACTTCCATTATTCTTTTTCAATGTCATTTCTTTAAAACATTTTTCTCATAGCTACTGTGATCACATATATAATCTCAGGTATAAATGTTAGAATAGAAATATCAACAAATAAATCTCTTCAAGAAAAGCTCTCACTAACAATTAGACATAGCCAAAATGGTAGAGTGGCTTGCCTAGGAGATATTTGGCTCCCCCTCAGTAGAATTCTTTAAATGTAAGTTCAATGTTTATTCATGATACATGTTGCAGATGGCATTCTTGTTTGAGTATTTTTTGTACATGTGAGGTTCCTGCCCATTTTGAGACTGTCAATCCACTTTAAGAAGAACAGTATGGGAAAAATGAGATAAATGTAAGTGATTCATTGAAGCTCACATTTGTAGCTCTCTAGTAGAATTCACTTCAGTAAAATGAATTGAACACTTTTTGGAGCATTGTACTAGGTCAGTGGTTCTCAACCTTCCTAATGCCATGACCCTTTAATACTTGTATGTGGGCATATCTGCATGTGGGCAGACCTGCCTAGTGACAGATGGAGGAGCAGTGTCTCAGTTCCTAAGACTGTTGGAAGTATGTGTTTTCCTATGGTCTTAGGCGACCCCTGTGAAAGGGTTGTTCGACCCCCAAAGGGGTTGTCATCCACAGGTTGAGAACTGCTGTATGAGGTGCTGGAGAAAACAGAGAATTTAAATAAAACACAGTCCCTGCCTTCATAGAGTATATGGTCTAAAATGGGGAGAACCATCATCAGTGATAATTATAGTGCACACTATTAAATCAATCAGTAAGCCTGTTTTAAGCTCTTACTATGACATTGTGCTAATAGGCTCTTGGGATACCATTACAAAGGAAAAGCTAGTACATGCCTGAGGTATGCAACATATATGAAATAACTACCAAGTAACCATGGACATGAAGGCCTTAGCAGCTGCAGAACTTGGAAGAGGTTTCTATATATGTAACTTGAGCTGAGTTTTGAGGAATCACAAGATTCGTTGTTAAACAGGAAGAATATTTCATGATAATTGCATTAGAGCTTTGGAGAGTTTTTTTTTTTTAAATCATGCGCTATGTGAAATTTTAGAACCCTTCTATTGAGGGTTTAGTGATGAGGGAATCATAGAAGGCTTCATGGAGCAAGTAGCATAATTTTATATTATATCAGCACGTAATCTGGGCAACAGACAATAATTATCTACTTGGTTATTTCAGTGTGCCAATGCATATCATTGATGAGATCCTGTTTTGTTTTGGGGGCTTGATGCAATCAACAGAATATCACCTACAAATAGTATCTACAGAACTTTAATGGAGATTTCTGTAACAGTGGTAGACTCATTTGTACAGTTTATATTTGTACCTTTATAATCAGAACATCATTGAACAAAATCATTTCTGACATTTCATTCATTAAGAAACCTTGAATAACCTTAACATATATGTGCATACTAACTATTTGAGTCTTGAGATTCATTTGTTCTAGCAGTTCAATTTTTTCCTACCTCTCCTCTTCCTGCCCTCTCTCTATCCATCATCTCCTCCCTTCCTTTACCTCTTCTTTCTCCCTTCCTCCCTTCTCTCTTATCTTTCACTTTCCCTCCCTTTTCTTCCCCCTTCCCCTTTCTTCTTCTCTGTATTCATCAAACAGTAGACACAGGTTCTTGAATTCTCTTCATCTCTCAGCTGAATGAGTATATGAAGATGAGGTTCACTCCAGAAAATTGGCTGTGAAAGCCTCTTTGCTCCCCTCTTGTATCTCACTTATGTCAGCTTGTTTCAGGGGCTTAAAGGGTATGACAGGACCTTTATTAACCTTATTTGCGAAGACAAGCAATTAAGGATGGCAGCTAACTTCAGTAAGAAGAATGTTAGGTCAAGCAGTGCACCCTACCCCAAGTTATGGAAATCCTCTGTATATTTGAAGGTAGAGAGAAAAAATTTGGTGGAAAAAATGATCATCAAAAATAAGGCAGCTATGCAGTGTAATGGACAGAGTGCCTCACTTGGAATCAGGAAGTCCTGAGTTCAAATCACTTCCCCTTGCTATTTGTCTGATCCTAGTCAGTTTGCTTTGTCTTTCTCTCCCTTAGATTGCTCATCTTCAAAATATTTTATTTTTGGAGGGGTGAGAGGAAAGGTCAGGGAAGGAATGAAAATCAAAAGATTCAAGAGGTAAATTATTTTGTAAACTTAAAATCTTACATGTAAATGCTGATTATTTGTAGTAATAGTAGTAATGACAATAATCCACAAAAGTGGGCAAAAAGATAAATGTTACTTGTACCAAGATAAGCCTCAGACATTCAGAACGTGAAGACCCAGATATAGGATACAAATGGAGAGTTGTGAATCTAAAACTGTATGGAAAAAGAGTGCTTGGGTATGTAGATGGGTGAAACAGTTTGTTTTTATACAGATCTGCATAAGCATGTGGAGCCAAAGTAAGGTAGAAGCTGTACCTTAAAAGCAACACACAATGGACAGCTCCTTTGGCTACTGGGAAGAAGAGATAACTGCATAAAGTAGCTCAATGTGTGGAGGAAACTGGAGAGGGTCTTGTGTTAGAAGATAAGATCAAAATGAATTTTGAAGATCGCTGAGAAATAAACTTGTCTCAATACTAGAAAAGTGAACATAATCTCCTGAAATAATCCTTAGCCTTTAGGATTGCTCAAGTTAGGAAGAGAGCCAGATTTGAAGGAGGGACAGGGGATGAAATTAGTTGGTGAAGGGAAGGGAGTATGTCCCCTAGCCGATGTGAAATTTTTCATATGCTTTATAGTTATAATAAATTTTATGTTTCTCTCACTCCTCTAATGCCTTTCTCCTACACTGACATATCACCTTGGAAAACATTTTCTCGGAAAGAAAGATCCTTTTATAAAACAGATGACTCTCCTCATTATTTGAAAGAGACACTAACCTCTATAGTATTTGAAAAGGCTTTCTAAGTGTCATACACTTTTGAACTATAATCTATAGTCCACAGTATTGTACGTGTAATTAATTTTACAGTTGAAGTATTTGAACACTTTTAAGAAAATGCTGAGTAATGTGATTAATATACTTCCTTGCCTAGGCTTTAGTATACTTATATAACCATGGAATTATACTTCCAAAAGGAAGATAGGGAGGGAGGGAAAAAAAAAAGTGGATCATTTACTCATCTGACTAAACCTAATAATGTGAACTAGATTTAGAGCTGAAACAGCTCCCAAAGATTAATTAGCCAAACCTCTTTATTTTACTGAGACCCAAGGAGAGTAAGACTTGGTAATAAGTGACAAAGGTAATAAGTTCCAGAGGTGGGATTTGAATCCAAGTTCTTTGATTGGGACTAGCAAATGATCAAAGATGTAATATGGTTCACTAAATTGTGTATACTCTAAGCCACTGTAAATATGGCAATAAGGTAAAATTAATGACTGAACATAAAGAGAGATTGGGTGAGGGAAAGGTGGTAGTGGCAGAGACAGCTATAGAATGTATATAATATTAAAGCATTCTAGGGCAGGAACTTAGCAAAACTCATTTAACATAAATATTTTATTGTAGAATTTTCACATGGTGAATTCCCAACTACTTTATCTAGAATTGTCATTTCAGAACCATGTTTTTACCTTCAAGAATTGTCATGAAACTTTGTCCCACTTAGTGAAGTTTCATGTTACCCTGTGACTTCAGTCTGCATTATTTAAGGCTAGTTGAGTTCTGATGAGAGGAAAGATTATGGACAAGTTGACCTTAAATAACTAAATAGATTATTCTTTATTTATGTGTTATTGGTAACTTGTCCTGGATTGGCCTGATATATGGAAATGGATTTGGGCACCAATTGTCATTGTTTAGCTATTCACCTTATTTGACTTGGACATATATTAATAAATAATGTCAATTTAACATTTAGAATCAATTTCCATAATAAATAATGCAAATTTTGTCTTTTAAATCAAAACTTCATTTGCTTCAGCCAGTTATTTCAAGATCAATATTTGAAGTCTAGTCAATCTAGAGAGGCAATACTTAAATCAGAAGTATTGCTTAAGTATTGCCTCTCTGGTTCCCTGCCCAAAACTCCAGTATTCTATTTTTTTTTTCTTTTGGGAGGGGGGAAGGCAGGGCAATTGGGGTTAAGTGATTTACTCAAGATCACAAGGCTAGATTTGAACTCAGGTCCTCCTGACTCCAGGGCTGGTGCTTTATTCACTGTACCACCTAGCCACCCCAACATGCTATTTTTTAAAAGAAGGAAGTTAATGCTTTCTCTTTTGTCCAGTTTCTTTGGTTTAGGGCACTGGTGTCAAACATATAGTAACAGTGACCACCAAACAATACATAAATATCTCTGAAGGCTATATATTGATTTCAAAAACCACATACTAATATTATCTATGTTTTATTATATTTTTATTTATTTTCTTTAATATTTCCTAATTACATTTTATTCTGATTCAGGTAGCACTACAAAGTGTTGTGGCTCCAGGCAGACCTTAGTTCGGGGTAGGAGGGAAGGAGTGGTGGTCTCTGGGTTTGATCCCTCTGGCTGTAGCTAATCTGTAATTCATAGTTTTAGACAATTTCCTGGGGGCAATGAAAAGTTATGCACAGGGTACCTAGCTATGATGGATCAGAGAAGAGATTTGAACCCAGTCATCTTGACTCAGAGCTGTACTCTTTTTCTTGTTAATACTAGATTTAAGACTTGAGTGAGCATCAGATTTTAGTTAATCCAATCCCTTCATTTATGATAGGAGGAAACCAAGGCCCATAGAGTTTTAAGTGACTTGGCCATGGTTACACATATGTAGTAAGTGGTAAGAATTTGAACATAGGCCCTCCTGCCCTACATCCACTGATACATTTTTCTTTTCTATTACATCACTCTACTCTAATTAAAACTTATAAATAAAAAGTTCATGTGACATACAGCTATGCTCATTTCATTTCACCTGTCAGACCGCATTCCCTTTATCTCGCAGAACAGCCTCATGTATATAAAATCTTTTTGAAAGGGCTATGATCATGCTTTCTTTTTGCAAGATTTTATCCCTAGTACAAGACAATAATATCCTTATCATAACTTCCCACTTAAAATTATTATTTTAATTTAATCTAAATCTTGTTTCATTATCCAGTTCCTTTTTCACCCTTTTTTTACTTTGTCTCATTTTCATATGGTCATCAGTAAGTCAACAGTTACATTCTGATCTACCTGCCAGTGTCAGAGAGAAAAAATACTCGATGTGAATGGAAAGTAGCAACATATAATAGCTATTCAATGGATGAGGTTCACAGGGCAGGAGGGGTTAAATATATTTTAGCACAGAGATTTTTATTTTCACTGAGACTGTTTTCTTATTACAAAACTGACGTATTTCCACCTTAATTTATTCACTGGAGATGAAACAAAGGAGAGCCTTCAGTGAGCACCAATGGCATTAGAAACAATTGCCTTGGTGAGGTTGGTTTTGCAGCTACACCACCAGAACAGATGGCTGTGCATTTATTCCAATCTAGGGATTCAAGTTGGCAATAGTCATACAAAAATCTTGAAAAGCAGGTCTGCAGTTGTGCAAATGAGATTTTCTTTATTAAAAAAAAAACACTTCTATAATATTCCAGTGAGGATACATATCAAATTTGAGATGTTTGCAATTTTAGTAGGTTTATCTTCTTCTGAAATTTTGTCCATGATTCTAAATTGCTGATATGTACTAAGCACATTGGCTAAATTTTCTTTGGATCATCTCATTGGAATTACAAAAAATTTTATGTTATTTTTTTTTCCTCTGCCTATAATGAGACATGTAGCAGCAGCTGGTGGATCAATCACATCCTGGGTAATATAGTGTGTTGTTTTGCATTTTTAAAAGTCTAAACTGCGACTGAGAATGGCAATTGTATTATTTTCTTTTTAAGAGCTAGTTACTTCCATAAAAATAAAAATAAAGCCTGTCAAAGGTAGTGTCAATTTTAATATTGAAATGAGGAGAGGTGGAAGCATCACAAGACTGAGATTGTAGAGCCCCGGGTCCTGTTCTCTGTTCTGTGGTACTTAGATAACTGTATAATATCAGAAAAGTAATTTCATCTCTTTAGATAGGTTAAATATCCCTGTTAATGCAATGAAATGAAGAATCCTCCCCTCCCCAATATATCTGTGCACTTGGAGCCGTCTAACACTGGATAGAAAAACAACAGGGGAACCTCAGGGTTTGTCAAGTAGACAATTTAGAGTTTCCTCATCTGTAGGATGAGGCAGCTAGCTGGCCTAGTAGACACAGCTTGACTAAAGAAGATTCATCTTCCTGAGTTCAAATCCAGGTTCAGATACTCACCAGTTGTGTGACCCTGGGCAAGCCTTTTAACATTGTTTGTCTCAGTATCCTCATGTGTTAAATGAGCTGGAGAGGGAAATGGCAAACTACACCATTATCTTTGCCAAGAAAAGCCCAAGTGGGTCTCCAAGTTGTGGACACAAAAAATGCCTACACACCAACAACATGTGTAGAATAAAGGGGTTGGAACAGCTATTTCTTTTTTTTTTTTAATTTATTTTATTAAAAATTTTTTTTGAGTTACATATTTTCTCCCCGTCTTTCCCCC
>CM053580.1:113269284-113287074 GCA_028627135.1 Pseudochirops cupreus
GAGCTGACTTTAGTGGGAAGTATCTTTGTGTGCGTTTTGGAGTTGTAGGAGTGGTTTAGTGTCCTATTTTATGGGTATTTTGGGGTGGCTATGTGAGAGCTGCGATGTGTTGCTGCTGCTACGCCGCCATCTTGGCTCCGCCCCCGGAACAGCTATTTCTAATATCTCTTCTACCTCTAGCACATGTCAGTAACAATATTTTTTAACAAAATTAGAGCAACAGAGAATTTGGGAGTTGGAAGAGACTTCAGCCTTTAAGTTTAACCTATATAAGAAAGAATTCCTACTGTAACATACTCAACAGCTAGTTGTCTAGTTTCTACTTGAAGATTTCCAAGGGCAATCTACCATCCACTTCTCTCTGATTTTTCGAGGGGGTTTCTAGACATCAAAACTAAATTTGTGTCTTTTTCCACTTGGACCCTTGCTCCTGATATTACCTTCTTGAGCCAAACAGATTAAGTCTTAACTATCTTGTCCATGACAGGCATATTCAGAATTTTTTTTTTCAATTCCAGACATATCTTGCCAGTCTAAGAGTATTATTGATTCTTGTATAATTATTTGGGGCCCCAAAAAGGGAACATTATCTTCTCATTGAGTTATTAAATGTTATTCTCAGACTAATGAGCCTTAACTCATAATTTTGGCAGAAAAATTTGCTTTAATGCTGATTAAAATAATTTGTAAGTCACATTTAAAAATATTAAAAATAACATTTTTGTTCTCAGTAGTAAAACACTTGAGTTATTTAACACTGAGATTGTTCATTTGAATTTCTTTCCAATGTAACATGGCTTCAGGTATCCAAATGCATTGGGAGTAGGAAGATGGGTCCTTTCATTGCTTTGTCAGGGATATTTAACCTGTATACACACTCAGGAATAGAATAGTTCTGAATAACATTCAGCTTAATTGACCTGTCATGGCCCATTTACGTGGTGGTGAGATTGGTAGAGACAGATAAGAATCTTACTACAGATCTAGACCACAGCTGATATCTGAAAGTTCTAGTCAGAACTTCTCTGTAATGGTTTTAAATATGAATTTGAAATTGGTGGATCTGCTAAGTATAGAGATACAGTATTATTAGTGCTTCCTCTTAAGTGTTACAGAAGAGACATCGTTTATGTGGGGAGATAAGGATAGATTAAGCCTGACTTAAGTGTTCCTCTTCTATATTCACTGGTAAAGTAAAGGGAAAAATAACCTGTGAGTGGCAACAAAAATCATGTTCAGATTTACTGAGAGCCTCTGAAAGAATTTGATGAGCAGTGGTTACATATCTGGTTTCGGCAGTTTTCAACCTGTGGGTCATGACCCCTTCGGGGGTCAAATGACCCTTTTACAGAGGTCACCTAAGACGATTGGAAAACACATATTTCTGATAGTTTTGGGAACCAAGACATGGCTCCTCTATCTGTCTCCAGGAGGGTCTGCCCACATGCAGATATGCCCGCATATAACTATTAAAGGGTCGCGGCACTAGGAAGGTTGAGAACCACTGGTAGATAGATCTGCCCAATGAACTTTTTTTCTCATGATGTTGTTGTTGTTTGTTGTTGTTGTTTTTTGGTTAGATATTTCTGATTCTTGACCCATCTGAAGCCTCTAATCTGAAACCATACAAAATGAAATCTCTCATTCATGTCTGAAATGACATTTTATAGCCATCCATCATCTATGATGATTTTTTTCTTTTTTGAAGCTGGGCTGTAGTAAATCTTAATAGAAGAATGAGGGGGAAAGCATCTCAAACTAAAGATAGGTCTCAGACAGCTTGTCCAAAATTGACCTCTCTCCCAAACCCATCTCACCTCATTGGATCCTGTTTTCATATCATCGCCATTCTTCCAGTTACTTGGGATTTAAATCTAGGAATTGTTTCATTCTTTTGTAGTTGATATCAAATAAATTGCATCTTCCCCAGTGTCATTTGAAACATCCCCCTTGTTTCCTCTCCTCCAGTCTAACTCAGGTCTTTATTTCCTCTTACCTAGACTGTTGAAATAATCTTCTCAAATCCTCCCCATTTCCAGTGTCTCTCACCTTTAATCTATCTAGCACATTAGTGCCAGAGTAATGATTCTAATCCACAGCTTTTATTATTACTCCCTTGCTCAAAAAATTTGGTATCTTTCCACTATCTACTGAAAAAAATAATTCGTTTGGCTTTCCAAAATTTTCACGTTTCCAGTTCTCCTTTTAATATCAATTCTCCCTAATAATTTTGCTTAAGCTAAACTCGACTAATACTGTTCCTAAAATGCATATGGCTTTTTCCCTTCTTCTATGTCTTTACTATCACCATCCTATAAGATGATAATGCTTTGCTCATATATAAAACAGCATGCTATAATGCTAATTTGAATTATAGTCATATGAATATCTGACATCTCCACTCTTTATATGATAATGTCCTAGGGTAGGGAAAAGTGAGAATTAAACCTTCAAATGATTTTTTCTTTCAATCAAATAAGTGAATATTTACTAAAGACCTACCAGGTCCTGGAGGATACAAATTTGTTCACTTATTTTACAAATATCACACTTCCTACTATAAAGGAGAATATGAGAACTTGAAAAGCAGCTAGGTGGCATATTGGATAGAGCACTTCACTTGAAATCAGCAAAACCAGAGTTCAAATCCTCCTGCAGACACTTATTATCTGTATTACTCTTGAAAAGTGAAGCCTCAGTATTGTCATCTATAAGATTAGTATAATGGCACCAGCATCACAGAGTGGTTGTGAGGATCAATTGTGATAGCAAACTTAAAAGAGCTTTCTAAGTCTTAAAGCACTCTGTAGTTGCTAGCTCTTAATTATGATGATGCTCTAAGACTTGTAGTTGAAACAGAAAGTACAAGAAATTATAGCTTAATTGAAATATGCAAAAGACGTTAAAGAAGGAATTAAGAGAAATTCTGAGAGGGAGGGATCATATGTAGCTGGGTAGTTGAGGCTTATATCTAACCTAGGCTTTGAATGTAGTGATATAGAAATAGTTCATTCTAGTAATGGGAGATCTCATGCACAAATTTATAGGGATAGGATGAGACCACATTTTAGAACTGTAAGGGCCTTTGGAGGTGATCCAGTTTCTGAGGAAACTAGGTCCCAGAAAGTTTATCAAGTTGCTGAGCATCACAGATAATAAATAATACACCTGGGATTTAAATCTATGCCTTCTGAGTCCCAATCCAGGCCACTTCCACATTACCATGCTGCCTCCTGGGGTCAGCCAGAACCTGGAAAGTTCTGTTTAACTATTTAGCTAGAGCCATCAAGAGGAATAAGATGGTATTGGGAATTGTGGGAAGAAAATGACTGGAAATTGCTGAAGTGACTGAAAGGGTATCATTAGGATAAGAATAAGAAGAGTGTTGGGTACCTTTGAGAGTGTGTTTGACGATTCTTGGCATGAATGTGTAGTGAACCACGTCAGTAGAGTTTTACTTCTTTCATTTGTCTAGATGATTTCTGTTAGGGTATCATCTCTTCTTAAATTTAAAACTTGGAGGTCTCATGATCCCCTTGAGCTACTGAATATTTATTGTCATAATTCCATGTCTATCAAAGGTATCAAATGCCTCTCTAATGATCTATTTCTGGTTCTCTATGATTTTAAATTTGGGTAAATATTCTTTATCAGAATCTAGGGCCCCCCAATTTTTGCTTTTTGATGATATTGGTGACTTCACAGTAGAAGTAGAGAATGGGCATAGTGAAATTACTCATAACTGGGGATTAAGATAGCAATAAAAAAAGACTCATCTTTCTGAGTTCAAATCTGGCCTCAGATATTTATTAGCCTTGTGACCTTGGACAAGTCATTTTTTCCCGTTTGCCTCAGTTCCTCATCTGTAAAATTAGCTGGAAGAGGCAATGGTAAACTACTCCAGTATCTTTGCTTAGAAATCCTCAAATTGGGTCACAGAGTTGGGCATGACTGAGCAGCAAATATATATCGTATATAATATATATGTATGTATGTATGTATGTATGTATGTACATATCTCTGTGTGTTTCATTTTGCACTTGGCAAACGCAAATTAAATGTATTTCTACAGACACAGCAGAAGAGGCAAAAATAGTTTATGAATCTATGAATATAGTCTGTTTTAAAAAGGTAACGAGGTGTCACAATGGATAGAATGCTATCCCTGGAGTCAGGAAGACTCATCTTCCTGACTTCAAATTCTATCTCAGACACTTTCTAGCTTGTGTTCCTGGGTAAGTTACTGAACTCTGTTTACCTCAGTTTTCTCATCTGTAAAATGAACTTGAGAAGAAAATGGGCAAACCAATCTAGTGTCTTTGCTAAGATACCCAAAATGGGGTCAAGAAGTGTCTGATGTGACTGAAAATGACGGAATACCAACACAAAAACGATAGATTGTCACTTTCAAAGCCGTGTGTCTTTTTAAACTTTCTTTTCTTTCCTTTATTTTATTTTAAATCTGAATTTTATTTTCAAGTATTTTTTTTCTTTCCATTTTGAAGAGAAGTTATGGCTACACCCCCTCTTACTGAATTAAGACAAAACGAACAAAACACTTGGAACAAACACACATATTTACACGCGTCTAGTACATGCTTTGGTTTAGTATGGTGAATTTCATCCCATAATGTCTCTTTCTGGAGCTAGAGCGCTTGCTTCAATATGTTTGCTCTTATACCGTTAACTGGTCATTACGTTGATCAGAGTTGCCTTCCGTAATTGTTATTCCTTGCCAGGGGATTTGTATTGTATAAATTGTTTCCTTAGTTCTGTTCACTATCCTCTTCATTGGCTTATCCAGATATTTCCAAGTTGCTATGAAGCTGTCCTTTTGTTGTTTCTTATGGCACAATAACCTTTCATTCTATTAATGCACCACTATTAGTTCCACC
The DNA here is from genome assembly GCA_028627135.1 of Pseudochirops cupreus. Classification (NCBI taxonomy): domain Eukaryota; kingdom Metazoa; phylum Chordata; class Mammalia; order Diprotodontia; family Pseudocheiridae; genus Pseudochirops; species Pseudochirops cupreus. The sequence continues at coordinate 113,274,180 of CM053580.1, forward strand.
ATTGTCCAAATGATAGGTAACCCCCCTTTTATTTCTAATGTCCTTGCTTAAAAATGATCAGAAATATTTTTGCTCATAGGAATCATTTTCCCATTTATTTGATCTCTTTGAGGTCTTCAAGTGGTATTGCCGGGCCAAAGGGTGTGCCCAGGATGTGACTTTCGATACAGTTCCAAATTACTTTACAGAATAGTTACACCAATTCACAGCTCCACTAATGTGCCTGCATTTTCAATGCCCATCCAACAACTGCCCTCTTCCCTCTTTCAGTTAGTTTTTGACCAATTGGATGAGTAATGAATGGTTCTGATAAATTTGAACTAGTTCCTTTTGTATGTTGAATATGAGATAAATTTGTTACACTGATTCCTCCTCCCAAACCCCCACCCCCAGTTAAATGTTTATCTTTTGTACAAACATGATCGAAGCAGTTAAAACTAGAAGGTAGATGTGTATTAACACAAGAGGTAATTGAAGCTCAAGATAGGTTCAAAGATTGTAAGAAAATATTTCAAAATCTCAATTATTTCAGATATCTTCACCCAGAAGAATTATGCCTCATAGTGCTGAAATAATTTTGGATGTGATTATAAAATCACTCTAGTTAAGTGCTATTGGTAATTTTTGGTGATGTTTCAGGAATTGAAAGTATCAATGGTAGCTGATTTGATAGTACTTTAAGACAGACAATGAACTTTCTCTTTTGAACTTCTCAAAAATTCTGTGAGGTAATATAAATATTATTGTCCCCATTTTACAGATGAGTAAACTGATGCTCTGAGGAAAAACCTTCATACTTTCAGAAACTGATTCAATATCAGGGGCATCTGAGTGGCACAGTGGATAGAGCATTGGCCCTGGAGTCAGGAGGATCTGAGTTCAAATCTTGCCTCAGACACTTCCTACCTATGTGACCCTGGGGAAGTCACTGAACCCCAATTGTCTCTGCAAAAAAAAATTGATGCAATAGCAATAAGTTATAGAGGAGTTGCCCTTGAAGCCAATTCTTGGACAAATATAAATCCAGAATTGTTTTCAATGCTTATTTATCATTCAGAAGACGAAATTGTAACTATGAGCCAGTATAAGTATTTTAAGAACAAGTAACATCCGCCAGAAAAGGAAATGGGAAATCACTCCAATATCTTTGCCAAGAAGATCCCTTTGGCATAGTGTTGGCATGCTATGGTCCACAGTGTCACAGAGTCAGACATGACTGAATTACTGAACTACCACATCAGGTTAATCTGACTTTTTTTTTTAATTAACCTTGTAAAATAGAGAAATGCTGTTAATGCATTTCAACAGGGCATTTGCGAACATTTCTTATAATTTCTTAAGGTAAAAGTTGAAAATGTGGGATGAATGATTATATATTTGAGTAAATTCAGAATTGTTTTAATAAGGCACTCAAAAATATGGATTGGTTGACAGATTTATGTCAACCTAAAGTACAATGTCTCATGGTATGCCACACGTGTCTGCTCTTAGCCTCATGATGTTGTTCAACATGTTTAAAAAATATTTACTTACATAAGTAGACATAGGACAAAATCATATTACTAATTAGTTCTGGAAAAAAGAGACAAAACAGCATATTACTGAAGTAAAAATCATTTGGAAGGGTCAATCTCATAACTCAGTGATTGATGAAATGTTGCTATTGTGAAATTGACTTATGTGTCCTTAACCTCCTTTTGAAATGACCTTGTTCTGTGCAGTATTATACGAGTGTTATTTTGGACAGTGTTATATGTACATTGTTCAGTTCTGGTTGTCATCCATTAAGAAAAATGTGGAAAAGCTAGAGTATATCTTAAAAAGGTCATCTAGACTAGAGGTTCTTAATGTGGGACCCATGACCAGTTGACAGATGTCGCAGAGAGGTATGTTTGTTTTTGCCATACAAGGGAATACTACTTAAAATTTAGAGCTTTGGGAAAATGGAATGAGGTGGTTTTTGAAATATTAAGTGTTTATCATTGAATTTATTTTAGAGGGAGTTTGTGTATAAGGTAGAGGGTTGGTCCTGATAACCTGTAACATCCATTTCAAGTCCAAGACTTTATGCTTCTGCTATGAAGTCTTTATGGAAAGACAGAAGACTGTTGTTGCCACTTTCTTCAGTCAGAATAATTTGAGAAATTTTCATCTTCTGGATATTGGTAGATGGACTTAGAATATCCAAATGATAATTTTGATGTTCATTTAATTTTCACAGTGGGTGACTATCACCTTTCCTCTACATACCCTGGTCATCTTCTTCAAGTATCTCTTCTCCACAGTATCCATTAGTATCAGTTTGCTTATACCCACTAGGATAAGTTCTACCACTTTTTCAATTGGTAATATTAGGAGAACTGTTGACTGCTTTCAAGAGAAGAGGGGAAGAAAAAAAACGCTCTTACTATTCTCCATATAGTGGGATATGCTCAGAGAAGAAAGGCAAATGACAAATAAGCACCATGGTGCATATAAAATTTATTATTTCTCATAGTTCACAGTTCTCATGCTATGTAGACTAGCAGATGGTTTAAGGTCTGCAAACACTTGTAGAATAATTTCAATCACCATAAGAAAAGTAAAGACAAAAGAGAGCTATATATTCATTTGTACGTGAACACTCATGCTGGATACTAAAATTCTATACTAAATTATTAAGTTTGCTTTACTAAAATGTATTCTGTTGCCTAAACCAATAGAATATTCAGGTTGGTTTTTTAGATTCAGCAAACTAATAACGAATGTATGGTAGAAAAATGGAAATATAAGTAAACACATTTTCTGTGCATTCTAACTACAAATAAATATCGTGGCAATTTCAGAATATTAATGTTTCATTGTTAACTTAAAATCTAATGTTACTTAGATTATAAAGTATATTGACATTGTATGCTAATCATGATTCAATTAATGAGAAATGTTCAGAGAGAAAATGTAATATAGCTTCAAGCTATAATGAAATATTCACTGACAGTTAAAAGTATGCAGTATAATCAGATACCACTTAAAACTTAATGCAGAAATTGAGAAAGAGAATTGTCATGTTTAAAAAAACACATATCCTAAAGGAGCATACTCTGAAGATCTCAGATGTAGAAATGAGGCTTCCTTTAAAATATTCTGATAGAGATTATTATCTTTTTAAAGATATCTGTCCTTGGAATGCCAGTTCTTTTATCATGATATTGCTACTGTTTTAAATCAGTGTTACTATGTCCAAAGAGGTTTTGTCATTGCTTTTGGAAAAGCACCCAGAGTTGATTGATTCAACCCCAGCTTTTCCAGTGATGGTACATTCAATCCTTCAACATTCCATTTATGGATTTGTTTTATATGTTGTCAGGAGGATTCAACTAGTTAATGAACAAACATTTATTCAATGGCCTACTATGTGCCAGTCACTAATCTAAGTGTTGGGGATATTTTTAAATGCCCTGTACTCTCAAAGAACTTACATTTTAATGAAGGAAAAAATGTATACATATATAAGTACGTAGAGCATGTATTTAAAATGATCTGTTCAAAGGCAAATTCTTATTATTCATGGATTCCACAATTCTATGAATTTTGTTCACATTGTATTTTTAAAGTAATGGAAAAGCTTAAATCTAAGGAAAATTTGGGGGGATTACCTAGTTGGTGGAAAGGGAAACGTTTTTTTTTCTTTTTTCTAATTAGGAAACTAAACATGATCTGTATTCTGTACTTCATATAATACGGATTTCCACAATTTGGTACACCAAGAATCATTGCATTGATTTAAACTAAAGTTAACAGGGAACTTCCTTTCCAACTTATGTAGACTCAGGTCACTAAGAATACAAAAACAACTGTATTAAGAAAAAAAAAGTTAAATATTGATATTCAGTTTTGAGACTCCTTAGGAACATTCAGAGTAATAGAATGTGCCTGTTATATTAAATGGCATGTTTATTAACATATTTGTGTACATTATTTATATGCAAAATCCTCAAATACTAGAAGTAACAAGCCCCTGAGGAGATATATTTATATATTTTTACCGTTATACGTCTTTTGGGAAAAATATTAAGAATAGGTAGAATTTTAAGAAATCTGTTGTGGGATCTTTTGGATTATTACACTGCCTGGTGTATTCTAAGTAATAGGATATACCTGGAATATTCGAACTAAGAAATTGTTCTTCATTAGCCCATAACAGAATGCTAATAGATGATGCCATTTTTGCTTCACTAAGCATTCAGGGCTTGCCTAGTAAGGAAATTCCAAAGGCATTTAAACTTTGTATCATTACCTCTCACCGTTTGCTGATCTACTCACTTTCTAATAATCATGTCATAAAGATACAGATAGAAATAAATTAATGAGTGTTAACTACTCCATTCCCTCTTTTCTGTACCTTTCTTCATTCAGGATGATAAACAATTCTCTCCCATACCCCAAAGTATTCTTTTTTTCCTCAGAAAATAGATCCCTTCATCTACCAGAAGGTGCCGCTGCAGCCCTCGCTCACAACAATCACAGCCGCAGCTACAGAAGAGCCCGGCTCTCTAGGCTGGGAGAGGAGAGCATTCTCTACGCTGCCTGAATGCCCAGAGCTTTTTCTATAGCTAGACAGGGGTTGGTTTCAACGTATTTTATTAGAACTGGTGCAAAATTGGTAGTTAATTTCCATGAACAGAATTTTGCGTTTGTCTTCTGCAGCAAGGATGTGCACACTAAATATAAATGCACAGCTGTTGAAAATAAAAAGGAAAATGCTTCATTTAGACGATATTAATTTCAATCACCAAACGTTCAGTGTAATATTCTCAGGCTTAATTACTCATGTAAAGAACATTATGACTAACGATGAAATAAAGGGTCCTTTATTCCCCTGAAGATTTTCTTTTTCCCTTCTAACAATGTAGCAGGAGGGTTTTGTGGTTCTTTTTGTTGTTTTGTTTTTGTTTTTAATGTGGTGATTCTCCTGGGTTCAATTGTTTCTGTCTCAATCTATTTTTCATATTGCAGTGTGATTATTATCTACTTTTTAATTACTTCCTACTCACCATTCCTCACCCCTAAAAAATAAACCAAACAAAAACTGAGGATATTAATAGCGTAACTTTGAGAGAAGTCTGAAATCCTCTGGGAAAAAATGGTGTTGAGAAGACCAAGATTCACATAATGACTCTCTTGCTTTTGTAGCTATGTGACTTTGTCTATTTTATTTATTCAGAAAATGAGTAGTTTCATCCTAACGCTAAGCCTGTAATCTTACCTTGGCGTATTAGATTTATCCAATGCTAACTTGTGGATATCATTGCTTATCCCCAGTAAAAATGATAGGGGGAAAAAAGGTTAAATTCTTTCTTGAAGTCACATATTATAGACCTTTTGCCTTAGAGTTCTGTACTAGCAAGTTAAGTGACACATGGGGTGCTGGGAAGGAAGGCAGGAAAGGTGATTATACAGACTTATTGACGGTCAAAAGAGGCTAAAATTGATTATCTTCAAAGAAACACAATAGGAGGAAGGCACCTCACTAAAAGCCCAGCCACTGAACAAGTTCTCTATTAATTAATAGTTAGTCTCTAGAGATAAAAAGGCGCCTAAACAAGATAGAAAGCTAAGTAAATGGATCTGAATGAGTGAAGCATTTCTTTCTCAATTTCCTTTCAAAACAAAACCCAGACACAAGCAATAATCCCATGCAAAGGGGATGGGAGAGTGGGGTGGGAGGTATGGGACAGGGGAAAGAAGTGAAAAGAAATGCAGTTGCTTATGATAGAAAATCCAAAAAACCCCATAGAATGTATTTATATGTTGTGAATGTTTTTAAGTGGATTTCATTTTGACTTTAAATATATTGCCTGTTTAATGTAGTTAAAAAAATAAAAACACTGATCTGGATGGTTTGCTTGTTCTTTGGCTTTTATCATCAAAAGTCTGCAATACTTGGGTGATGGGGGGAATGTTGTTTGTGCAAAGCTTTTGGTGTGGATCATTTAAGAAATGAAATGTCCCTGAGAGATTTCCATAATTCACTCCTTTTAGTAGGCTGAGGGATGAAATCAAAACATCTTCATTGGAGAATTGTGTTATCTTTATGACCAAACATTGCAGAAGCCTCAACCTGCATTGAATTCTGTCGCATTGTAAAAGGAAACTCAAATGCATGATTGCTTCATTCATTGAACTTTTGTTAAAACAAAATAAAACAAAACAACAGGAAAACTGTTATGTGTAGGATTCTCTGATTAGAGAAGCTATCGGTTTTTCATGAGATTTGGTCACTGCTCTCTCATAAAGCTTGAAACATTTCAGGAGACACATGACACATAGTTAACTTTGATATACAATGTGATGTCAGTGCATTAATGAGAAGCAAAATCACGTGCAGGATGAGAGCTAAATGGGAAGGCCGTTACTTACATAACGGGAATCAGAAAGGAGTGCATGAAAGAGAAATCATTTGAGTTTAACTGTGAAGGTAGATGGTAGTTCAAGAGACAAGAGGGAGAGATAATATTCAAAACATAGAGAATAGTGTGAGGAAAGGTGTAGACTTTGCAAATACAAGGATTTTTGGTTGGGGATAGGGTAGTTAGGCCAGTTGCATATAGAGGGAGTGAAAAAAAAAGTTAAGAAAATTAGAGTAACACAAAATTGAAGTGGGCCTTAAGTGCTGAAGAAAGGGGGTCTAAATGTTATTCACAGGCAAATAGGGTGCAGATTTAGGAGGAGAGGTAGAGTGTGACTGGATCTTTATGCAAGAAAGAATACTCTGGTATCTGTATGAAGGGATAGCATCCTGTTTGTATATAAACCTTTTTTCTTATTTTAAATTAAAATGATTATTTTATAGCATATGTCAGCATTATCATTTCTGGAACACCTACTGTGTGTCAGGTATGGTGCTTTTGTAGGAGTGTGAAGAATGTCATAGTGGGAGAGGGCATGAACTCTTTGATTATTGCTTAACTATGTCTTTCTATCACAGAAAGGTATAATAGAACATTTCCTTTCTCTATGAAACACAACTTTCTCGTAGATAATTCAAAAGAGAATGGCACTAACACATTTACAATAATATTGCTGAGGGCATAACCCTTAGAATTATGTTATAAAGCATCATTAAAAAGATATCTTCCATAAAATATGCAAACATGAATGAAATTTTCAAAATGTGATGTCTGTTCAGTGTTTGATTTAAATATTAACTATTTAAACCAAACAAGATTCTATACCTAGATCGTTAGTGATAGAAAAATTCTTAGCTAATTCATCTTAGAAAAAATAGAAAAATAAAAAAAAAACATATATTTTATTTTGTTTTTAAAAACTTCCTGAGATTTGTTTTCAACAGGGACGTGTTGTCAGGTTTTAAAATTGTCCACATTTTCTCTATCTTCTTAATATAGAATCAATTCTACCTTTTTAGCATTGTATCTATAATTTCAGAAAGTTAATTTGAGAAACTAAAAGGGAATATGTCTTCCTGGAACAATTCTTTAAAACGACTAGTTTACTCAGTCAGGAGTTATCTGACAAGCCATTTAGTTCGCTCTGTACTTGAACAAGAAAACTTTCTATAACACTGCTGGAACATCATCATCCAGCTTTTATTTTAAGATTCCTTTTGAGAGAGGACTTGCTATATCATTTAGGTTCTAAACCATTCCAATTCTATTTATTAAGATTTTTAATTCAGAAAGCCTAAATCAGCCTTGCTCAGCTCTCTGTTCTATCTGTATAACAGCCTCCCACATACTTGATAGCAACCCTGTTGAAAGTAAGGTGGATGGAGTATAGTCCTTGGAGTCAAGAAGACCTGAGTTCCAATCTGACCTCAAACATTTACTAGCTGTCTGACCCTAGACAAATCAACTTACCTCTCTCTGCCTCAGTTTCCTCTTTTGTAAAGTGAGGATCATAATTGTACCTACCTTTCAATGTTGTGGTGAGGACTAAATTACATAATGTTTGTAAAATGCATTGCATTTTATAATATGTTATAATAGTTTTCATTAATATTATAATGGACTACCAAATCACAATTCATCTGGCTAAAAATCCCAGTTTCTTCAATACTTAAAAAAGAATGTTGTGAAGTACCTTCAGCAGCCTGGTTCCTTTGCTCTGGTTATCTCCCAGTTTACTGTATGAGATGTAATGCTCAGAATTGAATATAGTACTCCAGATATAGTCTCTTTAGCACAGAGTTTAGAAGACTTTTCACCTCCTTTGTCTTGGATGTGATGGCTATCTTCATGATGCCCCAAATGACACTAGTTATTGATTTCCTATTGTATTGTATTGTATTGTATTGTATTGTATTGTATTGATTTCCTATAGATATTGAAGTAGGCTGAAAGCCATAGATATTTTTCAGATAAATTGCTTGCCAGCCTTGTCTAATGGGAATGGGAATTTGAAGATCTTCCCTGCCCCTTAATAGGCCCAGGGGGAAATTTGAAGACCTTCCCTGCTTTGAAAGTAAACTCTGCCCCCTAATAGGCTGAATGTAATCACATAAGCTTGTGATGGGAGGAGTTTGGTGAAGGGTGGAACAGTGTCCACAGGAAGCTGGGAGTCAGAGCTAGTAAGAAAGTAGGAGAGAGGAGTTCAGACAAGGAGAAAGAGAGGTTTGTGAATAAATTTTGCTCTTATATTGGTTTGTGGGAAGGCTAAAGGATGGTATGGTTTTCTGTGTTGTTGTAGCTTGTTAACTTCATAACTACTATGATGGAATTGGCTTACTGGTTTGGGGATTTAGTTTTCTGGTGTCTAAATAAATGCTTTGGTTCTGTCCTCTATATGGAGAGTTTGTTATATTTTGTGATCGAATGTCATATGATATTTATAATCACGGTCTTTATCATGATTGTGGGTGCTGTAAATTTTGCACTAGTACTACACCTTGCCTCCATCATCTTAGGCTTTTGAAATAGGTTTTTAAATTAAACTGTAAAACATAAACTTCATTTGATTAGAAATAGCTTATTAGATTCTAGCCTATTGATGTTATTGTTATTATCATCATTATTTTAGATTTCAACTCTGTCATGTAATATATTAGCTATCCCTCCTAAATATATACTTATCAGATGCCTTTAATGGTAATCCCTTTACCATTAATTCTTTATAATGAGGCAAATTCAACGAAAAATATGAAAGTTTAGAGACAGACATATTATACCTTCTTAAAAATTCCCTTGCATCTCCCATGCTGTATCTTAGTAATCTCTGATAATGACAGAGATGCCTTAGAACTCAGTAACACAAATGTAGCATGGTATAAACAGACATACAAGCTTTGAGCAATGATTGCACCAACAAATCCAATGCCACCAGAGCCTTTCTTTCATAGCTAAGAGTTATCAAAGGTACAGACATATGGGAGGTTGCAGTCATTTGTTTTTTTGAGAGTAATAGTCTGCTAAACCCTTCCTCCTTTTACTGACCCAGCTCTTCTCCTTTCTGTCTTGTGGGGAATTTTATAGCTAAGGGGAAAGTCAATAATTCAAAAGCTCAAATGTTTATACCCATGTTTGTATACCCAATGAATTCTGCCTCCATACAGTCTGGAGATTTTTCTTCAACTGTTCCTTTGTGTGAGTTTGTACATATTCTTTCAGCACAGTTAGAAGTAAGACTTATACTTTGACTGTTTGCAAAATAGGTACTATTGGTATATTTTAAAATATACTTGGCAGTTTAAATAACTGACTTTGTGGAGGAGAATTGGGAGTCTGTGCAGACTTGCAAAGCAACCTTGATGACAGTCTATGGCAGAATGGAGGTCATTTCAAGCTAGCAAGCAGCTTTAAAATGAAATAAATGTAATGTATATAAGGTTGGCCAATCACCATAAATTTCTAGACACTGTATTGATAGTGGGGTGGAACAATCAGGCCTGTATTGATAGTGGGGTGGAACAATCAGGCCCTGCCTGCAAAAAATAATTGGGTTAAAAGAAACCAACATAAATAAGCATGAAGAAAGAATTCGTTTATATCATATATGTGAATATGCATTATATACCAATCTTTATGTTTTTATCTTTCATTTACATTTTGAAGACCAGACTTATTGCTTATTTTCTATGTGAATTCCTTATTTGACTTTATATCTAAATCTGTGGATTTTATTTTTAAAAAGATAGTGTTCATTAAATAAAGGAGATGCTATATAATACACTTCCAACAAGTTTCCTAGTACCTCTTATTAAATAATACTTCGCACTCAAGAACAAAAATGGAAAGTAATGCTATCACTTATTTGGAGTCATTAATGTCCAGGACTCCTCATATTTTCATAAACTTAAATTAAGCAAATTATGAAATATTTCATTTTTAGAACACCTTCTCATATCTCAGGATGTAATCTGCCTGGGAAAGGGAAAAAAAAATGCTATGAAGAAGTTGTATTTTTTTAAATGTTAATTTAAATATTAAAAATACATACGTATAGTAAAACTTTTAAATAGTGTTCTATTTTTTTCTTTTAGCCCAGACCCAAAAAAGAGATATTCTTACAGTCTAAAACTTTTATTAAAGACTTTATCATAGATTTAGTCTTGAATTTGAAATTTCCATCTTCAAGCTATTCAAGTCTGGCATTGTAGACTTAGGTTGAACTTCTTCTTCTTCAGATCCAAAGGCAACATTTCTCTAACTGCTATGCTATTCTGTTTTCTACTTTCTAACATGCCAACATCAAAAGCTGAAATTCTGCCCTCTCCTTACCTTATCCATGTCAGAGGCAGGGTAACTGGGAGAGATTTCAACATCAACAGCTAACTCATCTTAAAGGTAAACAAGGCACAAAGACAGATGCAGAACATTTCTTGATATAAAAAACAGTACTGGGTGGAAGTAGAATTTCTTCTAGTTCAGTCTTCAGATATTTTAAATTACTTCGTCTTGGGTGACATGGTTCTTAGTTAACATAACATTTACTTTTGGGTGGGCCTGTTCTTTTGGAAATGTTAAGATTTTGAAAGAAAAACAAAAGAAAATAAAACACGTATAATGGAAATAATAGAGATCCAACTAAAAGGTAGCTGTTATAGCTAGGGAATGAGTAAAATAGAGGTAGAAGGGGCGGAGCCAAGATGGCACCATAGAAGCAACAAGGTTCCGCATCTCCCACATAGACACCTGATATACCCATAAAAATGACTCTAAATAAATTTTAGGGCTCGAAATCTCAAAAAAATACAGAAAAACAACTCTCCTGCTGAAGGCAGCTCAGCAAGAAGGGCTCATCACAGCACACTGGGAGCCAAAACAAGCCCAGCCTGGAACCAAGGCTTGGCTGTACCTCCCAACCCCCACAGGCAGCTGGGACAAGCCCCAGCTAGAGCCTTCAGGAGAGTGGATCAGTGGCAGCTGTGGCAGTTTCTAGAATTATCAAGCCATAAAAACAAGGACAAAATGAAAGGTCAGCGTAACTCAGCTAAATTTGGAGGAGAAAAGCAGTCCGGCCAAACTACCTCCAGGGCAAGGAAGCCCTGCCTCCACGTGGCTGCTTCCTGGCCTGCAGTCTCCAGGGGCACCAAGCTGTCATTGAGAGGCTAAGTGTGTTAAGTGACTTGGATCTGGATCATGGTCTTGGGTGGTGGTCCCTGGGCTGCGTTTCCAGTGACCCAAAGCTGGTGGGGGCTGCAAAAAAAACAGCAGCATCCCAATAGCTCCAGCAGCTGGGAAAACCCCAGCAATTTGGGACACAGCTTTCTCCTCTGGAAGCAGTAATTGACTGGCCAACATGAGCAGGCAAAGGAAACAAAGTAAGAACAGCTACCAAACTCTAGATAGCTTCTTTTGGGACAAGAAGGATCAAAGCATGGAAGGGGAGGAAGACAACACAGTCAGAACTCCCATAGCAAAAGCTTCCAAGCAACATGTAGACTAACTACAAGCCATAGATCAGCTTAAGAAGAATTTTGAAAGCCAAATAAGAGAAGTGGAGGAAAAATTGGTAAGAGAAATGAGAGTGATGCAAAAAATCATGAAAAAAGAGTCAACAACTTAACTGAAGAAAATAACACCATAAAAAATAAATTAACCCAAATGGCAAAAGAGACCCAAAAAGCCAATGGGAAGAAGAATGCCTTAAAAAGTCAAATTTGCCAGATGCAAAAAGAATCTCAAAAGCTTTCTGAAGAGAATAATTCCTTCAGAATTAGAGTGGAACAAATGGAAGCAAATGACTTTATGAGAAATCAAGAAACTATTAAACAGATCCAAACAAATGAAAAATTAGAACACAATGTGAAATATCTCCTTGAAAAAACCACTGACCTGGAAAATAGATCTAAGAGAGACAATTTACAAATTACAAAAGCCATGATCAAAAAAAGAACTTAGAAAGCATCCTTCTATAAATTCTCAAAGAAAATTGCTCTGAGATTTTAGAACCAGAGGGCAAAATAGAACTTGAAAGAATTCACAAATCACCTCTTGAAAAAGATCCCCAAAAGAAAACTCCTAGAAATGTTATAGCCAGGTTCCAGAGTCCCCAGATCAAGGAGAAAATATTACAAGCTGCCAAGAAGAAACAATTTGAATATGAAAACACAAGTAGGATAACCCAGGATCTAGCAGCTTCTACAGTAAGGGATCAAAGGACCTGGAATATGATATTCTGGAGATCAAGGGAGCTAGGATTAAGACCAAGAATCACCTTCCCAGCAAAATTGAGTATAGTGTTCCAGGGGAAAATATGGTCATTCAGTGAGGTGGAGGAATTTCAAACATTCTTGCTGAAAAACCAGAACTGAAAAGAAAATTTGACACTCAAATACAAGAAGCATGAGAAGGTAAACATGGAAAAGAAATCGTAAGGAACTTATCAAAGTTGAACTACTTACATGCCAACATGGAAAAATGATAATTGTAACTTATGAAACTTTTCTCAGTATGAG
>CM053580.1:113287574-113303829 GCA_028627135.1 Pseudochirops cupreus
GATTATGATTTTTAATCCATTCTACTATCTGCCTCCATTTTATGGAAGAGTTTGTCCCATGCACATTCATGGTTATGACTGCTATCTGTTTCTTTCTCTCCATCCTATTCCCTCCCCCGTTTATGCTTTTGTTTTTTCCCTTCTTCCTTCCCCTTCTTAAGAGTTTTCCTTTTGACCACTGCCTCCCTCAGTATTCCCTTCTTATCTGCCCTTCTCCCTTTTCCTATCCTTCTCCCTTACTACTTTTTCCTTCCCTTCTTACCCACTCCACCTTTCGTGGCCCTTCCCCCCTCCTACCGCCTGTAGAATATGATCGATTTTTATATGCAATGTTATATGTTCTTTCTTCCTTGGACCAAGATTGACAAGAATAGATCTCATGTAGTGTTCCTCTCCCTCCCTTCTTTCCCTCTATTATGATAAGTTTTATGTCTCTTCTCAATAGAGTCCTATCTTTAACTGGTTGTGTTATTCCCTCCTTGCACCAGAACCAGTGAGGTAAAAGCTCATATAATTCTCATTTTCCTCCCTTCTTTCCCTCTTCTATATTGTTTTTATGCCTCTTTGTATAGCATAATTTACCCTTTTCTGCTTCATTCTTTCCTCTTCTTCCATTATGGTCCCTTAATAAAGATTTTTATCATCTTTGGTTTATACTCACACCCTCTATTTGTCTATATCCATTTTAGATGTTGCCGTAGATATAGAGTTCATGATATTAACAGGTATCGGCTTCCTATATGGGGATGTAAATGGTTTGCTCTTGTTAAATAACAAATTATGTGTGTATGTGTTTTTTTTTTCCTTATTTACCTGTCTATGTATCTCCTGGGTGTTGTAATTGGAGGTTGAATTTTCCATTGAGCTCTGGCTTTTTAATCAGGAAGGTCTGTAATTCTGTTGTGTCACTGAATGTCCATCTCCTTGCCTGGTAGATTATACTCTGTCTTGCTGGATAGGTGATCCTTGGTTGTAGCCCGAGCTCTTTTGCCTTTTGAGAAATCATATTCCAGTTTCTCCAGTCTTTCAAAGTTGAGGCTGCCATATCCTGTCCTCACTTTGGTTCCACCATATCTGAATTGCTTCTTTCCGACCACTTGCGGTATTTTCTCCTTCACTTGATAGTTCTGGAGTTTGGCCACAATGTTTCCTGCACTTTTCAGTTTGGGATCTCTTTCAGGAGGTATCCGGTGGATTCTCTCAATTTCTATTTTACCCTCTATTTCTAGGATCTTAGGGCAGTTTTCCTTGATGAGCTCTTGGAAGATATTGTGCAGACTCATTTTTTCATTGTGATTTTCTGGCATACCAATGATTCTCAGATTGTCTCTCCTGGATCTGTTTTCCAGGTCAGTTATTTTTCCATTGAGAAATTTTACCTCTTTGTCTAATTTTTCAGTCTTGATGTTTTGTTTGACTGATTCTTGGTTCCTCATAGAGTCATTGGCTTCAATTTGGTTGATTCTAGTTTTTAGCAAATTATTCCCCTCAATTAGTTTTTGAAGCTCCTTTTCCATATACACATATTTGATTTTTAGTTCATGTATTTTACTTTTTAAGGAGCTGTTCTCTTCATTGTAATGTTTTTTTTTCTAATTTTGCAGTTTTGTTTTGGTAAGAGGTGTTGATTTTATCCTCTACCTCTATAATTCAGATTTCAAAGTTCTTTTTGAGCTCATCTAGGTATGCTTTATGTGCCTGAGACCAGGTAATAGTCCCTGTTAAACCTTTAGCTGTGGGTGTGAAGTCAATTCCGAGTTTGATTCCTCCCTCTCACCATAATAGAATTCCAGAGTCTTTGTCTTTGTCTTTCTAGCCTGCTTTCTTCCCATTTTGAGGCAGGACCTTAGCCACCCCCTTCCTCTAGGGTTTATAAACTTTTACTGTTTAAAATTTTCCTCTGGGGCAGTAATTACTGTGTTTTGGGATTAGAGGGGAGGGATTGGAGCAGCCAGGGTTCAGTCTGTCACTTTGGTCCCGAGATCAGTCCGTTCCCCACCTTGTGGTGGTAGGCCTGGGAGTGGCTGTTGTGGTTGGTGGGTCAGCAGGCCTGGTCTGGTGTGTGCCACTGCTGCAGGTATCCAGGGCCTGCCTCTCACATCTATTTTCATATGCTATCTTTCACCTTAATTTTTTTTTAATATTCGAGGGCCATCTAATCTTCATCTTAGCTACTAAAATGTTTTATGTGTAGACAATAGTTTTATCACTTGTAAGATTTACATTATGAGATTAGTAGATTAATTTAAGAGGAGAGGGACTAGATGGGCTATTTTACTGAGAACTTCCTCAAGTGGAAACTCCCTCTACCAATGCATATTGGCAACTTTTCTACAACTTATGATCTTAGACAGTTGCCTAAAGTTCTAAAAGACTTGCTCAGGGTCAAATAAATCTGTGTGTGTGTGTGTGTGTGTGTGTGTGTGTGTGTGTGTGTATGAAGTAGAATTTGTAGAATTAAGGGAAGAGGGGAGAAAGGAGAGTTAATGGTTATGGTAATGACAATGATAACCAAGACAAAAAGTCTCAGACTCTTAGTTCTTGACCCCTTTTCATTTCTACTTCTATTTGCCTTAACTTCAATCTAAGAAACAGCGTGGTAGAGTAGTTGATGTACCATGCTTTGAGTCATAACCCTGTTTCCCTATTCCATATCTTATACTTAGCCGCACAATTATAGGCAAATTTCTCACATCTTCCAAGTCTCAGTTTCCTTATCTTCAAAATGGAGATGATAAAAACTGGAATATTTAGTTTATAACAAGCTCAAATGAGAAAAAAAAAGTATAAACTCTGTAAATTTCAAGGTGCTGTATAAAGTCAGTTATTTTTATATTTTTTTATTGAAGGACTGAGTCTGGTGTCACTTTTACACAAAGACTTTTTTGATCCAACCAATTTTTATTGTTTATATCCTCTTCAAATTACCTTGTGCTTATTCAACTGTGTATGTGTGGCAAACCCCAGCTCCCATTCAACAGAACATAAACTACTTAGATTACTGTGGTTAAAGATAATGTCACACAGTGAAAAGTGTCAGATTTGGAGTCAGAGGACCTGGTACTTACTATCTAGTTGACTTTGAACAAGTCACTTACCCAACTTGGATCTCAGTTTCCTCAATTACAAAATTAAGTGGTTTGATTAGATTGTGTTTGAGGTGTCTTCTAGTTCCAGGTTCATGATCCAATGATACTATGGAAAGTACTATATTTTCCTTTTTTTGTTTTTGTTTTTTCTTCTTTTCTCCCCTCTGTGGTTTCTCCTTTCTCTGCTCCAGTCTTTAGGACTGATTAATACGTCTTTATGCAATCAAAATCAAATCAGTTGTAAAAAATCAAATCCCTCAAATATCCTGCAATTTGTCAATAGCTATCTATAGAGCAGAACACTGATAATTAAAAAGTGTGAAAATGAAATTGGTGAAGTGTTGGTTATATTAAGATTTCTGAAATATTCCATAAGAGCCTTAGTTAAGTCAATCGCTGTCTTTACTGAAGATGGGAAATTCAACCATGTTAGAACAGACAATTCAGGTTGTAATTTCTTCTAAATTAAGAAATCATGCTCCCTATCTTATTGACTGATACCCAGATATTATTGACAATTGCCTCCCGTTCACACTGTTATTGACAATACCACATACATCATGCCAAATATGCTGAGTACTTGGCATACTGACCAACTACTTAAGTGTTACAAAAATGACTGCAATATAGAAAGACAGTGTTCTGTTCAAAATGGCTGCATCTTGGACTTCTCACTTCCCACCATATATATCCCCAGTAAACGCATTATTGGGAAATATCATTGTCTTGCAAGATCCAATCAACTCTGTTGCTTTTATCTCAGCGGTACCCTCTGACCCTTTGATTGGAGGGTGGAACCTTAAACTCCTTCATTTAAGAGGGGAAATAAAACTGGAATGTCCTGAGGCTTCTCCTCGTTTCTCACCAGGCTGCACTCATGTTGGACCACTTTTCTTCTCCCCTGTACTCTTGACCTGGAAAACTACTTTTGGCTGTTGTTTGTATTTGTATCATCAACACTTAGCACAATGCCTGACACATAGTAGTCACTTAATAAATGCATTGTTCACTTACGTTAAACTGTTCCCCTTTGTTAAAAAAGAGATTTTCTTTTGGAGGGAGAAATGTCTACAAATGATTAATATAAAAAGGAATAAATATAACTTTAGACAATAATAAAACATGTCCAAAAATATATTAGGCTACATAGACACCAGAAATTGGGGACTTGGGCATACCTAAATACTCATAGGATACTGAAAAATATATATTAGGAAGAGAATGTAATGCATCACTTGTGATTTTAATCAGTTCAAGTTTAAAAGATGAGAAGAAAGGTTTCAGATTCCAAATTTCTGTCCAAATGAAGTAAAACACTTTATTATCATTGGCATACTTTAGATCGATGTTTATGTTTCATAAAGAAACAAATTCTATGTAAATTTATTTGCTTGAATGTTTTTCTCACACCAATTCCTCTAATTTCTGTTTGGTGAAATTCTTCAATAGCAGTAAGGAAGCATAAATTATTCAAAACAAGAATGGATCTGAAGTCAGATGACCATTATCTAATTACTACCTTTTAAACCTACATAACCTTAGAAAATGTCTTTAATTTCTCTTGTCCTCACTTTCCTCATTGGTAAAATGAGGTAGTATGACTATTTGATTTGTAGAATTCATAAGAGAATTAAAATCTCTGGTCCTATGGTCTTTTTTAAGGTTCAGCTTACATGACTTCTCCAGGAAGCCACCCTCATTCCCCAAGTCTGAAATTGACAGGTCTAGAAATCATATGCTTGATTTGACTTGTTTAAAATCAAGTAACAGGAAATGGTGGAGCTAGGCATGAAAACTAGTTTGGCTGCACAAACTGAAGTCAAATATTTATTCTCCTAAAAACCACCAAAGCTGTAACTTGAAAAAAAAAATACAAGCTTTATATTAGAAAATAACTCATTATTTCATTAAGCCTATCAATTGCCTAACCCTGGGATACACATGATGTACTTGATCCACCAGATTATTAATATAATCAGAGCAGTTATTAAAGTTATCCCTGCTACTAAATAAAAAAAATCTAAGAGGAATTAAAATAAGCAAGCTGATGTTAGCAGAAAAAGGATAAGATGCAAACAAAAACTTGTTGTCTACTATAGATTAAAACTAATAATTTGTCTTCTAAATGCCCAAAATTAAGATTGAAATTGCTTCAAAATAATCTCAAAATTAAGATAATGGTTAATTGATGTCTTATATCATCATCACTGTTGTTTTGTTCGGTCCTGTCCAACTCATCATGACCCCACATGGGTTTTTCTTGGTCGAAGTACTAGAGTTGTTTTCTGTTATCTTCTCCAGTAGATTAAGGTGGACAGTGGGTAAGTAAATTATCCAGAGCCACACAACTAGTGAATATCTGAGGCTGAGTTACACAGCTAGTTTTTGCATTAAATGTCTGAGGTCGGATTTGAACTCAGGTACTCCTGACTCCAGGGCCAGTGCTCTGTTCACTGCGACACTTAGCCACCCCTCACTTTACAATATCTTAAAGCTTCATTTGAATAAATGTTAGTTATTGTTAACAATAATAATATAAATGATATGTTCTAGACTGAACAAGTGTGGAGAATTTGTAACATAATGAATTTCAGTGATCACTTTCATTACCTTACATTTATGAAAAGAAGTCTTCTCATTCACAAAATGATTCAATAGCAGTAGAGTTGAGTAACACAAATTAAAGGTTTTAGATTTTACTTTAAGAAGCATGTAGGTTACTTTATGCTTGCTTTTTTTTTTCCTGCTAGTAGGAAGCAGCCTGATAAAATGAAAAGAGGTCCTGAGTTAGAGGAGTTAGAGGACCTGCAATCAAATCCTGACTTTACTATCAGCTTATTTCCTGATTTTATTGTTAGACAGACCTTTGAGCCAAGAAAGTGATAAAGAGAATTTTGTGAAAAAACAATTCTGAGCTAAGTAATGCATCAACATATATATGTTCAGAACTTAAACATATAAGTAGTAGGCAGCTTCTTCACTTTCTATTCAATAAACTCCAGTGGCCCCCTGGATCACTAGGATCAAATCTAAAATGCTCTGTTTGGTTTTTAAAGAATCTCACAGGGTTGGCTAGGTGGTACAGTGAATAGAGCACCAGCCCTGGAGTCAGGAGGACCTGAGTTCAAATTCAGCCTCAATCATTTAACACAAAAACTAGCCGTGTGAAGTTGGGCAAGTCACTTAACCTCAATTGCCCTGCCCTCCCCCCTTGAAAAATGAAAAAAAAAAAAGAATCTCCCAACCTGGTTCCTTCCTACTTTTTTTCAGTCTTTTTACTCTTTACTTTTACTTATTTACTCCCTTCCATATACTCTATGATCCAATAACTCTTTCTGTTCCTTGCACACATTACTTCATTTTCTTATCCTACTACTTTTCAATGACTTCTCCCCCTCTTTCCACTCCATATATGGAATAGTGTCCACCTCCCCTTTTCTATCTCCTGGTTCCTCTGTATAAAATGGACTTACACTTTATACACTTTGAACACACATTTGTGTGTTACCTCCCCAGATGAATGTGAACTCTGTGAGGAGGGTGAGGAAACTGTGGCCTCAAGGTCACACTTGACCTTCTAGGTCCTTGGGTATGGCCTTTTGACTGAGTCCAAGTTTTCCAGGACAAATTCTTTTATTAAGGGATTTTTTTTTCTGTGAGGTTTGGATTCAGTCAAGGGGCTACTCTTGAGGGGCCTAAAAGATCACATGTGGCCTCAAAGTCATAGGTACCCCAACCCAGGAAAAACTACAAGAAAAAATTCCCCTTGATATTTTAGCCAACTTATTTGTTCACATGACATTCATTACAATTTCATTTGCTAGTATAAGAAAATTCTTTGGTATTTTAATTTCTATTTGATTAAATATGTAAATAATTTGGAGATTATTCTCATTTTAGTAATATTGATCTAATTTATCCTTGAACAGTGAATAGTCTCATTAAGATATTTTTAAAATTTCAGTCAGTATAACTGTATAGCTGTACTTAGATCCTATATATTTCTGGTTAGATTAATACCAAAAATATTTGATTTTTTTTGTTATTATGATGAACAGCATTTAAATTGTTTTTTTTTTATTCTTTGCTAGTAAATAAGTTTAAAGCTTCCTTTGTGAGTTGATTATATATCCTATGGCCATTCCAATTTGATGATTGTGATGGTTGTAGCTCAAAGTTTAATTCCAATCTTTTTGATTTTTCTTAATATAGACATGTTCAAATATTTACTAATAATTCAGATTGAATCTCTTGAAAATCATATGTTTGAGACAGATACATGCCTGTAATCTCTGCTACTGGGGAGGTTAAGACTGAAATGCAGTAGGGGTAAAGTGGCTGAGTGTTCACACAAAATCCAGAGAGCAATATAGCAAGCCACTGTGAGCAACAGCCACTAGGCTACCTAAGGGGGCGGGGGGGCGCAAACCATCTCAGGTCTGAAATTGAAGATGCCAAAGCTTCTTTATCAAACAATAGTGGGACTGGGCCTGTGAATGGTCACTGTACTTCCAGGTAAAGAAGGGCAGAAGAATGGAAGGAAGAAAAGGAGAAAAAGGAGAGAAATAGGGACAGAGATGGAAACAAAAATAGAGGCAGAAAAGGAGATGAGAAGAGAAAAAATGAGATGAGTGGAGAAGAAAAGATTATATCCATTAGCCAATTATCCAATATAGACTTTTATTAATTTTAACAGATCTTCCTGTATTTTAAATTATTATATTATGTATCATAACTTTTCCTCATTATTATACTTATACTAGTTTTGTTATAATTAATTTTTAGTCAAGCAATTACATCCCAAATTTCATATACAAACACTTTACAAAATTTACATATTTATTAGAAAAAGTCTTCTATCTTCCAAAATTGAAGTATATTATTCTGCTTCCTTCTATATATCAACTATGTTTTGTTTGAGTTTATCACCCACTTGGATTTCAACAAAGTATACATTGTGAAATGTGAGCATTTCCCCTAATATTGTTATTTCTAGTTTATTTCTTCTGGTACTGCTACTAATCTTTATTTTATGAAGATGTCATTTTTAGCACATATGAATTGACTGATCACATATTTTTATTCATATTTTTTTCATTACTAAATAATTACCTCCACTCAACCCTTCAGTTCTCTCCCAGGTTATCACTTTTTCCTACGTTCATCCCTCACTGAATCAGCTCAACTCTACACTGTCCAATTCTCAAGGCCCTGCTCCCCTTACTATATTGCTTATTGCATCTTTCAAGCCTTTGCCTCTGGTAGTAACCCACCATTCTCTACCTTTAAATGTTTATGCTGCCTAATATGAAGATGGAGAATATCACATGACTGTTCTGACTGGATCCATACAAATTCATTTTACACAAGCTCTACTGGGCATTCACTGTTGATTGGCAATTCTACTATACCAACCTTACCAATTTGCTCTCCCACTCTCCACAAGTAATTCTCCATTTTTTTCAACCTTCCTCAAACTTTCCAAGTCTTCCCCCCTTCTGTTTCCCCTTAGTTTATAGTCTTAGAAAATGTCTCACAATGAGACTATTTGCCATGAGCTCCTTCTTTTCTTCCCCCCATCTTCCTCATCTCATATCACTCATATTCCTTCTACAGCTATCTCCTTCTTCACCAGTGTCTCATGTGAAAAGGTGGCCTTACTTCCTCATACAGCTTACTTTTCTTGTTCAAGTGATCCCATTTCATCCTGTCTCCTTGAGTAGAATAGATTGTCCCTTCTATACTCCCTATTTTATCGTGTAGTTTAAATATCTCCTGTCTGCTACTTTCTTCCCCAATGCCTACAAGCATGCCCATGTCCTCCATCTTTCAAAACAAACAACCAAAAAAAAAACCAAAAAAACCTTTACATGATATTTCCATCCATCTCTAGCTCCTATGGCTAAATTTCTTGAAAAGTCAATCTATTATATGTATCTTCACTCTCTATCTTTTCTCTCTCTCCTTAACCCCTTACAATTTGTCTTTCCATCTCATAATTTTACTGAAACAATTTTCTCCCTCTTACTAATCTCTTAATTGCCATATTCAGCAGCCTTTTCTCAATCCTCATTCTCCTTGACCTCTCTACAACATTAGACAGTAGTGATCAACCTCTTCTCCTTGATATTCTCTTTTCTCTAGGTTTTCAGGATATCACTCTACCCTGGTTCTCCTCCTGCCTTCTGAACACTCCTCAATCTCCTTTTCTGGTTGCTCATCCAGATCATATCCTCTAATCATAGGTGTCCCTCAACACTCTGTCATGGTCCCTCTTCTCTTCCCTCTAGTAAGCACTTCAATTGGTGATTTCTTAAGCTCCCATGGTTTTAATTACCATCTCTATGCTGATGAATCAGTTCTACCTGTCTTGCCCTAATCTGTCTGCTGACTTATATCCCTTTCATACATCTCAAATTGGATTCCAGTAGACATCTTAAACTCAAACATGTTCACAATCAAATTCATTACCTTTTCCCCAAAACATACCCCCACCCTACTTCTAACTTCCTTTTTACAGTAGAAGGCAGCACCATTATCTCAGTCCCCCAGGCTCAAAACCTCAGTGTTACCCTCAACTCTTCACTGTCTCTCACTCTCTCATATCCAATCTTTGGCCAGACAGTGTGATTTTCATCTTTGCAACATCCCTGGAGTATTTCCCTCTGCTCTTCTCTGACACTGTCACCACCTCTTATTCACATCATATCTGGACTCTTCCATAGGCTGATAGAGTATCTCCCTTCTAGCTTTCCTGGATTCCTTCAAGTCCCAACTAGAATCTCATCTTCTAAAGGAAGCCTTTCCCACCCACTCTTAACTCTAGTGTCTTCCCTCTTTTAACTATTTCCTATATATCCTATATATAGCTTGTTTGCACATTTATTTGTTGTCTAAATCAAAAGATTGTGAGTTCCTTGCAGTCAGGGACAATCTTTGGCTGCTTTTTGTATTCCTGGTACTTATCACAATACTTAACACACAGTGGGGGAAAATCTGATGTTTTTATTACTTTGATTTATTTTTAATTTGATTATAGGATTAGATTCCCTTCTTTAAGAAGAGCTAGCCCTAAATTAAGCCAGACTAACAGATCGTCTCTTCAGTCCAGTTTACCTATAGTAAATAGATTGAGAAGACTTTTATCATTTAGTAACAGATAATTTAGAAGAATAAAATAATCATAAGATTATAAGGTTTTTCAAAAGGCTAAAGTTCCCTTTCTAGCAGAAAGCAGGGTTGACCAGAGGCCAAGTTTCCCTTTCTGGTGGCTGGAGAAAGGTTAACCAGAGGTTGATATTTTTTCCAATCTTAATGTATAAGTCCCCCCTTTTTTTCCTTGACCTAGTGTCTAAGTTGAGTAATGGACTCTACTAACAAAGGTGGGGTAGGGGTGGTGACTGCTAACCACTAACAAGTCTTCTTCCCCAGTGCACATTCTGGTTATAAAGGTACGACCTGGAGGAAAAGACGTCTGGCATAGTATTAAGGCTGAGAGAAGCTAACTTGTCAGGTGACCTGCCTCATCCAAATGAATTATGTTCAAAACAAGTTTCTGTCATATTTGTATTCCTCTTTTTTTTTGTTGTTATAAAAACCATCTCTCTAAATCGCTCTTAGTCTCTGACCTCTAAGGACTCTGGTGACCTGATTTGATATGCAAATGCTAGCTTTGCAAATTAAATCATATATGACTCATTTACTTTGTCCTCAGTTTCTTTTATATTTCAGATAATCAATTTTAACAATGGCAGGTGCTTAATAACTGTTTATTGCCTAATGCCTTTATTTGTCTCTTTTCCTTTTTTTTCTAATTTGAATTTGATTTTATCTGGCATCATTATTGGTATTCATGCTTTTACTGAATATGCAGTCACATTACATATTTCAATCAATCTTAAAACTTGTTATGCACTATTCTGTTAAAGGTGATTTTTAATAGCAATAGGTTGATGAATTTTCTTTCTTGAGCATTTCTGTATCATTTTCATTTATTAATAGATCTATCATCATTTACTTTTATTGATATAAGTTACATGATGCTGATGTACTTTCATATATTTTCTCATTCTTGATATTCAGTGGAGAGAATGAGGTCTGAGACTTAAGCAAGTATTCAGCTCTTTTACAACAATAGTCAGTATGTTGTAATGGAAAACATTTGACCCTCGAATTCAGGAGGCCTTGGAGCAAGTCCTGGGAATAGTAATTATGAGCTATGTGACTATGAGCCTCAATTTCCTTATTTATAAAATTTATAATACCTTATAGAGAAGACTGCTATGTTTTAGTTAATATGAAAAAGCTGTTTTTCTTTTCTGTTTTGTTTTTTAACAGACTTTTAACTCCATGTGAACCAATAGTATAAGAAGTAAGAAAATAAGTTTTATTATAAATTCCACAAATATTAAGCAGTTACTATGTGCAAAGTTGTACTAGGCACTGGGTTAGCATTGTTTTTTGTTCGCTCGTTTGTTTGTTTTTAAGACATCGTCCCTGACCTCAATGAACTTACATTGAACAACGTGGGATACAACATGTACCACAGGGGTGAAAATATAAATTTACTTTGAAAGAGAGAGAATGTAATGGCAGGGGTAGATAAGGCGATATTTCAAGAAGAAGTGGCCAACTATGCTGAGCTATAAAGAAAGTTAAGTATTTTTAGAAGAGGGGGTGAGGAAGTCAGATATTTCGGGTGTCTAAGGTAGTCTGTACAAAGTCACAGAGATGGGAGTTTACATGTCAAGTTCAAGGCAAAGTTTGTTGGCTGGTTTGACTGAAATGTATATAGCATGAAGCTGACAAACATGAAATAAATCTGGAGAAGGAGGTAGGAAACAAGATATTAGAGGGCTCTGTTAATAGGTGCATCACGTCTAGAAATGAGAAAGTGACAATCACACTGTGCTTTGCCTGTGGTTTGACTCCACCTATAATACTGTATTCATTTCCTTGGAAGGAAAATGGGAAAGTCAAATCAGATTAAGTTAAATAGAATGGTCAAGGCTTTCAAAATTAGGCCTAAAGAAATATTCTTTGGAGAAACTGAGTATGAGAAACATCAAAAAGTGATATTGGGGAGAGAGGTATGAGTACTGTCTTCAGCTATCTGAAAAGGAAAAATCTCAGAGTGTGTATAAATGGGACTAAGAGATAGAAGTTACAGGTAGAAAAGGAAGAATTCCTAACAATTATAATTCTCCAAAAGAAGAATAGGTTACCTTAGGATGGAATGAGTTACTGATAATTGAATATGTTTAAACAAATGCTTATTGAAAGATTTGTGTCTGATTGTGTGTATGTCTGTATATGGAAGTAAATATGGAAGAGAGATGATAAGAAGGGATTCATGCTTCAGGCAAGGGTTAGACTAGATTAGCTCTTTAAACTCTCTTTAATTCCATTATTGTACTCCATGTATACTATAAACTACACAATCTTGCATATTTTATACATATGTATATATATATATATATATATATATATATGTACATACATACACACACACACACATTTTGATATACATTTTTTAAAATGCCTTGTACCAAGTATCTGTAACCCAGAGCTCATGTGGGCATCTATTTAAGATTCAGCACATGAAGGATCACTTTCTTGATGCTGGGTGACTGCATGATGGGATGGAGCTAGCAAAATCTCAGGAGAGAAAAAAATTCCTTTCCTGGATTCTGGCCTTGAAAGAAGACAAATAGGGTTCTAGGATCCCCCCCACAGACACACACAACTGCTCAGGAAGAAGTCCCTGGAAGAAGGGAGAAATTCTGGCAAAAGGTTGTCATGTAGAGGAGTTGGCATCTCGAGCATGGTCCAGTTTCCAAGCTTGCTACACTAGGCTAGGGAATTTCCCCTTGGTCAAGATCTCTGGTTCCTCTCTGCTTTTTCCTCTCCCACTTCCACTCACTTTATGCTAACTTCCTTCTCTCTCTCCCTCTTTTCTTCTCTCTGAGGTCATCTCAGTCCCAGTTGGAAAACTCGTTCACTCTATGTGTACGCCCTGGCATAATCTCATCGGTATAATTGTTTTGATTTGTATTTGCCATCCACTTAGATAAATAGTTTCATTTGCTATTACAATGATCTTTGTGTAACTAGTATTTGGTAGAAAGATAGTCAAACCTTTGGAAAGTGTTTGGGAAACTCATTCCCCATTAAGGGATAGTAGCTTAAACCCAAAAATTGTTTCTGCTAAATCAACATTTATGGAGGCAAAAAGATATATTTCTATTCCTGTTTCTTCTAAGGGTAGCAGAATGAACCAGCCTCAAGGCCCCAGTCTCCCACTCCTTTCCTGAAAAGAATCAAACTCTCCCCTGAGAAAGAAGAGATGAGATTTCAAAGACGTCAATTCACGCTTCCTTCTAAGCCTCACTTAGATAAACCCATGTAGACATACACATAATTTGAAAGCCAGTACATACCCACTACATATCTATTGTAAAACAATAATAGGGGAAAACGTATCAGCTCTAATCTGGTAAACTTTAAAACAGTTATGTAGATAAAGCGATTAGCTTTCTTCAGTTCACTTCCAGAAATGGCTCACAACGAATTGGCTTACTTGGTTTATTAGATTTACTAATCCATGTTAAAAGTACTTGAATAAAGTTTTTATGAATGGTGAAGGACTCATCAATACAAAAGACCTAAACACTCTTAAGAGCATATCAGACTTCAGTCCTATAGCTTCAATTTCTCATCTTTTTGCTATTTGACTTTGAGTTCTCCATTTACAAATTCTTGCCCTCAGTTTCCTCATATATGAAGTGAAGATGATTGAATTAAATGATTTCTAAGTACACTTGCAGCTCTCCAAGTCCAAGAGCTTCCTACAAAGACAATTACAGGCTTCTATTCTCTTCCTGTCTTTACAGAGCATAGGATATTGCTTCCCCTAAAAGGAAGCATTCTGTCAAACCTCCATGGGCATGAAGGGCATGAAGAAGCAGAAATGCTCTACTACTATCCTTTATTGTTCTGGAAGGGCATGAAGGACATGAAGAGGTAGAAATGCTACTATTCTTTTTTGTTCTGGAAGTGTGAATAACATATTATCTGGAGGTTTTTTGCTCTCTGTATATAATAGATTACTTTTTACCAAGGCATTAACAACTTTAATTTTCTGTAGATAGTCCACATTCCTAAATTATCTTCCCCTCCATTTATCCATGTGTTTTTCTGTTTCAGTAAGGACAAATCACATTAGTTGTCAGTGCTCAGTTGTATCCAGGGAGCTGGGAGCATTATGTTGGAAACAAGTGCTTGTGTTCTGAACGTGCTCTTAATTGCTTTCCCTACCAGGTCATGGTTTGTTTATATATTTATTTTCTCCCCTTTTGCCCCAGAGAATTTTTTAGAAATATGTCTAAGTTGAGGTATATTCAAAATGCTCTACAGTACGAAGGATGACTAAAAGCTAAAATGACATAAGGGTGACAAAATCAGTTTTTTCTTCTTTAATGGGTTAAAAGGATGCCTTTTTCAAAATAATAGCTTTTTACACTTTCTAGTTCATCCTCTATCTTTCCATTTAATGTCAGCTCTTCCCACCTTACACATTCACAATTATAGGATATTCAGGAGATACAGTAAGAAATATTAATTATATTTCATTCATTCATTCATACTACATAGATAACCAAATTAGTAATTTGTTTTTCTATGTGACTTGAGAAGTGTGTGCTGTCTGTGCAGTTGCATTACATACATATGCTATTTTTAAGTGAAGGAGAGTATGACAAAGAATATTACACAATCCTAAAGGTATTTTCCCAAATAGCTAATTATAAATTGTCCTGCTGAGAGAAGACCCCTCAAAATATTTCTAAAATATATTTCTCCTTCTTTCCTTGTGTTCTTAACCACATAGCCCAACTACTAAAACCAAGTTTATCCATGATGTTAAATTAAGTTCACTGTATCTCCAAAATAGGGTGGAGATGATTTTGGCTTCAGTTACAAGGGTGTAACTAACATACTGATGATTTCCATGTGTTAAAACATGGGTGAAAGCTGCTTTTCAAGTTTAACATTATTATTAAGTCTAACATGCATAAGAACATTATTCTCAGGTTGGATGTAAACTGTTAGTGCTATTAATCTCCATTTAAAAACTATATTTCTATTCCTTTAAAATTCTGAAGCATGTTCTATTACTTCATATTTTCAGCAAACTAAAAACCAAAAAAAGTTACTTTATTGAAAGTTTTTTCATCTTATTTCATTACTACAGCAACTCAAAGAAAGGATCAGAGTTGAGTAAACAGATATTCAGTATTACATTCTTTGCTAAGAATCTGCAAATATTGCTTCATGAAGCTACTCTTCATCAAAGTAAATAGGATTCAATATTGAGTTCATGAAGAATTTCACCATTTAAACGCTGTCAAATCAAAACACACGCAAAAAGTCAAACTTATCTCAATCAACAAAAGTGCTACTTTTTTAAAGTTCATTCAGGGAAAGTTGAAAAGGTCTCAGTGACTCTTTGTAGTCAAGGTGAAAGAGTATGGTATTTATAAATCCCAGTAAAGAAATCATATTCTCATTCTAAAAGAGAAATATCTTTAAGAAAATCAGGGAGGAACTAAAGAATTCATTTGAAAAACATTCCAAAAATTTTAACAACTAACTGAAACTGTAATAGAAGAATGGCCATTTGTCTGGTTTAGGCTAAAGAGGTCATTTTTTTTTCACTTTTCTTTTTAACTTTTCCAAGAATTTTGGATGAAGAATTTTTTTGACCATCTATATTTTAGTTTTCCCAATTCTTATTTTCCCACGTATTAATCTTCCTCTTAAAGTCTTTTATTGCATCTTTTTGCCTATTCAGGTGTGTTAAATCAACCCTCAAACAAAATCTTCAATACATTATAATTATTGATTTTTTTTTCTATTGACCATTTTCTTTTAGCTAGTGTTTTTGGTGACATTTCTGTATGGCTTTTCTGCATATTCTGGGGTATTAGAATTAGCAAATGGAGAATATAAATTTCAGGAAAAGATCAACTATTATCAGAGGATACCTCCTTTGCCTCAGCTATAAAGTGCTGACTATTGTTCAAGGGTATCCTAGAAACACAAAGACAAATAAGCCATTCCTGAACTGTTAAAGGTAGAAGGCATGACTGTAAGGGGGGGGGGAGGTG
>CM053580.1:113304329-113341660 GCA_028627135.1 Pseudochirops cupreus
GTAACCAAGATTAAGAGGGAAGTGGGAAACTGGGAAAGAATTTTTATAACCAGTATCTCTGATAAAGGCCTCATTTCTAAAATATACAGGGAATTATGTAAAATCTATAAGAATACAAGTCATTCCCCAATTGATAAATGGTCAAAGTATATGAACAGGCAATTCTCAGAGGTAGAAATTAAAGATATATATATATATATATATAAGCACATGAAAAAATGCTCTAAATCACTCTTGATTTGAGAAATGCAAATCAAAACAACTTTGAGGTACCACATCTCACCAGCCAGATTGGCTAAGATGACAAAACAGGAAAATGACAAATGCTGGAGAGGATATGGAAAAATTGGAACACTAATGTACTGTTGGTGGAGCTGTGAACTGATACAACCATACTGGAGAGCAATCTGGAACTATACCCAAAATGTTATAAATAATTGCATACCCTTTGACCCAGTAACACCACTTCTGGTGTTGTATCCCAAAGAGATCATAGAAGTGAGAGGAAGACCCATCTGTAAAAAATATTCATTGCACCTCTCTTTGTGGTGGCAAAACCCTGGAAACTAAGGGGATGCCCATCAATTGGAGAATGGCTAAACAAGTTGTGGTATATGAATGTAATGGAATACTATTGTGCTATAAGAAATGGGGAGGAGATGCACTTCATATTTACCTGGAGAGGCTTATACAAAATGTTGCTAAGTGAGAAGAGCAGAACCAGGAAAAACTTGTACACAATCATAGACACATTCTATTTTTGATGACCAACCTTGATAAACTGGTGTCTTCTCAGCAATGCATAGATATAAGACAACTCTACAAGTCTCAGGATGGAAGGAGATACCTACATTCAGAGAATGATCTAGAAAGAACAGAGTTTAAATGGAGACTGAAGCAATCTACATGCTATCGCTCTTTCCCATGTTTGGTTTTGTTTCCTTTTTCCACTCCATTGGTTACAACCCTTCTATACAACCAGACTAATGTCCAACATGAAAGTATTTGCAGATTCTATACTTGACTGAATGCTGCCATGGTAGGGCAAAGGGGAGAGCTAGGGGAGAAAACTTGAAACTCAAGGGACTCTGGAACTGAATCTTGTAAACGAAAATTAAATAAATAATCAATCAATTAAAGAAAATAGATATGTGTAGAGATCAGAGATGTAAGTAAAGACAAAGAAATAACTAACTGGCACTCTTATGGAAATATTTGAAAACTATTCTGTCATGGTGCCAAGTAATAGAATATTCTTTCATTTTTTAAACTTTTAATTCTTATGTCTTGAGCTTAGGAAATGTTAGTCTATGGCTACATGACAGGAAGAGAACTTTTCAAAAGAAAATGAAATGAAGTATGTGGTTCTTGGCAATGTATCATAACAACTGTACTATAGTCCTCCAATATATTTTGTTTAACAATAGAGTACAAATGGTGACATTTTCTTCAATCTAATGTTAATCCATAATTCTTTAGTGGTCCTTAAACCAGTTAAAAGAGTTTGAGCAACTAAAATGGGATAATAGTAGCACCTACCTCATAGGATTGTTGTGAAGATCAAAGGAGATAATACTTGTAAAGTGATTTGCAAAACTTAAAGTGATATACATGTCTTTCCCCTTGGCTCTTACTTACACCTCCTTCCAATTTGTTTATTCTTTCCTAAATGAAGTCAATAGTCAATAGCAGATAGTCAATAAACATCCATTAAGCACTTACTATGTATCAGGCACTGTGTTATAAGCATTGGGCTCTGAAGAACAGTAAAAGTCACTTCCTGCTGTCAAGGTTCTCATAATCTAATATGGAAGACAAAAAAGCTGAAGTAGGGGTGCCTAGAACTGAGAAATGATTAAACAGAACAATCAGGTTGGACTATGAGGATACTTTAAAGCAGCGGTGCTCATCCTGTGGGTTATGTTCAATTTGTAACAAAGAAAATGCATCCTGCATACCAGATATTTACCTTACAATTCATAAAAGTAGCAAAATTACAGTTATTAAGTAGCAATGAAAATGATTTTATGGTTGGGGGTCACCATGACAAGAAGAACTTTATTAAAAGGTCGTGACATTAGGAAGGTTGAGAACCACTGCTTTCAAAGATCAGAGAGGAGCTCTACAATGTCCACTCTATTTCCTCTCCAATCAGAGGAAGAGAGGAGCCCCAGGGACAGGGATTATTTAGGAACTATGAATTTCAGAGTAGTTATCAGGTTGTATGATGAGATTTTGAAGATCATGAGGTCCACGGGAGTAGTCATGTGGAAAATCATGATTGTGAAAGACTTTGTACATTTTTTTTAATATGTGAAAACAGAAATGATAGAGAGAAAATAGGTCATAGCACTAGATAGAATAAATGTGGTATTTTTTGTAGGATAAACATGAATACTTATACTTATGGATACTATATCTAGTACAAGTAAACTGAGTGTGAGTCATAGAAAAATAATCCTCTTCTCAATGATGCTATTCTAGTCTATTCATTTGGAATATGAACCCACAAAAAAGATATGCTTACCTTTGAATTAATGGGAGATTTTATTTTTGGAAAAGCCAAACCCAGTACACCATTCTTTGACATTTGTATAATTCTCCATTTTTAAAGTGGGGATAAAAGCTTTAGAGTTACTTGTTGCTGTTGTTATAAGTCTTCCCTCCAATATATGTGAAATAAATACAGGAATTTTGAAAGTCACATGCATTTAACAGAGATGGTCATAACATAAGACATAATCTTTTATCTGGAGTATATAATGAAATGAGGGGAAACAACTCATTTTTGAACAACTGTTATTAATAAAAAGAAAGATGATAAAACTGTAGCCAAATTATAATGAAATGTCATATGAACCGGTATAAAAACATATCTCATGCTGATAGTACTTTGCAGCATGACATCAACTCCCTTAGGTTAGCCAAGTTATTAAGTACGGCATGTTTGCACAGATACTGTAGTGAGGCAAGGAAAGGCAACGGTAGTTGATTGTTAAATTTACCATGTGGACAGGTTTAGGTGCTCCTCAGATGGCAAAACTTAAAGGAAGGTCAGTGATTAAAGAAAGCAGTGATCAGGAAGGAATAAAAAGGCCTGGTGATTGCAAAAAGAAAGGAATAATATGACTTTAGAAATTAAAGGGAAGACCTGATATATTTGTATTTTTGTATAGTCTTTGATCCACAGTTTCAACAATTTTTTTAAAGTGTGGGTTGTTAGTTTGAAAAGCATTTCATCAAAAGGAATGTAATGAAGCTGTTCATACCTTCAGATTTGAAGTTTTATCAAAGTGTTCTTCATAAACTCTGCTTTCAGACTAGTTCTTTCAGCGCTAAGTAAGTGTGTGCCCTCAGAGGTAATTTATTAATGCAAAAGTCAAATCCTTAAAGCATTCTTTAAAATAAAATTGAAGCTGGTTGTTGCCATGTTTTAACCAGAGCAGAGCATATGTTATTGATAACACTTGAGAGAAACAAAGCAAAGCAGACTACATAAATATTTATTTTTAAAGGCTCGTCTCACAAAAGATATTAGGCAGTAATGAAAACTAATGACGGTTATCATGCTATATTAGCAAAAATGTATTCTGCTCTACAGAAGTTGCATCTTTTCCCAGCCAAAATAGTCCTCAGTATGATACATTAGAAAGAATATTGGATTTGGGTCTGATGTGGTTGTTTCCTCTTCAAGTGAGTAATTTTCTCTGGGTCTTAGTTCCATATTTGCAAAGTGAAGGGATTGGATTAAATCTCTAAGGTACTTTCCAGCCCTAATGCCATGATCTATTATCTAATATGTTATTACCATACATGAAAATTTTCCTCTAAGAATTACTTACATTTAAAAAAAATAAATTCAGTTTTGCTTTATTTTTATTCTGAATTCTCTCCTTTCCTCTACCCCTCCCCCACCTATGGAGAAGACAAGAAAAATAAAAACCGTTACAAATACACACAAGCATGCAAAAATGTGTGTGTCTATATGTGCATAATCATACAAAACAAGCTTCTACTTTACCTTGTCCAAAAAAAAGAAAGAAAAAGAAAAAAGAAGGAAGAAAAGAAAACATGCTTTAACTTATACTCTGAGTTTATCAGTTCTTTATCTGGAGATGGATATCATGCTTCATCATGAAGTTGTGGATGGTCATTGGATTGATCAGAATCACTAAGTTTTTCATAGTTCATTATATTTATAGTATGTATGAATTGTTCTGGTTTTGCTTGCTTCACTTTGCATCAGTTCATACAGATTTTGTGAAACCATCTCCTTTGTTATTTCTTACAGCACAATAATATTCCATGAAAGTCTTATATTTGTTTCATCATTTCCCAGTTGATGGGCATCACCTCAATTTCCAATTCTTTGTTGATTAGCAGTACAATGAACAATGCATCATTTATAGATTTCTGTTATGTACCTATTTCATAGATATTCTAACCTCCTATCTTTAATTTCTATAAGATGAAATGATGCAGATGATTAAAATTAGACATTAATATGACAGGGAATTGATATCCCTTATTAGCTTCAGTACACACACACACACACAAAATTTGCTCTAAATTTATCATAGATTTCAAAACTGAATTTCAAATGTATTTAATTTTAAAAGGAATATAGTTGACATGACATGGGTGCCTTAAACATTGATATGCTGTCAGTATTATGCTACAAAAGAGGTCTATAATCAAATTTATTTTAGAACATAGGAAGAAATAGGGCCATTCCAGCTAAGTCAGTAAGGGCAAAAGGGTTTATTTATTAATTAAGCAGATAGTATACCTCTCTTCTCTCCCTCGGTTATTCAATTCCTGTATCAGCAACCTCATTATACCCAAGAGTAGCTATCACTGGTAAACAAGGCATTGCAACTTAATGGAAAATTTAACATAAGATATTAAATAACAAAAGGGGAAGGGAGAAAGAGAGAGACAAATATTCGTATTGTGAAATAAGATATTTTAAAGTGGCACCAATAACATACTAGCTTTTTTAAAAGAATGCTTATCTTACTCTCTTCTGCAATTTTTGATTGAAATAGGATCCTAGGACCCCAGCTTGCATATCTTTATATGCTTTTTGGTGACTAGCATTGAGTAGGAGTCATTCCTTACAGGGAGCAGTGTGCCAGTTTGTCAAATAAGGATAGATAATAATGTCAATATAATCTGTTTTGTTTTCTTAAATTGAACAAAACCAAAAACTCATTCTAATTAATATGATTTTACTCTCAATTTTCTTAAATAGCCAACTCATTTTTGACTGATGAAGATTTAGACTATTCAGATTAAAAATGCTTAATTAAAAAAAAAGTTCCACCTAACTAGCATATTATTAATAAAGGCACAAAGTATAAAGGAGATCTAAAAAATGAAAACCATAGGAAGTGTTGACACATATCTTTGTATAGACAATTGGATGATTTCTGATTTTATTTTAAAATGAGCTAAATAAATGAGATGTTATCTAATTAAATGGAAATCTCAGGTTGCAAAATTTCCCCATTAGTACTAATAAGCCTGTGGTCTGACTAATCAGATGCTTTTAAAAAATGAATATAAAACCAGTGTGGTGTATAATGAATTAAAGATATGATTTTAGAAATTGATGTTTAGACAAGGAAATGAATGACATTTATTTGATTTCAGCATGTGTTTCATATACACATGTACATATATATAAACATACAATGTGTGCATGTGGATAGGTAGGTTACATAGTAATCGCAGAAGTATTCTCTGGCATGGATTTCCAGCTTAAACATGGAAACACTAAAGCAAATCAATTGGTAACCTTTTAGGGGATATAAGTAATCAGATATGAGGGTAAGGATTGGATTTGCTTTTTTCTGTCTTTCTTTTACACATTTTTTTAAAAATTCAATTTTAGGAAACAAAGATTTTCCCCAAAAGTTAGAAATATGTGGATAACTCTAAATTACATTTTTTAAAAAAGGAAGACTGGACAAATCTCTCTTAAAATTCCTTAAAATATCTCCTTTCCTTAAGCAATTGAGTCACCAGGCAACAAACAATTATGAAATGCTATAACAAGATGGCAATAAGTAGTATTGATGTAGCCTTTTCAAATTTCAAAGTGCTTTACAAATAATATCTCATTTCATATGGTGTCATTACTTACCAGGGGTAACCCTTCTACATACTCCGGTGATGCTATTCTGTTGCCCATATTGCCCTTTCTGTCATATTCTTTCTAACACTATCAATCTCTTCCTGTCTGCCAGGTAATTTCCTACATGCTTCTTTACTACAAACATGACCTTATTTACCCCCATCTTCAAAAAAATACTCTCATTTGATCCTTTCTTCCCCAATAACTATCTTTCTATATCTCTTCTGTTCATTCTGGCTAGACTCTTTGAAAGGGCTATTTATAATTAGTGCCTCCACTCTTTCTTTAATCATTCTCTTAGTTCTTTACAATGCAGATTCTGACTTTATTCCATGAATATTGCTTTATCCAAAGAATCCAGTGGCGTTTCCTTAGTCATTCTCCTGCTGGTCTTTTTAGCCTTTGTATTGTTGTTCACCCTCTTCTCCTTGAGGCTCTCTTCTTTCTAGATATTCAGGACATCACTCTTTTCTGGTTCTTCTATTTTAATGGATACTTCTCCAGATCATATCATCTAACCAGTGTTGTCCCATAAGGTTCTCTACTGTGTCTTCTTTTCTCCTACCTCTATACTACTTCACTTGATCTTCAACTCTCATATATTTAATCACCATTTCTATGCTACTTTCTGAAATCTATCCATCCTGATCTTACCTCTCTGCTGACCTCTCAATCTTGAATCTCTAAATACCTTTAAGACATTTCAGACTAAATATCTAGAAGATATTTTAAAGTCAAAGTGCCCAAAACCAAATCCATTATCTTTCTCCCTAAACCCTCATTCCATCTTAACTTCCCAATTACCAACAAGGCCACCAACATCAGTCTGGTCACTCAGGTTTTCAATCTATGTGTTATCTTTAAGTTCTCACTGACTCTCACCCCTATATTCAATCTGTTGCCAAGCCTTATTGCTATCATCCTTGCAACAAAGACCTAAAGAATAAAAGTCTCCTGCTCTTTTCTGACATTACCACTACTCTGGTGCAGGCCTTTATCTCCTAATGCCTGGACTATTAAATAAATTGCTTATAGTTCTGCCTGCCAAACAGAGGATTTTATATTTGATACTAGAGGTAATAAAGAGTCACTTGATTTGATTGAATGGGGGTACAGAGGGGTACTGACTTGGTCAGAGCTACACTTTAGGAAAATTATTTTGACAGTAGAATGGAGGATATATTGGAATAAGAAGAGACTTGAGGCAGGGAATTCGACCAACAGACTATTGTAATTGCCCAAGCATGATGTAAGGAGGGCCTGCACTTGGGAGGTACCAAAATTAGAGGAGAGAAGGGAGCCTGTACAAGAGAAGCTAGAAGATAAAATAAAATGAACTTGGCAACTGATTGGATGTGGGGGCAGGGATAGATTGCATGAAGAGTTTCATGTGACACCTAAGTCACAAGCATGGGTTCCCTGGAAGGATGGTGGTCTTCTCAAAAATATCAGGGAAATGAGAGGATTCAGGGAGGAGTTGGCTTGTCTGATTTGGTCAAGTTTATTTTAAGATATTTGCGAGACAGAGGTCAAGATGTTCCATGTTGTTGTTCAGTCACTTCAATCATATCTGACTCTTTGTAACCCCATTTGCAGTTTTCTTGGAAAAGATACTGGAGTGGTTTGCCACTTTCTTCTCCATCTCATTTTACAGGGGAACTGAGGCAAACAGTGTTAAGTGACTTGCCTGCAGTCATGTAGCTAGTGATTTGAACCAAATTTGAACTCAAGAAGATGAATCTTCATGACTGTCAGCACTCTATCCACTATGCCACCTACTTGCCCTGAGATATTCCATAGATAGCTGAAAATGTGAGAGTTGAAGTGAGGAGAGAATTAGAGTAATAGATCTGCAAATCAATTGTATAAAAGTGATAACTGAATCAATGGGAGTTGATAAGAACACCAAATGAAACAGTATTTTGAGAGAAGAGGGCCCATGACCAGTTGCCACAGGATCATGGATTGATACATCCTTATTAAAAGCATCACTAATATTGATTTGATTATATTTCCTCGAGAAGATGGTAGAGGGGAGGATGAAATAGTCAAGGATTTCTATGGCAAGAAGATATCAACAAAGCCTGTTCAGATTGTTGGGTTTGTCTTCAGAGGGTAATAGGGTGAGTTATCACCAACAGAGGGAAGCATAGTTCCAGAGTAAAAAAAAAGTAGAAAATCAGTTGGAAGAGCCAAGGAGTAGTAGTTCAGAGGGAAAGAATTCAATTTTCTCTGCAAAGAAGCAAAATCCTCAGTTGAGAGCATGAGGAAAGGGGTGTTGTTGGAAGCTTGAGACGAGAAGAGATTTGAAACAGCCTCTGTGGCCAATGGGAATCAATTAAGGAGAAGTAAAAAGATTGTCTTGCTGCCAGGAGAGCCTAGTTGAGGTTAGATATACATTTGTCATCTATACAACAGCTTAGTTGGACATCTTCCTCTAGTTTTATTTAGTACATACTAAGTACTTAATAAATCTCTTTGTGTTTAGCTTCCTCTAAGCTGGCACATAGTAAATGTTTGTTGACTGACCAATTGTTTAGTAACACTTGAGTAGAAGTGGAGGTGATGAACAGCAGAGAAACCCAGGGTTGGATTTGGCAAGGTATGAATGATGATAGGACAAGGAGGCAAGTTTTCAAAAGGAGAGAACAGTGTTGAACTGAACTGATTTAACTATAAGATAGAAAGAGAAAGTGAAGTCAAAATAGGGTAATGAATGGCCTAGGAAAACATTAAGGTGCAGCAGGATTTGAGGTCATGATGAGATTCTTCATGAAGAATAAGTTTAGGAGAGATGAGCCATAGGAAATGATAGAATTATAAAAGTTTGGGTTCAGAGAGTGGAATGTCATAGTTTTTGATGATTAACACAGAACTGTACAAATAGCAGCTAACATTTAGTTTGGAAATATTCAATTAAGTTCAAGTGAATTTTTTTGAGAACACTTTCATGCCTATTAAGAAGGTCCTAGGGGTATATTCCAAGTTCCACCAAAAAGAACAACAACTATAACAAAATCCAAATCCACTGTCATTCATTCTTTTGCCTGGATAGTGGAAAAATGTGGAAGTTGGCTAACTGCTTCAATAACAGATTTAATACTGCCTGTTTAGATTAGTGCAGGCTGTACCCTGCAGTTTATGAAATATTTAAGGGGGAGAAAAAAGCTTAGATAAATCCAGCCACAGTGGAAAACCTTGGCTTCAAAAATCCCTTTACTCTTGCTAAAGTATATTGAAATATATTCCAGGCTATAAATCCATGGTAAATTAAATCCGATAACTTCCTGACCATTTTAAGGTCCTCTTTTATGAGATTTAGATTATATCGTCTAAAACAAGAATTTCCATCAAAGAGCATAGTAAGATGGTTCTGCTTCATCCATGAATTTCCATTAGTGCATGCTGATACTGTGTCAGTCTGATATTTACGTAATATATATTACGTATGTATGTATATATGTATATGAATATACGTACAAACTGCATATATATATATGTATATATTTACATATATACATATATATACTTATAATTGATGTCTCAGCCAGTTTCTCTCACTTGACCATTTGTCATTCCTTTTTTGGTACTATAAAGAATACAGTCTCATATAATTTCAGTAGAAATGAACAATAAAGATGATCTTAAAGTATAACAGGTAACCTGCCACTAAATCGGAAATGAACAGTAATACAAAATTGACCTATGGCATAAAACCTATCTACTTTCCTTCACACAGAATTATATAAATCTTCAGGCACAGAAACAGTCTTTACAGAATGTGAATATGTGACTATTCCAATAAAGTTATTGAAACTGACTCAATCTGCTGGAAGATTCTATATTCAATGACATTTCAAATGATATGAATTAATAGTGACATGATTTCTAAATGTAAAGAGAAGTGAACTTCTTATCATAATGTGAGGAAATAAAATGAGCATTCATTGTGACTTAGATTTTCATCTTCCTTTTCAAAATCTCCTTATTCACCATTTCCTTCCCTGCCACCTAGAAACATATCCATATCTTAACTGTTCTTAAAAAACAAACTTTCTTGTGACTCTATCATTCCCTTAGACCAGTGGTTCTCAACCTTCCTAAAGCCGCGACCCTTTAATATTTGTATATGGGCATATCTGCATATGGGCAGACCCACCTGGGATGGATAGAGGAGCAGTGTTTCAGTTGCTAAGACCATTGGAAATATGTGTTTTCTGATGGTCTTAGGTGACCCCTGTGACCCCTGTGAAAGGGTCTTTTGACCCCCAAAGGAGTTGCAACCCACAGGTTGAGAACCGCTGCCTTAGACTCTTAACCTATACACCTGTTTCACAACTAAATTCCCAAAACAAGTGTTCCTTACACTAGCTGCCCCCATTTTTCACCTCCTACTTATCTTTCCATCTCTGGCAATCTAATTTCCAATCCCACAGTTCCTTCAAACTGCTCTCTTAAAGTTCCCTATGATCTTCCTCTCTTTATTTTTTATTTTAATTTTTTGGATACCTTTTATTTTTATATCATATTATTTTCTGAGTACAATCCTCTTTTTCCTATTGAACCATCATTTAGAACAGTTTTTTAAAAAGGAAGAGAAAATAAAGCTTTTCAGCAAAATAAAACAGTTTATCGACCATATCAGACAAACTAAGCAACATTCTTCATCCATAGTCCTCCACTTCTTCAATGAAGGGAAAGAGGTATGTAAAACAAACAAACAACTTTTCTCTAAGGCAAAGCTTAGCAATTACATCTTTCTGGCATTCAGATTAAAAAAAAGAATCCTGTCCATTTTTTTTTTGTAATTGCATTATTTTTTTCTGGTTCTCCTATTCTTCTCTATGTCAATTCATGTAAGTTTTCTAAGGCTTTTTCTGTGAACTGCTTGTTTGCCCTTTGCCAATCATTTATCATCTGTTAAATCCAATGGCCTTTCCTCAGACCTTATCTAGAGCTCTCTGAAGCTTTTAACAGTCAACCTCTCTCTTCTCCTGGACACTAACTATTTCTTTGACTGATATGATACTTCTATCTCTTTGCATCTCCTTCTACTCGTCTGCTTACCCCTTCTTAGTCACTGGGATATCCTCCTCTGGTCGTCTAAATGTGGTTATCCCCTACATTTCCATCTGGGATGCTCTTCTTTTCTTTTCATGTTCCATTTTATGTTATCTGTTCTCACAGGTTCAGTAACCATTTCTATGCAAGACTCCCAAATTTGTATTTCCAGCTCTGAGCTCTGTATTGACCTTCAGTCCTATATTACTTACTACCTACTGGATATCTCTACCTGAATGTCTCATAGACATCTCAAAGTCACATATGATAAACAGAATTGATTCTAATCCCATTCCTCCTACATGCTTTCCCATTTCTTTTAATGGTATTGGAAATCTGTGATCAACCAAGTTCACAACCTTTTTGGAATTCTTGATTTTTCTCCTACCTTTAACTCCCACCTCCAATCATTTTCTGAGTGTTTGAAATCCACAGCATCTTTTGCATCCATCTTCTTCAACTCTGGTAGAGCCACTCATCACCTCCTACCTAATCTGTTACAGTAGACTCTTCATTGATCTCCCTAATTCTGATTTATCTCTTCTCCAAGTCAACTTCCACAAAGAGGTCAAATTTATCGTTCTGAAACACAGATTTGAACCCTACTCAAAATCAGTCACTGGCTGCTACTTATAGTGTAGAATATAAACTCTTCTCTCTGATATTTCAAACATGTCAGTCTGTTTCCCAACTGCTTTCCCAGTCATATACTCTACCTTTACAAACTGTGTTCAGGATACACTATCTGATTAGCTTTTCCCAATATATGGCATTCTATCTTTGAACAAGTGTTTTCCCATTTCTTGAATGCATGGTCTTTTCAGCGCTCCCTTCCAGGACAGGACACATATTAGGTTTTGTTTCCTACATAAGAATTTTCCTGGTCTATTCAGTTTTCAATAATTTTTCCCTCCTGAAATTAATTTATACTACTTTGAATGAAAAATGAGTTTTTAAATAACTGTCTATACATATATATATCTTTACATATACATATATACATATACATACACATATATACATATACATATACATATACATATGTGTGTGTGTGTGTGTGTGTGTGTGTGTATCTTTGTCTATCTGTCTGTTACTGTGCATGTTGCTTATGTTTGGTTACTTGTGTATATCTCTTATCTTCCACCACAAGTACAATGTAAATTCCCTATAGAACAGGGGCTGTTTTGCTCTTGTTTTTCTACTTCAATTTCCTAGATACGTGCCCTCCATCTAACAACTGCTTAATAAATGTTTGTGAAATGTGCAGTACACAAATGTAATGACATCGTGAAATTGAAGTGAATTGAATTTATGTTCCAGGAGGATCTGAGGCAACTCATCTTGGCCTTAGAGGAAATTTTTGTTTATCCTCTTCCATAATATTTTGTTTAGCCAGGCTTATCT
This sequence comes from Pseudochirops cupreus, assembly GCA_028627135.1. Classification (NCBI taxonomy): domain Eukaryota; kingdom Metazoa; phylum Chordata; class Mammalia; order Diprotodontia; family Pseudocheiridae; genus Pseudochirops; species Pseudochirops cupreus. The sequence goes on from CM053580.1 coordinate 113,316,934, forward strand.
CTGAAGAAATGCCTATTTCTGTGAACATCGTTCTTTTCCTTTTGAAGGTGGTAAAATGGGTAACTAAAGTTAATTTAATGCAAAAATGTTGTTCCTCTTTGTGATGGGTTTGTGTTGTCCCTTCCAGCTCAAGGGTAGCTAAAATGCATCATCTCCTGATGGATGCTTTAGTGACCCCAGGAGCTATTAATGGGTAGGCAGGTGTTTGTAATGCAATTAGTGCTAATTAGCAAGCTTGTTGACACTATTAAATGGGAAGGGGTAGAACAAATGTGGAATAGAGTTCTGATTATCTCAGGCCTGGAATAGATTTTCTCTTGGGCAGAGATACTGTGTTTTGTGAAGGGGAACAGAGGAAGGAGAAGTTTCTTCTCTTTTGTTATTGTTGCTTTGATCCAAGGATCCCTAATTTTATCATTGTGGATTCTCTCTTTATATGCCATGGTCACAGATCACAACCTCTTGACATTTTGACAATTTTTAGAAATTCTCATGCCTGCAAATTTTACCACCTTGTGCCAACATGGTGATGAGTATCCATCATTAGGATCAGGATAGCATTAAATAAGACATTTGGGACTTTAGTTTCACATACGAATATCTAGATTTATTTTTATATACAACATTTATATATCCATGAGGCAGAAAAGAAAAAAAATACAAAATGCATTTACATTTGATCCTCAAAATAGCTCAGTAAGGTAGGAAGTAAGTCCTACTGGACAATCAAAAACAAAAAGTCAACAGCAACCAAGGATTCTCAAAGTTTATGTGTTTTGCCAAGTGAAAGAATTGAGATACTAAGCTAGATGATCTGTCCCAAAGTCAAACCTTCTGTCAACTACAGTCTGTTTTTGCCCAGAATCTTAAATGCAAGGAATATAACCAAAGATAAATGGACAAAAACCACAGTTTCTACAGACATTAAGTTCTCAGTGTGCTTATATTGTAGATATGGTAGGTATAAGGGATAATATGATGCAATAGAACTATCCATATGCTCAAGTATGTTGAAGTTATGACAGAAAGGCAAAAGTATCTCAAATAACTTAAAACACAAATTGTAATATAATCAATCACACAGGAGTCAAAGGGAGTTCCCATAGGGCTTCAAACAGTTGTGTGTCATTTCTAGTTGAGGGTAATCTAGAAAGCATTCATGGAAGAGGTAAACCTTGACTAGGTCCTAGAAAAACAATTTCCGTAGGTAAAGAAATATGGTTGCTGTTTAATACAAAAGAGTTAATGTGTGCTAAAGCATAATTAAAATGAGAAAAGCAGGAGGAGGTCGTCTGACTTATTTATGTTTAAATGCTGTCAAAGCTACCAAATCACAAAACCAGTCATTTTTGTCTTAAAGTCTTTGAGAACTCTAGAATCACCAACACAGTCATTCATTTGTCCCTATATTTTTTTTTTCTGTCACTTGAATTTTTTTCTACTATTGGTCTTGTCTTTTTTTACATCGTTTTATTTTTGTGAACTTAACAATCATTAAAAAACATAAATATTTCATTATATAAAGAAAAACAAAACAGTTTTTTTAAGGAATCATACTTTCTATGAATAGTTTCTTTCCTTTTTTGTAAGATATTTAGCTATTATATACATAGATGTAATATTTATCAGGATACAAAAACATTGCTCTATTTGTGTAGTCTAGTATACTTTTTAAAAAGTTTTCTTCTGTGATTTCAAAAGAGTTGTTGATGTTATTTTTGTCTCTCTTAGTAATTAGCTTACTAATTAGTAATTACAAGTGACAAACTGAACACTTTCCATTCCTCAGTTCTTCTGTTGTTCTGTCATTTTTCACTCCCATTTGACTCTTAATGACTTCTCACTCTTTGGCAACATCACTCTTTACCTTGCCTGAACATTTGTTTGGACACTCATCGTGAATCAATAGCTAATATGCCTTTATCTTAGCTACTTTTCTTCTGTCCATCAACTTTTGAATCTAGGGTTTTCATTTGTCAAACATATATTTATTTATGTAGCTTATATTTTACATCAATTTGCATACCAACTTGAATTTTTTTGGGGGGAAGGAAATAAGTAAGTAAAACTCTTTATATTTGCTCACTGATTAAAAGAATGAATTTTTATACTCTTTTCCTCACTCAATAATAACTATGTTAAAAAATGTTAACTTGTATATTACTTTGGAATATTTCTTTTTTTTCCTTGTGGCATTCTACTTGATGTTACAGAAGCTTAGCAAGTTGTTGTGTATCATTATTCTTTTTCTCATGGTCCACTAATTTTTCAATCCACAATAAGACATTCATAGGTAAGCAACTTGAATGATTTCCTGAGTGGGTTTTTGTGAACCCTATATTAAAGGTTTATAAGGTCCAAAAGCAGAGTGAAATATTTTTGTGTGAAGTAATTCTCATATAAAGTGATGGTAAAGTCCTATTGCCTATATGGTATCAGGGAAAGTGATTGAAACTGTTTAAGATTATGGGCTTAGAGCCACTAATTATGACCCATTAAAAGTGATCTAAGAGTCATTGTCACTATTTTCTGAGGATATTAGTCCCTCTTTCCTGATGTGGGGAATATGGCATGGCATGAATTAAGTTATTTGTGAAGACAGCTGTGCACTGTCTAATATGCAATCATAAATGACAGGCAGAGCTGATAGGGAAAGGGGAGGCAGAAAAGCCAGGTACACGAACACAGGAAGGAAGGCAATGTAAGCAGCAGACATTGCACCTACTGAGTATTTATGGAAGGCAATTGAGAAGTGCAAGCTTTTTGAGGGTAGATTTTTCATATTTATCTCAGTATCCCCAGAGTCTGGTAGTGCCTGAAATAGGTGCTTAATAAATATGTCTGGACTTCAACTGACTCTCTACTTGGAATATTATTGACATGTTTGGTCATTATATTCTCAAACCAGGAAAATATGGTTAATTTGAATTAGGGAACTGACAAAAGATGATAGAGATAGTTGATGAAATATCACTTAGTCCATTGTCTTTCTGACAAGATTAAATGTCATCTTTCAAGAAGAAGAAAAAAATGAAGAGAGATTGTTATCTGATTTATTTTTATTACATTTCATAGGGCAAAATATTCTTTTCTCTTTTTAGTGGTGAATATTTCAGACCATTATCTAGTTATTCAAAATTTTCTTCAGTGATTTTCCTCTTTTTGGTTGTTATTAATATTCATGATATCTTTAATTCACTCTAAGAAAGAGAAGCTTAGAATTTGATGATAATGAAAAAAAAAATCTTGGACTATTGTAAACAGAAGAAATGTAGAAACTTTCTTCAACTCCAAGACAATATTTCTTGCTCTTATGGGAATGATTCATTTTTTTTTCCCAATTGCAATTTACATACTTGAAGAGAAATATTATGGTGAGCCCTCTAACAGGTACACGAATGACATAGAACCTTAAATCAGGTCTTTGAGAAGGCCTTGATCACTTTTAAGTTATTTTTTTAAAGAAATTTCACAGGGGGTGGAGCCAGGATGGCAGAGTAAAGGCAGTAACTTGCTTGAACTTGTCTCCCAACCACCACCAATACCTGTAAAAAGAAAATGACTCCAAATAAATTTTAGAACTACAGAACCCACAAAATCAGAGAGTGAAATACATCTGCAGCTGATGGCAGCCTGGCAAGTCAAACAGAAGGGTCTGTCTCATCAGACTGGGAGTGGAGAGTAGTCCTGCATGGGCTGTGCCAGCACAGACTGGTGGCATAGACCAGATAGGGCAGACCTCAGTGGACTGAATTACTGGCAGCTGTAGTGGTTTCTAAGATTCTCAACACATAAATACCAAAGAGAAAGTAAAATTTTGGTAAGTGGGGAAACTCTGTTGGATCTGGGTGAGCTAAGAGTGCAGTCTGGCCTCTGCCCTCCAGGCAGCAGGGGTGGCAGCTGATGCAGCAGCAACAGTAGCAGAGGCTTACAATCTTGGGGTGGAAGGTGGAGGAGAGATGGGGAGAAAATTTGGAACTCCAAATCTTGTGGGAAAGAATGTTGAAAACTGAAATAAATAAATAAATTCTGGGGAAAAAGAATCATTAAATCTTGATTTACATTTAAAAATAATTCCAAATTAAAAAAAAAAAAGAAATTTCACCAAATTCTCCTAGAGAACTGCAGGATAGTAGATAAAGACAAAGAACACTGGGTCTGGTATAAGGAGACTTGAATTTCCCTCTATTGTTGTTCATTCTTTGTGCTTGAAAAGGACTATTGCCTTCATGATGTTGGGGACCGATGTATAGTGAGTTCAACTGTGGCTTCTCAGTCCAGTGTGAACTTGGAAGGCTCTACCACAAATCCGTTTTAATGTTTGGCATGGAAATGTCTCTAAACTTGTACATCATACATTCTGCTTTGCTCAACAAGCACGGCACCTTCTTTGATGAGGGCATGACATGTTGTCCTTTGCCAGTGTCTCCCATATCTCATAAAAAATACTAAAGTACTTCAGAGAGACCTTGGGAGTGGGTCATTGTACTGTTTCTTCTGACCACCATGAGAGCTTGCCTTTAACAAATTTTGTATAAAATTGTCTTTTTAGCTAAACATACATTTGACATCTAGGCTATGTGGTCAGCCCATTGGAGTTGCAATTTCTGCCGTAGAGTTTGAATGCTTGGCATTTTAGGTCAAGAGAAGACCTCAGTGAATGGTACCTTATCTTGCCGGGTAAGCTTCAGAGTCTTCCTAAAACAATTCAATTGGAAGTGGTTTACTTTTCTGGCATGGTGGTGGTAGACCATGCAGATGTCACTGTCTCTATTACATGTTGTCTGCATGACTTTAGACAAGTCACTTCATTTGTCTGGATTTCTTTACCTGGAAAATGGGATTATGTTATTCGACTAAATTGTTGTACTGTTCAAGTAGGTAAGTACATTTAAAGTGCTTTATGGCTTGGGATTACAGACTTAAAATATCATACTATTTACAGCTAGTAGAGATCTTTAAAAAAAATGTCTAGTCTAATTCCTTATTTTTCAGATAAAAAAAAATTCTTCAGAGAATAGAAGTCACTTATCCTTTACAATGCAACTAATAAATAGTAGTACCAGGATTTCAATCTGACTTTTCACCACAATTCAAAATTGAGGCCTTCCTGCCTCAGTAAAACACTTCTGATTTTTAAAAACTGTATTATTACATTCTCCATCCCCACATTTTTCTCTAAACTAAACACTTTTTTTTTTTTTGGTTCCTTCAGATGATTCCTCTGGCACAGTTTTTAGTAAGCTTACCATCTTACTCTGCCTCCTTTGGACATGTTCTGACTAGTTGCTTCCTATAACACCCAGTCCCCAAAACTGAATATTGTACTACAGCTAAGGTCCAGTAAGGGTAGGGTATAATAACTGTATCAACTTTGCTGTTGTGAATGCTATTTTTTTTTAAGTTAGGACCTGTCATTTCATCCATATAGAGCAGGGGTGTAGCCTTAAGGCCACATGTGGCCCTCCAGGTCCTCAAGTGTGGCCCTTTGACTGAATCCAAACTTCATAGAACTAATCCCTTTAATAAAAGGATTTGTTCTGTAAAGATTGGACTCAGTTACAAGGCTGCATCCAAGGATCTAGAAGGCCACAGTATCCTTACTTCTGACAGAGAGAGATATCTGAGGGAGCTTCATTTACCGATGCAGAGCAACAACTGTTCTGTAAGTTAAAGTCTTGTAAAGATGCTTGGGGTAATGAAGAGGTTACCTGGTTCACCCAGGTTCACACAAATAATATGAGTAAGAGGCAAGACTTGAATCAATTAGTCTTGACTCAGAGTATTATGCTTTATTAGTCATGCAAGGTGACATTTTTATGATATATTCTGCTCTGGTTTTGTTAAAATCCCAATAATACAACCTAAAATTAGTTTTGAGGGTTGTTTGATTAGATTGCTTTTTATATTGAGATCAGAGTTCATACCCAAAAATCCTTTTCACAAAAATTGTTCAGCCATAGTCAGTAAAATTCCAAGGGTTATATACATGTGGATTTTTATTGTTGTTGGAAAACCTTTGAGAAGAGACATAAAGTGTTATCTCCTGTTAGCAATGATGAAATGGAGGTGGGCAGAATCTAAAGCATAGAAGGCTATTAGGAGGACATAACTCCTCTGGATAAACATTAAGTAGGTATGTTTTGCCTTGACCAGATTCCGACTAAATTGTAAATTCCTTGCAGGAAAGAAGAGTCATATCCCCCATGACACTTCCCATTATACAGTACTAGACCATCACAGGACCTTTTAAAATACTTTTTGATTAATTAATCTCCATCTTTATTAGAGGTGGCTAGTTTGCATGTTTGCTAGAGAACTGGTCCTGGAGTCTGGAGGATCTAAGCTGAACTCTTGCTTCAGACACTTGCTAGTTGTGTGACTCTGGGAAAGTCACTGAATCTCTGCCTTCCTCAGTTTCCTCAGCTGTAAAAAAGGGATAATAACATAATTTATTTCCCAAACTGGTTGTGATGACTGGATAACTGTAAAACAGTTCATATAGCGCTTGGTATATACTAGGTGCTTAATAAATTAAGAATACAATTACTCCACTAAACTCCTATTTTGATGCTTTATTGTATGGAAATATCTGTTTTCTCAAACATATGCCAACATAAGTATGGCAAGATCTGTATTGTCCCACCAAGCTGGAAAGGATTTCAAGAATCATCACAAGGTCTGAGGAACAGCTCAATTTAATGGGAGAAGGTCAATTAGTCAGATAAGGACTTTGTTATTGTTGGCTTTAGCAACTCTTAAATTACCGACTAAAGTTGTACATTCTGTAATGGTAGAAGTAATGTTCACAATAATAAGATTTAAAATGTTTTGAAATATAGCAAATATTGAAGGGCAGCATATGTGTGTTTCTTACCTTGTAAACTAGATTACCAGGTCTTTAAGAGAAGTCCTTGGCAATCCCATCATTTATTATTTTAATAAAACAATTTAAGGGTGAATGAATATGTGAATAAAGTCTTAGATGTTCTAGCTCTGAATATGTCTTCCATTGACATTGAACACAGTACCTGAATATCTTATTGAACAGTTTCGTGAATTATCATGGATGAAAAAAACCAAAACCAAAAAAGGACATTTTCTGGTGGCCAGCCTTCTGGTGATTCAGTTTACCATATTCCACCACCATTTATTAAGTGACTATTATGTGCAAGGTCAATGTACTAAGTACTCTGAATACAAAGACAAAAACGAAACAAAACAAAACAAAACAAAAACAAACAAGCAAACAAAAAACAACTTTATGACCACAAAGAGCTAAAACTCTGTGAATTTACTTTGATTCTGTGAAAATAATTCATCCTGGAATCCATACTTAGGTTACAGCTGGAAGGAATCTTAGAAATCATTCAATTAAAACCTGTCACTTTATAATTAAGGCAAGTGAGCCCCAGAGAGAGTAAATGATTTGCCCAAGGTCATACATGCAGTAAGTAGGAAAGCTTGTATTTACAAGAAAATCTTCTTGACTCCAAATCCAGTGCTTTTTCTACTAATTGCACTGACTCCCTTTAGGTTATTGTATCTTAGTAGAACCTTGAGTGCCTCTGTGATAAATAAAGTCTGATGCTCTGTATTTTATAGTTGCTTTATGAAAATTTTACAGTGTTCAAAGTTGTTAGCTTATGTATTTGGAAATATTTCTGAAAATGTTAAAGTATGATGGAAATTGATGCTATTTCTGCTGTTTTTTTTTTTTAATCATTAGATAAAACTTAGATCTCATAAGAGTTCGTTGACCTCATAGGGGAAAGAAAGTAAATTGAGATAGCTGATATGAGCATATTTATGAAAATAGGAATATAAATAGAAATCTATATTAGAATTTAACAGTTAAACTTGGTCCACATCCTAAAATTAAGATTACCACTTTATGATATATTCTGCTCTGTTTTTTTTTCTCTTTTAGAAAAAATAATTGAAAGGAAACTGGAAAACTGACTATGATTAAAATATCAAAAGTGTTTTAAATTTTAGATGACTAAAAAATCAAGTCTCTTTTAAAATATATATATGCTAATATCATTCACTGTTCAGGAATTTCATCAATTCCCTTCATGCATTCCCTTTGAACCTTTTTTGGGGGTAAGGTCATTTCTGTTTTTTGTTTTTAGATGCCATTTTGGATGGATTTATTCATTTTTCTCTTCTTTTCTTTTTTACTTTTTTCTTTTTTTACTGTAAATTAAGCTTGTTTTTTCCAGATAGCTTAGCTTTGGTGGGGATGGGAATTGAGACACAAATTCCTGGATTCTGTAATCCATTACAGTAACAGAAGACTCCAGATGGGCTGAGGGATAGGGAGTAACATTCTGCTTACCATTTCTCTCTTCCATCCACATCACTGGTGCCCAGTCATCCTATGACTCTCCCAGTTGGGCAGAGGAAACTCCAGCTCATAAGCCAGCCCCCTTCTGATAGGGACTGGGCTCATCAATCCCTTACTGATAGGACAGAATGTGGGAAGATAGGCAGCCCGACCTGTGGTAGTGACCAATATGGAGAGTTCAGCCAGAAAAATTAAGATGTGGGCAAGAGAGACACCAGACTTTGGGAGAGGGAGAGGATTGAGCAATCCTCGATCCAGTAGCTTCAAGAAGTTTGTCATGAGAACACCATACATCTGCACCTGCTCTTTCCAGTGGAAGGCAGATACTAGGAGATCCAGCCTGGTCTGATAGTAATGGTGATCCCTGTAGGTAGCTGGACAGGGTACTCAGGGCCTCCCATTGGGGAGAATCTGAAGGCTACATGAGTAGAGGTTCAGGTGTCCAGGGGGCAATAGAGGGAGCAAGACTGAGATCATTGCATTGACCTCTCTTAGCAGCTGGCTGGCTCCGTTCCTGGATGTTTCTGATGCATCCCCAGATCCTGGAGAGTCAAGCCCATTCCCTGAGCATTTTCCATTTCAAGTAGACTGAGAGGAGACTCAAGACTCTTGCTTGTCTTTACTAGCCACAACCTGTGTTCGTACATCTCTACCTCTCTAAATGCTGCCCTCTCACCACATTTTCTAACTACATTAAACTCTTTATTATGGAAGTACAACTATGGGCGGGAAATTATAGAGCTACTTTATAATTGATTCCAGGGAAAAGCAATGCCAATTGAAACAATTTCCAACCCCTCTCCCCCCGCCCATATCAAGAAGTATACTTAAAATAGGAATGATTTATTTTTGAAGCATTCCCGAAAGGATATTTAAATAATGTCTGGTATTCTCTCACTTATAAGAATAATGAACAAGAAACTGATTCTTCCTAAGAAGTCTTCTTTGACTCATGATGGAAAATCCTATCCACATCTAGAGGAAAAAAATATGGAGTCTCAGTGCAGAACAAAGCATACTATTTGTGCTTGCTCTCTCTCTCTCTCTCTCTCTGTACATATGTATATATTTATATATATATATATATATATATATATATATATATATATGTATATATGTCTCTGTCTCTCTGTCTCTGTCTATCTGTCTCTCTGTCTCTCTCTCTCTCTCTCTCTCTTTCTCTCTCATTTTGGTTTGTTTTTTTCTTTCTAGTGGTCCTTCCAATTGGTTCTAATTCTTCTTTACTACACGACTAATGTGAAAATATGTTTAAGATGAATTTGTATGTAGAGCCTATATCAGTGTGCATGCCACTTTGGCGGAGAGGCTAAGGGAAGGAGGGGAAGAAAATTTGAAACTCAAAATCTTATGGAAGTGAATGTTGAAAACTAAAAATAAATTAATTAATTTAAAAGGAAAAAAAAGGATTTCAGTACTTTGTTGTATTCAGTTTATCTTCTCCTGTTTCTTAATATCTAAAAACACCTGGTCAGTAATCCTAACCACTCTTTTAAAATATTTTACTTGGTATTATCCTTAAATTATATAACTAATCTTTTTCTCATTTATTATGGGTATTAATGATATCTCTGCTCATCACAGAACCAAGTCTAAACTCTTTTAAGAAAGGAAATAGTTTCCTATTGTCCTCTTCCTTTGACATAGCTTTTTCTGTCAGGGAGAACGAAATAGTAATAGAGGACTTTTCATGGTCTGTTGATTTTTTTTTCCCTACTTATTGTCCTACCTTTCCTCTGACTTGACTTTCCTGCTGTAAGAGTTATTCACTTTAAAAGAATAATGGCACCTGATTCTTGTACTTGTAGCAGACCCTTAGACTTGCGCTGAATTCCTCCTTATTCAATTGACTTGTATACGAAGTTCAGTTCAATTCCAAAAACATTTATAAAGTACTACATGCTGCTCAAAACCCATCTTGTTCAGGAAAACAACAACAAAAACAAAGAATAAACATGTCATCATGAGTGTCCTTTTCCCTTCCTTGCTTTCTTTTTGCCCCTCTCGTGATTGGTTTGCCCAGTCCCAATGGACTTGCCAGGTGGAAAGAGTTCACAGCATTGACTGTTCATATTATTTGTGATCTGGAGGACTACTATTATCGGCCTTATGTTTAACCACTGCATCCTGAAGCCTTCTTAGCTTCACCATCTATTCTATTCCCATGCCCTGCAGACCATTGGTCACTTTGCTTTGACCTTACGACACAACCTAAGCACTCTTGCAGCTTCATCTTTAGGTTTTCTGGCCTTTTCCATTGCTATGCAACTCTTGTAATATTTGCATTATCTCAAGAATTAGAGTTTGAGCTCTTTGAGATTAGGACCTATCACATTATTTTCTTCTATATCCCTCCAGAGCTTAAGACATGATTCTTTTCAATTCATTTGTTCAGGGCACTTGGTACACAAAATGGAAAGCCTCCCTCAAAGATCTTATGCTCTGTGGGGGGTGGGGAGGAGAAGAATAGAAAAGTGAGCAGTGAATATTAATAGGCATGTAAATAAACAAGATAAATTCTAGGAAAAAATTTTCTGGGAAAGGGAGAACTAAAAACAAAGAGCTTAAAATCAACCTGAGAAAAGAATATCTTAAGCTTTTAGAATATGTTTGGCATATCATAACTGAATACAAATCCATAAAAAAATTAGCAGTACCTCCACATATGCTCATCTATTGTTCCAAAGCAATTGGGAGGGGGGGAAGCTAGGTGGCACAGTGAATAGAGCACCACCCTTGGAGTCAGGAGGACCTGAGTTCAAATCCAGCCTTAGACACTTAACACTTACTAGCTGTGTGACCTTGGGCAAGTCACTTAACCCCAATTGTCCTGCCCTCCCCCCTCCAAAAAAGACAAAAAAAATAACAACTTTTGGGATGGCTAGGTGGTACAGTGAATAGAGCACCGGCCCTGCAGTCAGGAGGACCAAAGCAACTGGGACAATTGATTTCACATTCAAGACACTGAAAATATTCTAGGGTCTCAAAGAAGATTTTCATTAAGACACACTATCTCACTTAAAAGAAAACTTCTAGATGATCTGTTCCAGACGTGTCAAACATCCTTCCCATGGTGCCACGAGACCCATCCAGTCCTGAACCAGAAAAAAAAATGTAAATAGGAAATACCAAAAAACTAAAAACAAAATGAAACCTAAATGATGTTAATATGTGGTTTTCTTAATCAATATGAAGCCACCAAGATTTTTATCCTACAAAGATATTATTAAGTGGCCCCATGTCTCTTTGAGTTTGGCACCGCTGATCTGATAGGCCACCATCTATCCTATGCAGAAACTCTGGACCAGTAAAACATACTGAAAGAATGTTTTATTTTCTTTTATTTTCTTTCTTAAATATCTAAGACAAAAGAGTCACCAAGAAACTAGTCTCAGAACCTAAAGTTCCACAGCATGTAAACAGAAATGATTGATTTTGAAATATAATCCACTTAACTAAGCAATTTAAAATAAAAGCTAAATAGGTTATCATTTATAGTTTCCTCTTGTTTTCTGCTTTATGGCCAACATAGAAAACAGTTTATATTTTTCTCTTGAATTTTTTTCCTTCTCCTATGTCAGATGTGTTCAAAGTTTAAAATTATGCTAAGTTCATCCAAATATTAAGTTTATGCTTGGTTTTTCTTTTTGTGTTAAAATATAAACTTTAAAAATATAATTATACAAATCAGCATTTCCTTTATGAACATTACTTCCTGGCTTTGCTTCAGGGAATGAGGTCGTTTATCATAGTTGATAATTCACTTTAGGATATAGCATTTAATATGAACTCTAATAATAAATTCAGATCAGCTAATCCTGCTTATACAGAACTTATCCCAAAATATGTTCTGAGGGTAAATTGAATTATTATAAAGTAACAAGTTTCTGGAAATGATATTTCAGGAAATTAAAGTTCAGTGGCCTTGGACATTCTGTATTGAAAACTTTGATCCACTTTTAGTCAGTGAAGCAATTTTACCTTGTAGTCTAACATCTGTGGCAAGTATTCATTTAAAAGAGTCACATATATTTTTGTAGAATGCAAAAATTTGTCCAAGTAATGTCTGCTTTGCAAAATTAACCTTTAATTAATTTTCTTAATGTAATCTCATAAAACTAGAGTATAAAATGTTCACTACCTTTTTTTAAGGAAAAATAGGTCCAAAAGTCATTTATACGTATATTGTGTTCACATATGCAGATCACAAGCCATGCATATCTGTCCTGAGTAACTCTTTTCCATGTCCTCTTATGAATTCACTGCATTGAGTCACCAATTTCACTTCCTAAGCTGTGTGAAAGAAAAGGCATCTAGTTGTAACCCTCTAGATATGAGAAAAGGTTAAATGACTGAGAACATCGAATACATGAAGCTTTGATCAAGGCCCTTATCTCATAGGCCTGTGCTTTATCTCTTAGAAGATACTATCTCTGATGAGGACAGGCAATGACTACATCTATTTGAATGAATGCCTTGCAAATTTTTCATTTCAAGTTCAAGTAAGAATAATTTATAAAGGAGTTTTGAAGTGATCACAAGAAAAATAAAACTTAGCTCTCGGGTTTCTCTTCACTGGTTTCATCTAAACATAGTAGAATGGCTTGGAAAAATTTGTTCATGTTAAAAGTCTCCAGGCAAGAATTGTGTTTGATGATTTTCAGTATAGAAGTTTCTTGTAGTTTATTTCCTAGATCCTGAAAAGATTTCATTTTGGCAAAACTACATACTCTTAAGTCTAATGCTGTAACTACCAAAGCTACAATAGCTAAGGAAATAGGGGAAAAGTCAAAAGTCCATTTTCAGTCCATCAGTTTTTTTTTTCTTTCTTGTATTAATGCCAGCTTTCCTCAAAACAACATCTAATTGATTTTAAATGACCACAGTATCTGCCTCAACAACCTTGCCTAGCAGACCATCCCTAATATTTATCAGTCTCTGAGCGGATGTGTTCAGAATTTGATTTTCCAATTTAATGAACTTGCATTTTCCTGTTTTGTTCTATCCCAGTTTTCAAATATTTCCTTCAAACTGCCTGTAGCATATCTTTCTTTTGCTTCTTGTTCTGTGATTCATTTTAAACAATCTTCACCTCTTATGTTTGAAATGAATCTGAAGGATTATTTTTGTGCTCCAGAGAAAGTCATCCAAAGTCAAACTCTAGTTCCAGGTAAACTTTCCTTGATCCCTGTTAGGAGATGTTAGAAAGCATTCGGTTAATGTGTTAAGTACTTACGCATGACAGATGTAGTCCAAAATCATGTTGCATGTGCAAAGAGAATAAGTGTAAATTCATATGTCAAGCAATGTAGGTTAAATTCCACTTCCATGATATTTTGTATTCATATGATGATCTCCCATTTTGAAATATTTATGAACAGTAAGATTTATGCAACAAAATGGTAATGGTAACTTCAACAATAGATATCACGCTTAGGGGTTGCAAAGCCTTTCTTCACATTGACTCAGTGAGGTATGTAGTATAAATGCTAATCCTCATTTTGCAGAAGATGAAATAGCTTCTGAGCAATCAACCAATTTGCCTAAAATCACATTTAGAAAGTTTCTGCGGCACTATTTGAACTGAGTTTTCCTAACTTAAAGTATGGCACTATATCAGCTAATAAGCCGGAGTTCTCAAACTTTGGCATGCTGCCTATAACACTCCCAAGTGAACTTAGATAGATTAAAATGTAATTGGGAAATATCGAATAAAATAAATAAACATATAATAGAACATAGATGAGGGTAATGTGTGCTCGTCTCTGTGTAGACCTGTGTTCTAAAAATGCATTTACTATCATTTTTTAAAAATTTCTACATCATTACTTGACACAATCCTCTTTTACCATTCTTTCTGGAGTAGCTGTGACTAAGGTTACTCTGCTCCCTCACTCTGCTATCTTGCTCAGAAATTTTTTCCATCTATTACTATTATTTTTTCCTCTTGCTATTCTTGTAATTTTCTGGAGCAAAGTGCCCCCCAGCTACCACTCCTTTTCGTATTGTTTCCCTGTTAGATTGTAAATTCCTTCAAAGCAGGTTAGTTCATCATTCAATAAATCTATTTTAAGTGTCTATTATATGTTAGGTACATTGCTGAGAATACACGCACAAACGCACATGTTCAGGATACATTGGAAATAATCAAACGAGGGAAGCCACTAGCATTGAAGGGCGTCAGGTTAGCTTATTATATATAAAGAAATTTTAGCATACTTATTTTAATTTGCATTTTTGTACTCAATGATTTAGAGCATTTTTCATATGATTATAGAACAATTTGATTTCTTATCTGAAAACTACCTGTTCATATGCTTTGACTATGTATCAATTAGGAGATGGCTTGTATTCTTATAAATTTGACTCAGTTCTTTATATATTTGAAGAATGAGGCCTTTGTCAGAAACATTTGCTATAAAAATTGTTTTCCAGTTTTCTGTTTTCCTTCAAATCTTGGTTGAATTTGTTTTGTTCGTGCAAAACCTTTTTAATTTGATATAATCAAAATTATCCACTTGAATTTTATAACGTTCTCTGTTTCTTGTTTGATCATAAATTCTTCCCTGCTCCATAGATCTGATAAACTATTCCTTGCTCTCCTAATTTGCTTATGTCTAAATCATGTACCCATCTTGA
Organism: Pseudochirops cupreus; assembly: GCA_028627135.1. Lineage (NCBI taxonomy): Eukaryota > Metazoa > Chordata > Mammalia > Diprotodontia > Pseudocheiridae > Pseudochirops > Pseudochirops cupreus. Next base: position 113,331,941 of record CM053580.1, read on the forward strand.
CCTTATCTTGGTGTGCAGTGTGAGATGTTGGTCTATATCTAATTTCTGCCATACAATTTTCCAGCAATTTTTAACAAATAGTGAGGTCTTTTCCAGAAGTTGTGGCCTTTGGGTTTATCAAAGAGTAGATTACTATAGCCATTTAGTACTATCTTGTTTGCCTAATACTTTCCACTGATATATGACTCTGTTTCTTAATCTATACCAAATAATTTTGACAACTGTCATTTTATAATATACCTTTGATCAGGCATGACTAGGCCATCTTAATTTGCATTTTTCATTCATTCTCTTGATATTCTTCACCTTTTGTTCTTCCAGATGAATTTTTTTTTCTAGTGCTACAGAATATTGTTTGGTAGTTTGATTTGTATAACCTTGAATAAGTAAATTAATTTAGGTAGAATTGTTTTTATTTTATTAGCTCAGCCAACCCATGAGTAATTGCTGTTTTAAAAAATTGTTTAGATGTGACTTTATTTGTTTGAAAAGTGTTTTAGAATTGTTTTCATATAATTCTGGAGTTTGTCTTGGCAAGTAGACTTCCAAATATTTATATTTTCTACAGTTACTTATTATACAATTCAATGGATATATTTTCTACAGTTATTTTTAATGGAATTTCTCTTTATCTCTTGTTTCTGGACTTTGTTGGTAATATATACAAATTCTGATGATTTATATAGACATATTGTGCATCCTGTGATTTAGCTGAAGTTGTTAATAATTTCAAGTAGTTTTTTTTTTAGTTGGTTCTCTAGGATCCTGTAAGCATACCATTATATTAACAGGTGGGTAATTTCACTGTTTTCCATTCCTAGCATTCTCTCCTTTCCCATCTCTATCTCTTGTCAGCTCTGGCTTCCATTAAATCCCAGGTAACATCCCACTTTCTACTAAGAGACCTTCTTGATCTACCTTAATAGTACTGCTTTTCCTTGTGATTATTTCCTATTTATCTTTTGTATATCTTGTTTGTGCATAATTATTTGCATGTTTTATCTCCCCCTTAGACTATGAATTACTTGAAAGAAGGAACCATTTTTAACCCTTCTTTGTACCTCTACTGCTTAGCATTGTGGCTAGGATGTAGTAGTGCTCACTAAATGCCTCTTGACTTGATTTTTCTTTTGTTTAGTCAGTAGTGGGAGGTGGAAGGGAGAAAATTATTGTTATTAATTCAAAATAAAATTTAATTTTGGAAAAAGTATCCTAGGATGCCTAATGACTAATGACTGACCAGAGTATTAAAAAGTAACTGAGCTGAATATAGAAGACCAGATTGAGAAAAATTCTTTTTGAAAAAAGAGTCTTGGAGGTGGCTATGTGGTGCAGTGAATGGAGCACTGGCCCTGGAGTCAGGAGGACCTGAGTTCAAAGTCAGCCTCAGACACTCAACACTTACTAGCCCTGTGACCTTGGGCAAGTCACTTAACACCAATTGCCCTGCCTTCCCCCTTCCAAAAGAAAAGCTAAAAAAAAAAAGAAAAAAGAATCTTTCTTCAAAAGGAGTTTGGCCACTTTTCTCTTTAGTTCCCCAGTCTAGAATGTTTGTGTGACTGGTGTTATTAGCAGAGACATGCAAATTAAGTTATGGTACCTAAAAAGTGAGGGTGAGCAAGAAAACAGACATGGTGCGCGAGTGAATGTGGGACCAGCTTCTGTTGCCTTTATCATTCTTCTGGTATAGTTGAATGGTGGTCAGAGTTCCTGACTCTGCTTAACAAACTGGATACTTACCTACTAGGGGATTATACAAAGAGTAGTATGGATTAGAAAAACATTTATTCAGTGCTTCTCCTACGCTGTCACTACAAATTGAAAAATGGAACATGTTGCTTTCAGGAAATATATCTTCTCATTGAGGGAAACATACAAGGAGATTCAGCTGCAGGACAGATGGAAAACCTGGTATACTTGACCATATAGTGGGATTGTCCTTATCTTTTCTTTGGCTGGAGTGACTAGAGTCAACAGATTTTCCAGAATCTTGGGCTAGTCTTTTTCTGGGGAAGTTGATCCATGGTCTAAGGAAAATCGTAAAGTGTGAGTATGTTGATGTCTGAAGAACTGTGTTGAAGATCAAAAGAGGTAATATAAAATACTTTGTAAATCTTAAAGTTATTTGATTTTTATCAATATTATTTTGCTTTCCCATATTTTTAAAATTCTTACTAAGTGTATATACAACATATTATAAATGGTTATTAATAGAAATGCACTGAAGTAAAAATGAAAAGAGTTTTCCTAGAGATATGGGGACTATGAATCAGAATTTAATTTGGATAAATATAGGTCAAGCCCTAAGAGAAGAATCTGGAACACCATATTTATAAGATCAGAGCCAAGATGAGAATGACATCTAGTTCTAGAAGACCCTGAAAAAAGAAACCCAAAAAGCTAGGGCAAGTACAGGACTTTCTACTGTTGTGAAATCCAAAAAGCTGGTAGAGAGAGTGAATGCTTGAGTGAAAGCAAATATGTAAGCCTTACTACTGTTAGAGATCCAGCATTGGTCACTCATAATAAGCATTTAAGAAAAAAAGATTTTCCTTCATCTTGTTTGATCCTCATAACCCTGTGAGATAGGTACCATTTCTATCTCTTATAGATGAAGAAGTAAATATGGGAGGTCAAGTGACTTGAACAGAGGAACACAATTAAGAAGTCTTTAAGGCATCATTGGAACTTGTTGCCTGACTCCAAGGCTAATGCTCTGTCCATGATGCCACCTAGCTTCCTCTAAAATAAATAACATTTCTTTTTTTATCTATGCACCCAAACTGGGAGATAATGAAAGTTTGGCTTCAGTCAAACCACCAATTACAGTTAAATTGTGACCTATTTTTAAACAAAGAAAACCAACAAAATTTTTCTGTGAACAGATGTTCCATCTAATTTTTGTGCTCTGGGGAGAGGGTTGGAATATCATATGGTGCCAGTGGTCCCATATCTATTCCTGCCTCCTCTCCAACAATAGAAATGAGAAGGGAATAGTGATGAGCTACTCTCAGGGTCAATAAGCAGTATCTTGAATATAGTAGGTACATAGTAAATTTGTTGAGATAAATCAATTGTGTCCAAGAACAGATGGCCAAGGATTGCATCTATTCCCTTAAAAAAGATTGAATATGAAAGGAAAATGCATTTCCTTTTACTTCCTTTATCTCTTTATGTTTCTCCCTTTAGTCTTCAGAACCCTCAATTTAATTTAATAGCCCATGATCTACTCCCTACACGGGAATGTGTTCATGTATCTTTATTTAGCCAGGCAAAATTCTCCATGGGAAAGATAACACTCTTTAAATAGAGGGATAGGAAACAACCATAGAACAATTGATAGATTTTTTTTTTCTTTTCCCCTCATTCCTTATAAATCTGTCTGCTGTGGTCCCCCATGCTATTATTAGCAATTAGTTGTCTCTCATAGCACTAGCCTATAGTTAATGTTCATCATTGGCTATGATACAAACACAGCCCAAGAGCTTAGAAAGAAGTAAATTACTAATTACCACCAGGCCACCTTTCTACCTCTAGGAAAAGAGACATGTTGAACATAGTTAACATCTTAAATATTTTTTTTTTGCAAATAAGATGTGACTATTAAGCAATGAGCAGATTTTCAAATGTGGTCCATAGACTGCACCACAGATAACCAAAAGAGGATCTCCAAGAGCATATAGAACAGAGGCCACATCATTAGAATAAATATTCCCCTAGGGCAGCAGTTCTCAACTTGTGGGTTGTGTTCAATTTGTAACAATGAAAATACATCCTGCATATCAGATATTTCCATTATGATTCATAACAGTAGCAAGATTACAGTTATGAAGTAGCAATGAAAAAAGGTTGGGGATCACCACAAAATGAGGAACTGTATTAAAGAGGCGCAGCATTAGGAAGGTTGAGAACCACTGCTCTAGGGAGACTTTTTGAAAGTGATAACATTCTGGTATGTTGGTTTTAAATAAGGAACTAAAATTGGTTGTGTTAATTGGACCTACCATGTCTCGTAGAAACCATATTGTACAAATGAGATGCCAGAATGTTTGTTTCATGGGCCATGACAAATTGAAACATCTTTTGGGTATTTTTGTTTTTTTCTTTCTCCCCTTGTTAGAATTAACTAGGCTGTGGAATTGATAGAGCGCAGCACCCATAGTCAGGAAATCCTGAGTTCAAATCTTACAGCCTCTTCGAGTTAATGGCTTTGCGATCTTTGTCAAAGTCATTTAACCTGTGCTAGCTTCATTTCCCTCACTTGTAAAATGGGAACAATTATAAAAATTACTTTCAGAATTTTTTGAGGACAAAATAAGACACTTGGTTAAAAAAAAAACTTGTAAAGTTTTCTATAAATGCTAGTTATTATTGTTCTAATTTGCAATTTATTTCTTTGCATTTTCCTTTTTCCACTATTTCTTTATATCCAGATTTATGATAGTTTCTTTTATGATGAATTTGAGTAACCATGATTTCTTTTTTTGGTATTGGCCAGAAAAACAAAAACAAAGTCTGATATGAAAGAAACTTCGCTGTAAAGCATGTAACTTCTATGAAATCTGACAGCTGTCAGTGAATGTTAAGTTAAAAGGACAATACTCATGTCTCTGTATGCTGTAGACAGAATTCACATTGACTTTTTATTACCTGAGACTCCCACTAGATGCCCATGGAGCACCTGTACATTTAATGGCACTGTGGCAAAGGATAGCTCTTCAAAGGTGCAGAATCTCTTATCGGTTGGGATCTTCATAAGTACTATGAAGGTTTACAGAGAATAGTCCTGGACCCCTCCTGTTATTTCCAATAGCTACTCTGCTACTATTTCAGTTACATATAAACATCAGCAGCTTATACTTTTCCCTCCAAAGAAACAGTTCTCTATGAAATGTGTGCAGTTTATTAAAATGATGCATTTCTTTTGTGGCTGTTTTGGTCATCTGATGTCATTAGTTTTGCAAAATACCTCCACCTGATTGGTAGTGGACGTAATATAAAGTAGTACAAAATAAATGAAAGTCTGACTGGTTTTGTTTATGATGGCATATGACAGGTGTTTTTCTTTGTATTAAGAAAAAAATGGGGGTGACAGAGGCATGTGCCATCATGGGCCAGATGTGGTGGGGTACAGCTCTCGCCCTATGCAGGTCATGGTGGAGGCCCTGCAGTAGCACCTGCAAAGATGCAACCTCAACACCCACCTCAGGGCATACCCAGCTGCTGGAGCTGTTGGGGCCAAGGGGTGCCCTTGGACAAAGATTGGCTCTTCTGTCCATCCTGCCAAATGCTGCAACTGCCCAGCCCCCTTCTACCTCATTGATTGTGGCCAGTCCTTTACAGTGGACATCCATAATCTGAAGCCTTGGTACTATTAGATTCATTGCCTGGTCAACCCTGATAACTTCAGCCAGAAGTCACAGACTGAAGGTGTCTTCTCAGAACAACAGCATTCTGCACTGGTGAATGAAGTCAACAAGACCCTGCTGGTCAAGCTGAGCCTCGATTTGTATCTTCTGAAGCTCAAGGGCTAGAGATATCCAATGCCACAGAATTGGCATGAACCTGGAATTTCTCAGAGAAATCATGGAGGTCAATCAGAAGTTCACTGGAGCTCACAGTGAGGCAGAAACCTTTGAGCTAAGCAGAAAGAATTGACTGAAGATTTGGACAAAGCTTTCAAACAATGTGATCCTCAGAAAGGCAAGGAACGTTTAAAAAAATGAAATACTTTGTAAATTTAGACAGACTAGTAAAACTAAAGAAGACCTCATCATAACTGGAGATGGATGATAACTTTATACTGTCTTTGTTTCCATTAATCCTTTCTTGTTTGTTTTTGGAGGAGGGAGGAAAGGCAGTTGGGGTTAAGTGACTTGCCCAAGGTCACACACGTCTGAGGTCACATTTGAATTCAAGCCCTCCTGACTTCAGGTCTGGTGCTCTACTCACTGTTCCACTTAGCAGGCAACATTAATTCTTGTATAGATCTTTTTCTTCATGTGTTTTGGTAGATTGGAAATGTGTGCTAAACACCTCTTTTGGCATAACACTAAAGAACATTAAAGCTGGGAGGAGCCTTAGAACAGGAAATGTCAGAACTGCAAGAGACCTCAGAGATCATCTAGTCTATCCCTTCATTTCACAGAGGAGGAAATTTACAGAGGAAATTGAGGGTCAGGGAGGGGAAGGGACTTGCCAAGGTCACAAAACTAGTGTCAGATGAGACTGGAATCTAGACCCTCTGAGTCTAGCAAGCTGGTGCCCTTTCCAGGCTACTTCCAAATGAACTTTTTGAAAATTGAATTAATTCTTTAAAAATACAATGTATTAGGTGAATGCTGCAGGTTAAACTAATTGAATTTAGTAAGCATTTAGTATGCATTTAAGTATCTACTATGTTCCAGGCACTGTACTAAGTACTAGAGACACATAGAAAAGAAAAAAACAAAAAGCAAAACAAAACTAAAGCCACCAGTCCTGAACCTCAAGGAGTTTTACTGTCTAGTTGGAAAGACAAAATGCGAACAGCTGTGTGCATACAGAGTGAATTAGAGGTAATCCCAGAGGGAAGGTACTAGTAATTGCATCAGGCAGGCAATAGGCAATATGCATAAGCTCTTAGAACAGTGCTAAGGGTCAGGTGGGTGGCACTGATGGAATCCTAATAAAGCTGTCCGCAGCCCCAATATTCTCACTTCCTTATAGGCCCCACAGAACAGCAGGCTGCTGCCCCTTCCCAGGCATTTCTCCCCCCATTCAATATTTTAAACCCTTCATATTTGCCTCACAGCTCACTAGAACAACAGATATGTCCATGAACTTGTATTTCTCACAGAAACAGCAGGTGTGTCCTTGTGATGCGATCCCAGCACTGCCTATAACTAGCCACTGCCCCCAGACACATTCCTCATATTTCCCACAGAAACAGCTGGTATGTCCATGCACTCAAACACAACCACATCCATCTAGCCCTATACAGGACTGCAATACTCAGCCAATCAGAAAGCAGCAGTACCACCAGGATGCCTGAGCAGGATGTGGACCCCAAAACAACAGAAGGGACTTTCCATAAGTAGGCACCTTTGCAGTAATATAAAAGAACTGACCTAAAGTGAACTTATGACACAGAAAAGCCTATTGTAATATCATTATCATACATACATTTCCCCCAGTGGGTTTTTCTGTATGCATTGTGGGTAATCCCATGCACAGTTCCACTGTGGTTGGAACCCTTCCCCTATTACCTAATCCCTTAACTAACACTTCCTGATTTTTAATATTCATAATTGCTGTTATTTGATTACATCTTTACCCTATAAAAATCCATTTTGCTTTCTCTGAGGTTGGTGGTTCCTCTTGGAACTTAACCCACTCCATGATAGGCATCAGTCTCAATAACTGCCTGTACTTGGATTAGAGATGGTCTGACTGACTTCTTTAAGATGCCTCCACCACAACACATGAAACCTCAACAGTTTTTAGAGTCCCTTGGTGGGCAGAGTCTCTGAATCTGACCCTGCCCCCACTAAACTGCAACAGCAAAATGGAATGAATAAGTACTGGCCTTATATTTAAGAAGACCTGAATTCAAATCCAGTCTAAAATATTAACTGTGTGACTCAGGGCAAGTCACTTAACCCTGTTTGCCTCAGTTTCCTCATCTGTAAAATGAGATGGAGAAGGAAATGGCAAATCACTGCAGAATCTTTCCCAGGCAACACCCAAATGGGGTCAGGACACAAGCTGAAAACTCTAAACCATGCCGCTAAGCACAGATCATACAAACGCAAACAAAAAGACAGTCACTCATGACTGTAGATATATGGCCTATATCACCTTGCTTGCTCTCTTGAGGAGAGGGAAGGAAAGAAAATTTGGAACTCAAAATTTTACAAAATATGAATGTTGAAAACTGTCTTTACAGGTAATTGCAAGAAAATAAAATACTATCAAATTTAAAAAATAAAAGTTATTACTCATACACCAATGACAGTAAAAAGACCTGTTTGAGATACAATAGGATTGAATCAGAAGTCAAAATTAACAGTAATTTGTATTTGTTAAAACCTGACACAATGCTTCTATTCACATTCTATTCTATTCACACGTATTCATAAATAGGTGATCCTATAATGGAATGGGCATTGCTACAATAGTGTACCTGTGACTGTGAATCATGGAGTGGCATTCACATTTTAAAGGTAGTACTCATTTTTATTCAAAAGATTATGTCATTAAAAATATATAACGGATCCTTGGTTCCTGAAAGCTTTTCCCCTTTAAGCCTAGAAGATCCTAGAAGGCTAAAAATACTTTAGGTACTAGATAGGCTCAGCAATGGACACGTACCTGAGGACTGACCTGACTATGTTAGAAGAGGCTCATCAAAAGATTGATCATAGCAAGTGGTAAAATATGTCTAGGAAGGCTTGCTGGATCATGATTTGCAATGGAGTAGGGAACACTTACAGCAATGAAATCACAGGTTCTTGAAGTAAGAAAATTTTAATTTTATTTTAAACTTCTTCATTTATGTTTATATAGTGGTAATGACAGAATAGGCCTAGCGGTAAATTAAAACTACCTCAAAAAGATAAATTCATACTTAGATAGATAGATAGACCGATAGATAGCTAGATAGATAGATGCATATACACATATAGAGATGTAGATATATATAGATACACACATACATATATATGTATACATAGACATATATGCATATATGTACACACATTTTAAATAAAAGCAATACTATGTTACGGTTAGTGTTGTTGTTCAGTTACTTTTTAGTCATGTCTAATTCTTCCTGAAACTATTTGGGGTTTTCTTGGTAGAGATACTGGAGTAGTTTTTCATTTCCTTCTCCAACTGATTTTACAAAAGAGTAAACTGAAGCAAGCATAGTTAAATGACTTGCCCAGGGTCACATGGCTAGCAAATGTCTGAGGTGAGATTTGATCTTAAGAGGAGGAGTTTTCCTGGCTCCAGGCCCAACACTTTGCCCATTTTGCCACCTAACTATGTAAAACTGGCAGTACCTAGTAGTGTTTGGCATTATTTTCTTTCTCTCCCTCTATCTCTCTCCCTCCTACATATGAATAGCTGAATTTATGTGTATATGTGTGTGTGTCAATGTGTATGTGTGTGCATACACACACACACGTGTTCATGCAAATGGACTTGGACAGCACAATATGGAAAATATTTAGAGCTAAGAAACATTTCAGTAAACTTCATATAAAAATGTGCCACTAAAAAGTTTCACATAAATCACATTTTTTTTTTGAGGATTCTCTCCTTTCCTCATTGACTCATATAATGTTTAGAGGAACCTTTATTATTTTGGGGTGTTTTTCAGGTTACCAGTTTTGTTTTTCTTCCTGCTTTCTTAGTCTCTCTGTCAAGTAATTAATGATCTATAACAAATATATGCTGAAGAGGAGATATATGTTTTTGTTAAAATTGTCAGTTTTGTAAGTTGGATGAATGTTTATGATCTTACACATCAAGAACTAATTCCACTCTTCTTGAAAATTTTAAATTTTTTTTGATAAAACATGTGATGAAAAAGCAAAAGCAAGTCAGCAGTATGACTGAAGAAATCAACACCCTAAAAAATAGATTAACTCAAATGACAAAAGATGCCCAAAAAGCCAATGAGGAGAAGAATGCCTTAAAAAGTCGCCTTTGCCAGATGGAGAAAGAATCTCAAAA
>CM053580.1:113342160-113361675 GCA_028627135.1 Pseudochirops cupreus
TCATTTGCCATTTCCTTTCTCAACTCATTTTACAGTTAAAGAACTGAAGAAAACAGGGTTAAGTGACTTGTTCAGAGTCACACAAAAAGCTATAATTTAGAATAATGCCACAGAGATAACTCATCTCCTCTTTTTAAAATGGGAGCTTCCAAGACTGTATTTGTTGTCAGAGAATCACAGAATTTCAGAGCTAGAGTAATCATGTAATCTTACTCATACTTAGGGAAAAAAGATTACCTATAATACCATACTCAATAACTGGCTATCTAGTATCTTCTTGAACACCTTTAATGAGACTGTATTCATAACCTTCTGGAGCCAACTATTCTACTTTTGGATCACTCTAATTGTTTGGAAGGTTAGTTTCTTCACCTCTCTCTGACAACTGGCCTAAATTTGCTTTTTGAAGATTTTCACTTTTTCTTCTTGGTCACTTTGTCACTTGGTTCACTTATTCTTCCTGGTCCTATCCTATACAAATAGAACAAGTTTAATTCCTTTTCTACATAACAATACTTCAAAGACTTCAAGACAGTTATGAACACAGTCATTACTATGTCATATCACCGACCTAGGTTTATGATCTATTTCTCAAACTGAAACCTATTTTCTCTTTCTGTCTAGGTAGTATATACAAATGAAAAAAAAAGTTTCTATTTTTCCCAAACATTCTCTTTGGTTAGCCATCTTGTCTTAATTCTTCTTTAATTCACACAAAAAAGTCTCAGTTGCTTTGTCCAGTCCTCATATGTCATGGAATAGTGGTCATGTAGTATCCCCTGATGACCTACTGAGGACATTTTTCTTGCCATATTCTTCCTATAGCTAGAATGAAAGAGAATACTCCAGATGTAATCTAACCAGACAAGAGAATAAAAGGATTTACCTTGCACATTCCTGAAAATGTTGCCTCCCTTATAGCAGTTCAATACTTACTTTAATTTTGGGGTGCATTATCACATTCAGTCTGTTAATCAACAATATTTATAAAGTACCTACTATGCAATCATGTAAATTGAAAAGAAATTGAAAAGAAGTAAAGAATAAAAAAAGGAAAGTTAAATCTGCATTCAAATTCCAGCAGTTTTTTGTCTGGAAGTGGATAGCATTTTTCATCACAGGTCCTTCAGAAGCATCTCGGATATTTTTCTTGCTGAGAATATCTGAGTCATTCACAGATGATCATCGTATGATATTCCTGTTACTGTGTAAAATGTTCTTCTGGTTCTGCTCATTTTACTTTGCAGTTCATATAAATCTTTCTGGGTTTTATTGAAAGCATCCAACTTATCATTTCTTATAGCATAATGGTATTCCATCACAATCACATATTACAAATTGTTCAGTAATTTACCAACTGATGAACATCCTCTCAATTTCCAATTCTCTTCCAGAACAAAAAAAAAAAATGGTACAAATAATTCTGTACATATAGAACCTTTCCCTTTTTCCTTTTACTTATTTTGGTTACATAGTGGTATTGCTATGTCAAAGGTTATGCAGTTTTATAGCCCTTTGACACCAGTTCAAAATTATTCTCCAGAACACTGAATCACAAGTTCACAATTCCATCAAGAGTACATTAGTGTCCCAGTTTTCCCACAACACCTCCAACAAGTATCATTTTCCTTTTCTGTCCTATTAGCTAACCAAATAGGTATGGGATGGTAATTCAGAGTTGTTTTAATTCATATGTCTCTAAATAAAAGTGACTTAGAGCATTTAAAAATATGACTACAGATAGTTTCAGTTTCTTCATTTGAAAATTTCCTGTTCATAACCTTTCAAAATGTATCCATTGGGGAATGACTCATTCTTATAAGTTTGATTCATCTCTTTATATTTCTGAGATGGGGACTTTATCAGAGAAGCTTGTAAATTTCCCCTGCAGTTTTCTGCTTTCCTTATTATTTTGGCTGTACTGATTTTGTTTGTGCAAAACCCTTTTTAATTTAATGAGATCAAAGGTATCCACTTTACAACCTATAACAATGCTTTCTGTCTCTTGTTTCATAATAAATTCTTTGCTCATCCGTAGATCTCATAGGTAAACTATTCCATGCTTTCCTAATTTGCCCATGGTATCATGCTTTATGTCTAAATCAAGTAGCCATTTTCACCTTATCCTGGTATATGATGTGAGCTGTTGGTCTGTACTTAACTTTTTGCCAAACTATTTTCTAGTTTTGTTAACAGTTTTTTGTCTAATAGTGATTTTTTTGTCACAAAAGCTTGGATCTTTGGGTTTATCAAAGATTAGATTACCATGGTCATTTACTTCTCGATATTTTGTACTCAATCTATTCCACTGATCAACCACTCAATTTATTAACCAAAACCACATAATTTTGATGATCCCTGCTTTATTATAGAATTTGAGAAATGGTATGGTTAGACCATCTTCCTTCCCATTTTTCCGATTAATTCACTTGATACTTTTTACCTTTTGTTTTATCAAATTAATTTTGTCAATTTTTTCTAGTTCTATAAAATAGTTTGGGTTTTTTTTTAGTATTTTGATTTATATGGCCCAGAATAAGTATATCAGTTTAGGTAGCATTGTCTTATTTTTATATTGGCCCAGTCTACCCACAAACACAAATATTTTTCTAATTGTTCAGATCTGACTTTGAGTGAAAAGTGTTTTACAATTGTGTTCAAATGGTCTCTGGAATTGTCATGGCAGGTAGACATCCAAATATTTTATATTGTCTGCAAGCATTTTAAATAGAATTTCTCTTTCTATATAGTGCTACTGGATTTTTTTCATAATATACAGAAATGCTGTTAATGCATGTGATTTTTTCTATCATGAAACTTTGCTGAAGTTATTATTTCAATTAGTTTTTTAATTGAATCTCTGAGAAACTTTAATTATACAATCATAGCATCTGCAAAGAGTGATAGTTTTTTTGTTTCCTCATTGTCTATTCTAATTCCTTCTTTTTATTTTTTCTCTTATTGCTATACCTAATGTTTCTAGTACAATATTGAATATAAAGGTAATAATAGGCATCCTTGCTTTACCCTGATTTTACCAGAAAGGCTTCTAGTTTATCCCCATTGCTGAAAATGCTTAGTTCTGGTTTTAGATAGATAATACTTATCACTTTAAGGAACACTGTCTTTCTCTGATGTTTTTAATAGGAAGGAGTGCTGTATTTTGTTAAAAAGCTTTTTCTGCATCTATTAAGATTATTTAATTTTTTGTTCATTTTTTGGGGAGGTGGGTTCTTATTGATATGATCAATTATGCTGATAGTTTTCTAATATTCAACCAGCCCTGAATTTCTGGTGCAAATTGCACCTGATCATAGTCTATTAAACTCATGAAAAGTTGCTGTAATCTCTTTGCTACTGTTTCATTTATTTTATTTTTTGTACCTATATTCATTAGGGAAATTAGTCTATTGCCTTCTTTCTTTGCTTTGACTCTTTCTAATTTATGTATCAGCACCATATTTGTATCAGAAAATAAATGTGTAGCTTTCTTGCTTTGCCTATTTTCCTCAATACTTTATATCAGTGGTTCTCAACCTTCTGAATGCTGCAACACTTTAATACAGTTCCTCATGTTGTGGTGACCTCCAACCATAAAATTATTTTCGTTGCTACTTCATAACTGTAATTTTGCTACTGGTACGAATCTATCAGATATGCAGTATGTATTTTCTTTGTTACAAATGGTACATAACCACAGCTTTTTATAGTATTGGTATTCATTGTTCTTTAAATGTTTCTATAATTCATTTGTAAATCCATCTTATCCTGAGGACTTTTTTTTTTTCCTTAAGGAGATTGCTGATGACTTTTTCAATTTATTTTTCTAAAATACATTTATTTTAGCATTCTGTCATTTTCGGAGCTGCCTCCAGAGGTCTGTAAGTTTTTAATTCTTCTGTTGTGGGATCGTCTAAGGAGAGGTGTGGTCACTGTTCTCCTCACCTGCACTCTGGTCTCTGAGTAACCACAAGCACTCTTTTCTGCCCTAGAACTATGACGAGGTTCCCTAATCTCCTTTGGCTAGAAGCTCTAGCATACTAGTGCTCTTCCTTATCCTGGAACTATGGTTGGGATCCCAGTATAGGCAATATAACAGCATCTTGCAATTACTGCCTACTAAAGGTTCCCTGTAATATCCTTCTCACCATTTGTTTGATATTTTTGCTGACTGTGGCCCAAGAGCCTGAAGTTGCTTCTGCAGATCCAGTTGGTCCCAATGCCTGTTCCTCACTTACTCCAGGCATTGGTAGTGCTGACTACCTTGTACCAGGACCCAGGGCCTCACTGCTAGTTTATGATGTGGCTCAAGGCCTTGCTGCTGGATTGTGGGATTTGAAAGGGCTCACCTTTTACCTCAGTGAGACAGCTTTTCCATTGAACTACTAAGTTGTCTTGGGTTAGAATATTTTTTCACATAGTCTTTTTGTTAGTTTTGCCTTTCCAGAATTCGTTTTCGTGCATTATTTATCATTATTATCATTTTTTTTTTTTTTGCTTTTTGGAGGTGGGGAGGGCATGGCAGTTGGGGTTAAGAGACTTGCCCAATGTGACATGGCTAGTAAATGTTGAGTATCTGACGCTGGATTTGAACTCAGGTCATCCTGACTCAAGGGTTGGTGCTCTATTTACTGTGCCACCTGGCCGCCCCATGGTGCATTATTTTAAAGTTGTTTGGAGATGAATTTGGAAGAGTTTGGATGAGTCACTGCCTTTACTCCACCATCTTCCATTGTTTAATTTTTAATAACCAACCACAGCCCCTTTATGGCAAATTTCATGGCAATGATGGATGATGTCTACATGTGCCTGAAGTCCTAGGAATGTTCAAATGCCAGAAGGACTGATAACACATCTTCAACCAATTACATGAACTGAAATATTTGGAGATCAGTGTGATAATCCTAGGAGAGGTACAAACAGGGGAAAGTGTTTGGACAATTCAAATTTAGCTCATGGGCTATATCTACTCCTTATCAGCATGGTGTTTTGGCTGCATTTATTTATTGGCGTCAATTTCAGTGGACCTTAATTTTCCAGCATTATATCACTAAAATGTTAGAGATATAAACAATTGCATATATCCCATACCCAAAAACCTGTGCAGAACCTTGCAATGGCTTCAGAGTTAATTACTCTTTGAACTGTTCCAACCTGGATATCATTGTCCACTAAACACCTCACTCCATGTTAGCCATCAATCTCAAATAAACTAGGACTAATTTCTAAATGTTTTTCCAAAGTCAAAGAATACTGTTAAGACTTTTATAGAGAATTTCAGTATGGTAGAGTGGAAAGATTCTATTTAGAGTTAAAAGACCTGAGTTTCAATTCCTAGTTTGAATTTCATAAACAAGGTAACACTAGCCCTTTTCTGTACTTAGTTTCACCATTTGTTACATGGTAGTTTGAACAAAACGATCTTGAAGTGACCTTTCTTTCCTGCCACAACCATATACGATCCCCAGTATGAGTTCTACTACTCCCATTTGAAAATTAAGAAGGTAATTGTCCTAGGATGATAATGACACCCTGAACTCAAGTCATTTAGTGGCAGATTTTATTATGTTGTCTATTCTTCTAAGTTGTACCACCACTAGCAAAATAGCCCTAAGGGATATGGATAGGTTAAAAAAAAAGGGTATAATCACATAAGTAATACCAAATTCAGCTCATGCTCATTAGTGAGCTGGCTCTGTCTGGGAGGAGCAGATTTGAAAAACAGATGGCTTACCATGAACCAAAGTATCTCTTGGCTGCCTCTAAGTTCCTTAGAACCTGTGTCAACCCTGCCAAATTTCTGTGCCTCCTGGAGCACTGAATGGCTAATTGGTAGATGTTTCTTGTCTGGTCTGCTGCTTTTTTGGTGCTTTTCAATTATTACCCCCTTTAGGGCTATTACAGAATAATTTCTTGGCAAAAAACTGTGACTTGGAACTGGTAAAAGCTTCTGTTGTATCTTCTCCTTGGCACTTTTACTATCACTCCCTTCTTTATCATTATGGACCTATTCACTGACAAAAGACTATAACTTAAAATTTGAGATTCCCTAACCCCAGTACCAGTATTCGCAAGTGACTGTATCTGTTATTTTAGTGAAATCTGATTGTTGTTATTTTACCTGGAGTCAGTTTTATTGTAGTATTTCTAGTCATTTATGACAATAAAAACATTACCTTCCTTATCTTCATTTCACTTAATTCCTCTCCGTCCCTCTCCTAGCTCTCTCTACTCAAATGTGTTCCATGGCACCCTATTGCCCCTAGAGTAAAATGCAAAATTCTCCCCTGGGAATTAAAAGTTCTCCATAACTTGGTTGCCACCCATGGTCTCAGTCTTATTCTACATTATTTCCCTTCACATACTTTCCCTTCAAGTCAAACTGCACTGTTCCCACTGCAAAATATTCCCAGTACAGGGATAAGTGCCTCCATGTCTTTGCGCAGATGGTTTCCCATGTCTTCAATGCTCTTGTTCTGCCTTGAAGAATTCCCAATTTCTTTCAGAGCACAATTCAGCACACTCTTCTTTTTGAAATTACTTTGTGTTTACTTACTTATGCCTTTGCTATATTCTGCACCTTCACCCTTATGCAACAGTAGAATATAAGCTTTTAGAAAGCAAAGCCTATTTTGGTTTTGTCTATGTGCTAGCTTCCATCTTAATTTCTGAAAAATAATGGAAACAATGTTTGTTGAACTTAACTAAATTCATTTTGTTCTGAAGTATCAAAAATCTGGGCTAAATTAATACCAAAATTTTTATTTGGTTTGGTCAGTATGACCTTTCTGGAAATAGCTATTTTGATGTAAAACATCCCATGGACTAAAAATTATGATTTGCTTCTACAGAAGAAGCTGTGATTTGCTGTCTTCAGACAAAAGCATAAATAAATTGTTCCAGTTTAAGGTGCAAGTAATTGTCCACAAGCTGCTGAAATTAACATTTAATCACATTATCCCAAGTAGAAATGGGCATAGAAAGACTGTAAGTATATCATGGCAAAGTGTCTTAAAATAATTTTTAGAAGTTATTCCTAATAGGAACTCTAAAAGACTGATCATTATTATTTATGCTTCACAGAAGAAGAAACAAGAAAAGAAAAACAATGATGAAAAACACACACAGATATCATCACTAAGAATCTCAGGGTATTGGCAAAACAATTAAATATACTGATGCAGCATTTTAATTTCTTTCCCATTCAGAAACACTGTCTTTTGGATCACAGAAAGAAAATTAAAATTCCTTTCTTCTTAAAAAAAAATATCCATTTCATTTAAAAATAATACTTTTGATTGTTACTCTTCCAAGAGAAGGAATATATCTTCCTACCAAAAGAAGTCACTGGTCAAAATGATGTCCTAAAACAAACCATAATAGCTCATTATTATAAGAGAACAAGATCTATTGAGGTTTTGGGCCTGATAAACAGTAAAAACTAGTGTAAAGGTGACTTTGTGCATTGAACTTTCCATAACTCAAGGTGTTTGAAGTCTCATTTCTTAATCTGTATCATTGAAAACTGCAATAAGCTTTCTGACTTTGCTCAGTAATCAGACTTTCAGATGATAGAGCAATGTTTATTTGGTTGGTTTTTTTTTTTTACTTATTTCTTTTCCTGAACTGTCTCTGCATCATAACAACAAAGAAATATTCAGTTTGTTTTCTTGAGGAAATATGTAAACTACTCATCTCCACTAGGCATTTTAATGGTCTAGTAAAGATCTTATGATACTGGTTAAAATAACACTGCTTTCTCTGGCAAATGGCTTTTTGATATGCTAATATACCAAATAAAACTGAAGTGAAATAAAATATATATTTCAGCTCAATGCTCCAGGCAAGCTTCTAAAATCTTTTAATAATCACTTTTGGTGATTTATATTCAATCTAACTGAATATGTATTTATATGTGAATTTCAAAGGGGAGGGATAAGATTCTGGAAATTTCATCCTTTGTCAATACAGTCAGGTATTTATCGTGTTTCATTCTCCAACTTAATAACTTGTTCACTCCTATTTTGCTTTAAAATTAGAATTATTGTGAAGACAAGAGCCTAGAAAAATATTTATTTTTCAATTTAGTCTTCCCTTTGGTGAAACTTCAAATTTCACCATTAATCAACTTCACATTATATAACAAAGGAATTAGAGACAAAGAAAGGGATGAGATCAGAGGAACTTACTTAAATTAGCTGAGTTTCTTGATGTTTAAAAAAGGCATTTTAAAAAATAATTATGCTTTAAAATACATATTTACTTTTATTTTCTGCTCTACTGAACTTCTTGAGTTATTCATGTACATTAGAAAACAGAGAGAAATCTCAGAATACAAAAGGGACAGCTCACTGAAGGAATGACTCCTTCATGGCTTCAATGCAGAGTACCCGGGGCAAATATATCATTCAATACAGATTGATTCACAATGACAAATACTCTAACAAGAAGAAAATTTTAAAACTACAAAGATTTTTAAAATGCACATCATCTTGGGAAACTTTAAAATGTTAGACAAAGATAAAGACTAGACCTATATTTTCACTGGCATAAAGTACTTTCAGGTGAGAAAACTCCCTCTACCAATGCAGATCTGCTACCAATATTGCTACATCTAGTGTCACCTAGAACTTTGAGAGGTGTAGTGACTTTCTCAAGGTTATAAAACAGTATAGTTACCCAAAAAGTACCTATACATTCTCTATAGGGAGCATAGATTATCTATGCTATTATCCCTACTTTGATTTGGGGGCAATGTGGAAAACAAAATCAAATTTAAATCTATTTTCTAATTTGAAGAGACTACTTCTGCATCCGTCTCTGATTATGATATGAATGATTGTGGTTTAGGTTCCTACTTTATTGAACCAGGCCAATAATATCTTTGGTATAAGGAACTTCTGGGTAAAGAAACTAACTCTACCAATTTAGGTCAGCCCCTTCTGTGCAATTTATAGTTTTTTTCTTCTTGGAACTCTGAAAGAATATGTGAATTGTCTGGAGTCATTATATCAGTATGTGTCAGAGATCCATGGTAACATGCTAACTCTTACTTCTACATCCATCAATTCCATACCATCCCCTTCTACCTTCTCCAACAGATTCTCCCCCTCAATCACAGCCCCACCCCCACGTCCACCCCTTGAAGTTTCGACCTTTCTATCTACTACCTCAAGAGAAAAAAAAATAGATCCCATAATATTCTGGCACATTTGTCCTAAACCTCTCTCTTCTCTCACTCAATTAAATCTCTTGAAAAATTGGTCTGTACTTTGCCTACATTTTCTCTCTCTGAAGTTAATTCCTAATCCCTTAGCAACCAGCATCCCAACCCCAACACCTGACTGAAACTGCTGTTTCCAAAGGTACCAATGTACTTTAAATGACCAGATGTGATGGTCCTTTCTTTGATTCTTATCTTTCTCAATCAATGTAGTACATTTGGCAATGACGACTACCTTCTGCTCCCTGATACTCTTTCCTCTCTGGCTTTTTATGACACTTCTGTGTCCTGGTTCTCATCACTACCTTAACACTCCTTCTCAGTCTTCTCTACTGACATATTATATCATGCCTTCTGTCAAGATTCCCCAAGATTCTGTCCATAGTTTCATCTCTCTCTACCTTCTCCCTTTTGGTAATTATAACAGCTCCCAAGAACTTGACTCACATTTTTATGCAAATACACATTTCTATGCAAATATGTTTATATTCAGGCCCCGTCTCTCACCTGAGTTTGTCTCACATCTCTATTTGTCTACCTATTATGTATTTCAAATTCCAAACAGTCCTACAGATATGCTAAACTCAGCATGTCCCAAACTGAACTGTCTTTCCCTGCAAACCCATCTCTCTTGAAGGAACCACTATCTTTCCGAGTTTCCCAGGTCTCCAACACTGAATAATCTTGGGGATCACCCTTGTTCCTTACTTTCTCTCACTTCTCACCATAGAAAAACTATCAGTTGTTATTTCCATGGCCACAAGATCTCCTGCATTCCTTATCACCTATCACTTACATTACTAGAACAGACTCCTCGTTAGTACCATAGCCTCAAATCATTCCCTATCAAATCCATCCTACAGAGTGTTGCCAAAGTACCTTTCATCAAGTACAGATCTGATCATGACACTCTCCAATTCATTGTAACTCATTGGCTTCTTATTGCACTGGGGCTAAAATAGGAACTCCTGTCCTTAACATTCTAAACGGTTCACAACCAGCCCAGCATATTGTTGGATATTATTCACCTTCTCTGAATGTATGATTCAGTCAAACTGGTCTTTTCTCTGTTTTCACTCAAAACATTTCATCTCCTATTTCCTTTGCACTATTGGTCCCACATATCTGAAATCATCTTTTTTCCTCATCCTCATTTCTTAGAATCACTTCCTCCCCTTTCCCCATGCAAACACCATATTCTACATGAAGTCTTTTCTGAACACTGAAATTGTTAGGGTTCTCTTCACCAAACTTCCTTATAGTTAAATAATTTGTATATATATTTCCAGTTCTTAACCTTATGTTCATTCTTTTCTGGATGCATACATTTACATATACACACATATCATATGTAACTCTTTTCCCTTAGAATGTGAGTTCATTTTTTGTACTTGTATTTCTAGTGCAGAGGACTATGACTGACATATAGGTAATTAAGAAAGAAATGCTACTTGACTAAAAAGAATAAATAAAGATATTCACAAAGATATTCAAGTATAAAAAATGGGATAAAAAAATTTTGAGGCAAGGTAAAATACTAAATCAAGTCCAAATATATTGTTAACATCCAGAGAACACTCCAATCAGCTATCTTTCACTTTTACATGAAGGTAGTTGAGAGTCTTATTTTGTTGCTCAGACATATGGCTTCTTTAGCATAGAGAATTCTCTATTCATGTAGAACAATGCCTAATCTGAATTTATAGAGTGTGACCTGGAACACTGAAGTGGTTATTGGCTTACATGGGGTCACATAGTACACTTCAGAAGCCTAGTTTAAACCTATATCAATTAGACTCTTAAGGCAACTTTGTTAGGCTTTAGGCCGATTTTTCTCAGAAATACACTTGGTCCATTTTAGCCTTAGGCTAGCATCAGATCCTGGTAGGGAAAGGATAATATTGTGAGTTGGGGAAAAATTCTATCATAAAAAGAGACATTTGTGGATACACTAATTTGTGAATACAATAATTTCCTATTAAAGTGGTTTCTACCTTCTCCATTTCACATAGTAGAGACAGGTACATACCAACATCATGACCTACACCAGTGGTTCTCAACCTTCCTAATGCCGCCCCTTTAATACTCATATGTGAGCATATCTGCATGTGAGCGGACCAGCCTGGAGACAGATAGAGGAGCTGTGTCTTGATTGCCAAGAGCATCAGAAATATGTGTTTTCCGATGGTCTTAGGCAATCCCTGTGACCCCTGTGAAAGGGTCATTCGACCCCCAAAGGGGTCGCAACCCACAAGTTGAGAACCACTGACCTACACACTTCATACTCCAAATTTTGCTTCAATACTCGAAGTAGAGGAAATGGAGCACCAGATAAATTGAAAAGAGGATAAGGAGACAAGGCAATGGAAACTCCAAATGAACTCCAATCTTCAATTCACTCCTGACTTATTGTGTACCCTTTCCCTGAATACCTTCATCCCTTCAAGTTCTACCCAGGGGTGGAAATGCTGTTAAATATTTTACCAAAGTCTTTCTGGGCGAAAAATATCCACTGGACACATTTTAAGTTAAGTACAGTATTAATCTTTTCTTTAAGATTGTTTTTTTTAAAGAATAAACAATCAACAAAGCAATAAATCAAGTCCTGATTTGTAGTGTTACAGCTTTCTGAAATGTAAATGCTCACACTCAAAATCTGACTTTGGAAAACTGGTTTGATTCGACTCCAGCCCATCCTTGGTTTCACCTCATTCTTGCCATGTAGAAGTATTAAAAACGTATCTTTGGTCCTATATTCTAAGATATGAATATCTAAATGTAGGATCTCCAGGTACTCCATGATGTGATGCTACTTAGTAGTATAAAAGGCCATTTATTGTGTTTATTTATGTACTTATCTCACAAATGTGACGAGCGTTTATTGTGTGTAGATGCAGAGCACTGGATTATACAGAATGTTTTAAAATGTTTCTTAGATCCAAATTTAATGTAATGACATAGGTAATAAAAGGAATGCCAGGTTTGGGAAACAACCAATATTTTAGCTTTGCTAAAATGAGGAGTATGGGAACAAAAATAACAGAATTATTTGAAAGCCTACTATGGTCAGATAATAAAGGATGCTTAAAATCTGACTGAGGAGTTAATATTTTATCCTCTTCTATTTATCTTGGCAAAAAGAAAAGCCAAATTATTTTATTATTTCTTTTTTTAGAAGGAGAATAGCACAGTCAGTCCTCTGTCCTAGGAAGAATATTTTCTTTCCTTAAATGTAAGTAATAATTTTTATTAATTAAATTCCAAAAGAAAACTTGTCACAAATAAAATAGGTATGTTTTATATTTCAGGTCTATCTAGTGTATGCTTTTTATTTATTTTTTCTTTCTTATTTATCTATTTTCCTAATTTATTTATTTTTAGTTTATGACTTTCAGTTCCATAAGCTTTTGAGTTCCAAATTTTCTCCCCCTCTCTCCCTTTTCCCCTTCCTGAGATGACATGCAATCTGATATAGACTCTACACATACTTTCACATCAAACATATTTTCACATCAGTCATGCTACAAAGGAAAACTATGACCAATGGGATGAATCATGAGAAAGAAGAAACAAAACAAGAGGAAGACAGCAAATGGTATGTTTCTATTTGCATTCAGACTCCTTAATCCTTTCTCTGGATGTGAATAGTATTTTCTATCATGAGCCTTTTGGGGAGCTGTCTTAGCACCTTGTATGGCTGAGAAAAAGGCTATCAAACTTACTTATTGTGCAATGTGGCTGTAACTGTGTACAATGTTCTTCTGCTTCTGCTCCCCTCACTCAGCATCAGTTCATATAACTCTTTCCAAGTTTTGCTGAAATCCTGCTCATCATTTCTTATAATACAATGTTATTCCATTACATTTATATACCTGCAACTTTTTTGACCACTCCAAAATTGAAAGGAATCCTCTCCAATACATTGCCACCACAAAAAAAGCTGCTATAAATATTATTTTGTATATGTGGGCCTTTTATAATTTGTATGATCTCTTTGGAGTACAGCCCTAGAAGTGGTATTGCTAGGTCAAAGGGTATGTACATTTTTTTTTATAATCCTTTGGATATAGTTCCAATTTGCTCTCCCAAATGGCTGGATCAGTTTACAATTCTACCAACAATGCATTAATGTTCCAGTTTTCCCACATCTTCAGCATTTATAATTTTCCTGTTTTGTCATGTTAGTCAATCTGACAAATGATATGGGGTACCTAAGAATTGTTCTGATTTGTACTTCTCTAATCAACAGTGATTTAGATAATTTTTTTCACATAACTGTGATAGCTTTAATTTCTTCCCTGAAAACTGCCTGTTCATATCATTTGAACAATTATCAATGGGGGAATGACTTATCTTCCTATAAATTTGACTCAGTTCTCTAAACATTTTAGAAATAAGGCCTTTAGGGGGGCAGAATCAAGATGGCGGAGTAAAAGCACAAACTTCTAGTGGGCTCTAGCTCTAACCACTTCCAATACCTGTGGAAAAAAAATGAGTCAAAACAAATTTTAAAGCTACAGAACCCACAAAGTGACAGAAAGAAACAAATCTCCTGCTGAAGACAGCCTGGCAGGCCAACAGTAAATGTCTATTGCAGCAAGCTGGGAGCCAAGCACAGTCCACTGTGAGCTGTGATTCTGGCCCCAGGGTCATCGAGAAAGGCCAGAGCAGACTTCAGGAGAGTGAATCATAAGCAGCTGTGGCAGTCTCCTGATTTCTCAATCCACAAATTCCAAAGAGAAAATAAAAGGTCAGTGGGGAACTCTGTTGGGAGGGTGAAGGAAGAGTGTGGTCTGGCCCCTGCCCTGGGAGTGAGAAGTGGCAGAGGCATGGCAGCTAAAGCTGCTGCAGCCTGGTTGTTTCCAGAGCCCCTGAACTACAGATTGCAGGGGGACCAAGTGACAATTCAGAGGATAATATCTCTTGCTTTGTCCTGCTTGGATCTGGATCACAGTCTTGAGTGGTGGTCCTGGGTTGTGTGGCCAATGTGCCAGACCTTGTGGGGGCTGTAGAGGGGGTGCCTAACTAACAACTCAAGCAGCTGAAAAAACCCCAGCAATTTGGGACAAAACTTTCTCCATTCTGTAAGCAGAGTTCTACCGTGGTAAAGAGCTCAAAAATCAAGTAATTGGCTAGATGAGAAAGCAGAGGAATTGCAAGCAGACCATAGGATCCTTTTTTGGGGACAAAAAGGATCAAAGCATACAAAGGGAAGAGGACAATAAAGCCACAACTCCTGCATCAAAAGCTTCAAAGAAAAATATTAACTGGTTACAGGCCATGGAGCTGCTCAAGAAGAATTATGAAAATCAAGTAAGAGAAATGTAGGAAAAATTGGAAAGAAAAATGAGAATAATGTAAGAAAATCATGGAAAGCTAGTCAACAGCCTGCTAACGGTCATCCAAAAAATTACTGAAAAAAATAGAACCTTAAAAAGTAGACTAACTCAAATGGCAAAAGAGATCCAAAAAGCCAATGAGAAGAAGAATGCTTTAAAAAGACAAATTTGCCAGATGGAAAAGAAATTTCAAACACTCACTGAAGAGAATAATTCCTTCAAAATTAGATTGGAGCAATTGGAAGCTAATAACATTACAAGAAATCAAGATAATATAAAACACATCCAAACAAATGAAAAGAATTGAAGGCAATGTGAAATATCTCATTGAAAAAAACCACTGACCTAGAAAATAAATCCAGGAGAGATGATTTAAAAATTGTTGGACTATCTGAAAGCCATGATAAAAAAAGAGCCTTGACACCATCTTTCAAGAAATTATCTAGCAAAATTGCCCTGATATTCTAGAACAAGAGGGCAAAATAGACATTGAAAGTATTCACTGAACACCTTTAGAAAAAGATCTGAAAAAGAGCTGAATTCCAGAGTTCCCAGATTAAGGAGAAAATACTGCAAGCAGTCACAAAGAAACAATTTTAGTATTGTGTAAACACAATCAGCATCACACAAAACCTAGCAGCTTCTACATTAAGGGATCATAGGGCTTGGAATATGATATTCTGGAGGTCAAAGTAGCTAGGACTAAAACCAAGAATCACCTACCCAGCAAAACTAAGTATAATACTTCAGGGGAAATATGGTTGTTCAATGAAATAGAGGAATTTAAAGTACCCTTGATGAAAAAACCAGAGCTAAACAGAAAATTTGACTTTTAAATACAAGAAGCAAGAGAAGCATGAGAAGGTAAACAGGAAAAAAAAATCATAAAGAACTTATTATTAAAGTTCAACTGTTTACACTCCTACATGGAAAAACAATAATTGTAACTCATGAGACTTTTCTCAAGATGAGGATAGTGGAAGGGAATATATATGCACGTATGTATACATACACATATATATGCATAGGAGGGTGTATGTGTGCATAAATATATATGTGAATGTGTGCATATGTGTGTACATGTATACACAGAGGGAACAGGATAAGTTGAATATGAAGGGATTATATCTAAAAAATAAAATTAAGAGGTGAGAGAGGAATATATTTGGAGAAGGAGAAAGGGGGAGATAGATTAGAGTAAATTATCTCGCACAAAAGAGGCAAGAGAAAACTGTTACAATGGAGGGGAAGAGCAGGAAGGTGAAAGGGAATGGGCCAACCTTACTCTCATTGAATTTGGCTTAAGGAGAGAATAACATGCAAATTCAATTGGGTATCTTACCCTACAGCAGTGATTCTCAACCTTCCTAATGCTGCAACCCTTTAATATTCATGTGTGGGCGTATCTACACATGGGTGGACTCACCTGGAGACAGACAGAGGAGTGGTGACTTGGTTCCTAAAATCATGAGAAATATGTGTTTTCTGATGGTCTCAGGCAACCCCTGTGAAAGGGTCGTTTGACCCCCAAAGGCAGTGGTTCTTAACCTTCCTGATGCCGCCACCCTTTAATCCTCTTATGGGGCATATCTGCATGTGGGCAGACCCGCCTGGAGACTGATGGAGGAGCGGTGTCTCTGTTCCTAAGACCATCAGAAATGTGTGTTTTCCAATGGTCTTAGGCGACCCCTGTGACCCCTTGTGAAAGGGTCATTCTACCCCCAAAGGGGTCACATCCCCCAGGAAAGAAGGGGGGAAAGGGATAAGAGGGGAGGTGATTGAAGGGAGGGCAGATTGGGTGACAGGGTAGTTAAAAGCTAACCCTTTTGAAAAGGGACAGGGTTAAAGTAGAAAATAGAATAAGTGGGGGGCAGGACAGGATGGAGGGAAATATAGTCTTTCACAATATAACTACTATGGAAATATTTTGCATAATTCTACATGCACAACCTATGTTGAATTGTTTGTCTTCCCAGTGGGGGTGGGTGAGGAGGGAAGAAGAGAAAGACTCTGGAACTCAAAGTTTCAAAAAAAAATGTTTAAAAAAATGGGTTTTTTTACATGCAACTGGCACGTAAAACTTATATGCAACTATAAGATATATAGGCACTGGCGTATAGAAATCCATCTTGCTCTATTAGAAAGTTAGGGCAGGTGGGTGAAGGGGGAGGATAAAAGGGAGAACAGACTGGGAGAACAAGTATTCAGTAGGCATCACTATTTTGTGGTGTGGGCAGGGAAAAGATGGGAAGAAAAATTTGCAACTCAAAATCTTGTGGAAATGAATGTTGAAAACTAAAAATAAATAAATAAATTGAAAAGAAAAAGAAATGAGTCCCTTATCAGAGATAATTGATTGTAAAAATCCTTTCCCACTTTTCTGCTTCCCTCCTAATCTTGGTCACATTGGCTTTGTTTGTGAAAAACTTTTCAATTTAATATAACCAAAATTATCTATTTTGCATTTCATAATGTTCTCTATCTCTTGTTTGGTCATAAATTCTTCCATTCTCAATAAATCTGACTTGTAAACTACCCTTTTCCTCCCAATTTGCTTATAGTACCAGCCTTTATATCTAAATCATATATCCATTTTGACTTTATTTTGATATACAGTATAAGATGTTGCCCAGTTTCTGCCATATTATTTTCCTGCTTTCTCAGCAGTTTTTGTCAAATAGTGAATTCTTATCCCAGAAGCTAGAGTCTTTGCATTTATCAAAGAGTAGATTACTATAGTCATTGACTACTATGTTTTATATACCTAATCTAGTCCACTGATCCGCCATTCTGTTTTTTAGACAGTACCAAGTAGTTTTGATGATCGCTGCTTTATAATATGGTTTAAGATCTGGTATGGCTAGGCCACCTTCCATAGCATTTTTTTCCTTAATTCCCTTGGTATTCTGGACTTTTTGTCCTTCAAAATATTTTTTCCAGCTCTATAAAATATTTTTTTTGTTTTTTAAT
The DNA here is from genome assembly GCA_028627135.1 of Pseudochirops cupreus. NCBI lineage: Eukaryota > Metazoa > Chordata > Mammalia > Diprotodontia > Pseudocheiridae > Pseudochirops > Pseudochirops cupreus. Next base: position 113,359,693 of record CM053580.1, read on the forward strand.
TGGTATGGCACTGAATATGTAAATTACTTTAGGTAGAGTTGTCATTTTTACCATATTAGTTTGACCCACCTGTGAGCAACTGATGTTATTCCTATTATTTAGATCTGACTTTATTTGTGTGTATAGTGTTTTGTAATTGTGTTCATATAGTTTCTGGGTTTGTTTTGGGAGGTGAACTGCCAAATATTTTATATTGTCTACAGTAACTTTAAATGGAATTTCTCTGTCTCTTGCTGTTGGAATTTGTTAATAATATACAGGATTTATGATGAGGATTTATGTGGTTTTATTTTATATCCTGCAACTTTACTAAAGTTATTTATTATTTCAAGTAGTTGTTTACTTGATTCTCTAGTATTCTCTAAGTATATCATTATTTCATCTACAAAAAGGGATAGCTTTGTTTCTTCTTTGCCTATCCTAATTCTTTCAATTTCTTTTTCTTCTTTTATTGCTATAAGTTTATATGCTATAATGTTTCTAGTACTATACTGAATAAGAGTGGTGATAATGGGCATCCTTGTTGTACCCCCAATCTTATAAGTAATGTTTATAGTTTATCCCCATTATATAAAACTCTTGTTGATGGTTTCAGGTAGATGGTACTCATCATTTTAAGGAGAATTCATTTATGCCTATGCTCTTATGTTTTTAACAGGAATTGGTATTGTGTTTTGTCAAAAACTTTTTCTGTATCTACTGAGATAATCATATTGTCTCTGCTAATTTTGCTGCTGATGTGATCAATTATGTTGATAGTTTTCCTAATATTGAACCTACTCTGCATTCCTGGAATAAATCCTGCCTGGCCGTAGCATATTATTCAGATGGCTAGGTTGATACAATCTTTAAATTTGTGCATCTATATTAATTAGTGAAATTGGGCTATAATTTTCTATCCCTTTTTTGACCCTTCCTGATTTAGGCGTCAGTACCATATTTCTATCATAAAAATGATTTGGTAAGACTCTTTCTTTGCATATTTTCCCAAATAGTCTGTATAGTACTAGAATTAATTGTTCCTCAAATGTTTGATATAATTCATTTGTAAATCCCTTTGGATTTAAAGTTTTTTTTTTTCCCTAGGAAGTTTATTCATGGTTTGTTCAATTTCTTTTTTCTAAAATGGGGTTATTTAAGTGTTATACCTCCTCTTCTGTTATTCTGGACAATTTACATTTTTTCACATATTCATCAATTTCACCAAGATTGTCAAATGTATGGGCACACAGTTGGGCAAAATAGTTACTAATCATTGTTCTAATTGCCTCTTCCTTAGTGGTGAATTTGCCCTTTTCATTTTTGATATTGATAATTTGGTTTTCTTCTTTTTTAAATCTAAGTATCTAAAGGTTTATCTATTTTTTTCTTCATAAAACCAGCTCTTAATTAATTCATTAATTCAATAGCTTTCTTAATTTAAATTTTATTATTCTCTCCTTTTGTTTTCAGAATTTCTTAATTAGTACCTAACTGAGGATTTTTAATTTGTTCTTTTTCTAGATTTCTTAGTTGTCTTTCCTATTCATTGATCATCTATTTCTCTATTTTATTCATGTAAGCATTTAGAGATAAAAAATTTCCCCTAATAACTGCTTTTGCTGCATCCCACAAGTCTTGGTTTGTTGTTTCATTATTGTCATTCTCTTGGATGAAGTTACTCACTGTTTCTTTAATTTGTGGTTTGACTCTATCATTCTTTTTTTTGTTTGTTTTTTGCCTCTTTTTTTTATTTACTCATTTACTTTTAATTTACAAGATTCTGTTCCACAATCACTTGAGTTTCAGATTTTCTCCCCTCCCTTCCCCCCCCCCCCCATGGTGGCATGCAATCATGTATAGGATCTGCAAATACTTTCACTTTGTACAATAGTTTGGTCATATAGAAGGGTTGTAACCAATGAGTGATCACTGGGAAAAGAAAAAAAACGCAAAATCAGACATGAAAGAGAACGACAACGAGTTTTGCTTCAGTCTCCATGC
>CM053580.1:113380319-113392612 GCA_028627135.1 Pseudochirops cupreus
TAAAGTCTAGTTTTGTGGAAGCTAGTCAGAAAAAAAAAAGTGTCCCTTTTACAGAATAGTGTGTACTCGATTCCATTAGCTTAGGTCTTATCATGGCAATAGATTAGGAAATTTTCTAGCTAATGCTGCACAAAACTTCTTCATGTCTATTATGAGGCTATACATCTCATTGGAACTCAATGAATATGTTTTTTCACCAGCAGTTAAATCTTTGACAGAAACTATGGAGAGAGCATTATAACTTGATGTGTTCTTATTCAATCTTAGAAACAGTATAAGAATTAGTTGAGAACTGTGGTCTCAAAATTGAAGTCTTTCATGGAAAAATGTTGGAGCCAAGAGAAATTGTTCTGTGCCAATAGACGTCTTTTTCTTTTATCAAAGTTGTCAACTATTTTAACAGCACATCTGTTGCTGGAATAAAGGCCAAACAAGTTAGGATTGCTCATTCATATGAGCAAACAGAATGATCAAGGGCAATAGAGTAATAGATCACAAAGGAAATGTATCTAATTTTCTACCTTTAATTTATCATTCAAGTTAACAAACAAATGGAGGCCACTATTATGTGACATAAATTGCTAAGTGCAAAAAAGTTGCAGATTATGTCAGTTGTGTTTTTCTTAACAGTCTACTTGGAATGCGGTTGATCCTATTGATGTGTGTAAAGCTGTTATGGAGGTCATAAGAGTGGATTCAGTAGCTATGGTGATGAGTTTTCATTACACATGGTTATCCTATTTCAAAAAGGTAGAGAATTTCTTGCTTTTCTTTAGTTTGTATCAGGATGCTTTCTGAAAACTACTTTCCAGAAGGCATTTTTGTGTACTCTCCCTTTCCCCTTTTCCACCTTCACCTGTTGTGTGTCTCTGTCTCTGTGTTCATTTCTGTCTCCATCTCTCTATGTCTGTCTTATAGTTCATGATTTCTTATATATACTTTCACATTTGCACTTCTTGAATCAATGTATGAAGTCCATTGTTCTGTTAGACTTTATTCAATTTTTAACGCTATTACTCTATTATAAAGCCAATTTCTACACATGCGCACACACACACACACACAACTACATATACTTTTGGCTTTCATAGAGTGCTGGAATCTGCATTATATTCTTTTTGTATTTTACATTGTTCTTTCTTTAAAAACACTTCCAGATGTTCTCATAATAACTTAGCATGCATTTTTCATTTAAGTCATGGCTATTTAGCAGAAAATACCAAGGTTATGTTCAAACCCACTTTTAGGGTAGATACCTGTTGTAGTCACAAACATTGATATTTTCACTTCTGGGTAAAAAGGGTCTTAAATGGTCATTTGCTGTACCTTTAAAATGTTTTATTGATCCTCTTTTTCCGGTAAATATTTCTTTCACTTCTTGCTTACTCCCCAGTCTCAACCCCATGCCCGATAGAATTCTCATTGGGACAAATAAACTTAATTAAGTTAATTAGGTCAGCACTTTAAGTACAGCTGCTGAAGTTTGCCATATTTATAATCTATAGTCCCCTACCTCCCTGTTGAGAAGAGGAAGATATCTTCATGTGAATACTCTGAAGTACTGATTGGTCACTCCATTGATAAAATTTCTGATGTCCTTCAGTGTTTTAATACATATTATTTTGGAAGTTGTGTAAAAATGTTCTCCTTGTTCTGCTCACTTCATTCTTCATCATCTCATAGAAATGTTTCCAAATTTCCCTGAATTCTTTATTCTTTATTATATTTCTTATTAATATTATATTTGACTATTAACTATAATTGGTTCAATCATCTCCCAATTACTGAATATCTACCTTATTTCTGTTTATTATATGAAAATTGCAGAGTTTTTGTATACATTAGATCTTCCCTCTGTATTTCATATCTTTCAGTTATATTTCATTAATAGTACTGTATGGTCAAAATATGTCCATTTTATTCACGTTTTGAAGTTTCTTTCCAGAAATCTGATTACTTCATAGTTTCATCACAGCAAATCAAGGTTTCTAAATTTTCTATGTCTCCTCTATTATTTGGAACAAAACACAAAATTTTGTAAGTACAAAGACAGAGAGAGAGAGAGAGAGAGAGAGAGAGAGAGGGAGAGAGAGAGAGAGAGAGAGAGAAGGAGAGCGAGGTGCTGAATAGTAATACATGGTGGATTCATTTACCTTTTTAGTCATTTAAGGCAATCTGTTAGATATGAGGAAACATAAATTATATTAACTTGCATTTCAGTGATAAAGCAAACATTTATTAAATATCTATTATGTATCAGACATTTCTCTTATTACCAGTTATGTAGAGCATTCTTCCATATTGTTCTTGATAGTATTTCTTCTTTTAAGAACTACCTATTCACCATGGTCATTTCACTTAACCTCTGATACTTCAGTTTCTTCATATATAAAATGGGAGTAATATTAAGCCTACCTCACAGGATTTTTGTGAAAAATCAAATGAGATAATGTACACAAAGTCATATGTTAAGTTTAAAGTATAGTATAAATATTATTATTGTGTATACAAAGATCCATGTCTATATATTAATTCCCTAGAATCTTGTGAATTAAGCTTTCATCATAGATATTTTCTCAGATTTGCCCCCCCCGTCAATGTTTTATTTTATACTAACTGCATCAGCTCTGTTTAAGCAAAAGCTTTTAAATTTTTACCTCATATATTCACTTCTATATCTTCTTTGTTAAGAGTTCTTCCACTATATGTGTCTGTGTGTGTATACACATAGAGACACATACCTATATCTATCTCTATCTATCTATCTATCTATCTATCTATCTATCTATCTAATCTACACATATAATTGTCCAAGGTATTTCACTCTATTTTTAATGATATAACTTTAAAAATATTATTTTTTTTTATTCTGCAATAAACTAAAAGCCTGGTATAGTTCTCCAACCATGGCAGGCACTTTAATAAAATCTTTTTTAAATTGAATTAAATTAAATCAGTACATCATAGAGTATGATAGAAAAAGAATAAAAGTAGAAGCCTAGGTATGTAAGTTTGAACTGTGGCTTTGTTACTAGTTATCTGGGTATCCCTGGCAATTCAACTCTTTTCTCCTACTTTCTTCTTCCTAATCTATAGATGGTGTGGTCCAGAAGGTCTCTGAGTTCCATTTTTTTGCTCTAAATAAATTAATTCAATTTAATTTTTTAAGTTTGGAAAGAAAATGTATATTTCTGTATCATTTCCTTTTTGAAAGTTTTTTTAAATTAATTATTCTGTTGTAAAGTCCCCTTTTTATTTAATTCCCCATTATTACTATTAATATCAAAAATTATTTACTGAACAACAAGTATACTGAAATTTTTTATAGACTTGATAGGAGACATCATGCTTTTCAGTTAATCTTTTATTTTAGTATATTTGCACTTGTCACTATCAATGAATCAAATTCAATTAACATTTTTGGTTTAAAACACATAATAATGGCTTAAGATGTGAAAAATGACCCTTTTTGTAAGTTCATCTTAGTTGTGTGCATAGTTTGATACCAAGGAAATAAAACACTCCTCATGTCTATATAAACATTTATGAAATGTGTAATCTTTTTTGGTGTGTGCCAATTCTATCATAAAACTTAAATTTCTCCACTGAAATGTTTTATTTGCTTAGAATCTTATTAATCCTACTTTATATCTTTTAAACATTTTGCCAATCCTGATTCATAAGAAAGTTATGACTATGTATCATTCCTTGTTTTATAAATGCATGTTTTCTTTAATCCTTCCAAGATCTCTTACCATAATTTTTTTAAATTGGGTTTCTTGAAGACTGGTTTAATATTTTTGGATTACATTTATATTCATGGTCCTGTTCTCTTTAATCAACATTTAGTATTTTGTGTCATAAAATTAGCATAGGGGCATATGAAAATTGTTTTCAGGAATACAATTATGGTATTCTCCATGTAGAAGAAGTATGAAATTGAAGGAGGCAAAATAAGAGTGAACTTGAATGCTGAATGAAAACTGGAATAAACTAAAAGAACATTTTATGACCACATAAACAGGGAGTAAGTTTACCACCAAGAAATAGCATGATTAATTAAGAACAAGTCTAACCATATCAAGATATGTACATACATACATATATATGTATACATGTCTATTTATTCAGACATATATGCATGTATATACATACACACACTTTTTCTAGGTTGGTGGGTCAGAAAAACATTATAGATATATTAAAGGGTCCCTTGGTCTTGTTGTGAACTGTATTGAAATATAGTTATTATGTAATAGTAGTTATATGGGTTTCAAACTATTTGACAAGACCCAATGATTAGTAAGTGGTTGTCAACTTGAAAAGAATTTACCAGTGATATTCTGCAGGACATTATTTAGGCATTGTTGTTTTTAACATTTTTTAACATTGATTTAAATACAGATTTGAATGACCTGCATATTAAATTTATGCATGACTAATGGGCTAATATATCAAATAGCATATTTGGTATCAAAAAGTATTTGCAGCCTGAAATAGTGGGCTGGATTTAAGAGGAAGAAATTAAAAGGAAAAGTATAAAATACTTGATTTCACTTAATATTTTTTGAATTGCAAAAACAATAATTATATGCATACTGACATAAGCATGGATCACATTTGGGAGCTCTAGGTAGCATGGACCCAATGGAGAATCCCAAGGTGGTTCTGGAGCATGAGTTAGATGTCTCATATTTGTAGAGTTTATTTTTTTTTTTAAAGCAGACTTACCCTTATCTTTGCCAACTTGAGGTTAGTTCATTAACACATTGTAATGGCAAGAAAACAAGTACTTAGCCCCTTGTGTCAGTTGTGCCTTGCCCTTGATTATATCAAGTCTTTGTTAAGAAACAGAACTTGAGAAACCCACAGTGGGAGGAACTTGCTGATGCAACAGGGAGGGTTGGAAGAGGGAGGAGCTAATGACCATACATACAGAGAAGCCCTAGCAGTGAGCATGTAAAAGAACTAGGGATTCTAGAAGAGTCTAAGGTTAAGACAAAATTGAAGTGAAGGCTGAAGGCCCTACATACTGTTAGATTACATTAATTGAAATATAGTGTCTAAATAAGGTAGGTAATAGTACTTCTGTAGATAATAATAGTCTTCTGATTTTGCCATACTACCTCTGCACCAAGAGCTGAATATTAAGTGAAACACTGTCAAACTAAAGAGGGCAATTCAATTGGGGAAGAAGCCTAAATAATAGCAGGACAAAAGCATCAGGTGAAGCAACTACAGATGCTGAGATGGGAGAAAGAGAAGAAATAGAGAATTTATAAGAGAAATCTAAAATATTTGAAGGATGTATATGGAAGAGAAAGTTGATAATAATAATAGTATTAATAATTTTACCTCAGCATATAGTGGGTAACTTGAGTGTTGACAGAAATACTTTCAGATCAAACATCACAAAGCAATATGTTTATACTAATGCTTGGGTGTATCTAGACAAAAAGTGCTCTTATCCATGAACAGAGCCTACATATGAGAAAAATCTGAGAGTGGAAACAAAAGACACTCCATAGGCAAGCATCTCCCTGAATTCAAGCAATAATATGTAAGTAAACATCATCAGATCTGTACTTGGATTATGCATGATTTGTTTTTTTTTTTTACATAAATAGAGGAGTTTATTATAGCAATCCAGGATCTGGTCATCACCAACAGACCACATTGGAAAGTTATCCTTAATGAACTCTTAGTAAATGATCTGTGCAGAATAGACAATGTATGGAGGGAACCATGTAGCATATCCCTGCTGGCTGCAAAAATTTAATATTTACCAGATACCTTGAGGACATGACAAGCCATTAGGATGATATAACAGAAGAAAATCATTCTATTACAAATATGATCCCCAAAGTAATCTTCATAATTCACCAGATGAGATTTCTGTTATTGGAATATTACTATAAACCAAATTGTTAGAAACAACTAGTCAGACATAATATTAACACAAAAATTTAAGAATAAATGTTTTAATTTCTGTCAACAAATCAAATACTCATAATTTCTAAATTGTATATTAAATTTTTTTTTCTAAAAGAGACACATAGTAGGAGAAAAGACAACCTGCAGGGTTTTAATGGAAAGTCATGAAGTGTAGTAGATCAAGTACTAGAAATGGAATCAGGAAGACCCGGGTTACAATTCTGTTTCAGACAATTCCTAGCAATGTGAGCCTAGACAAATTATTTAACCATTTTGTTCTTTGTTTCTTCCTCTATAAAATTAGGAGATTGGACTTAACAACCTCTGAGGTCCCTTTCATTTCCAAATCTGCAACCCAAGAAAACCTTGTTGGAATAGGAAGATGATGATGATGATGATGATGATGATGATGATGATGATGATGTGTGTGTGTGTGTGTGTGTGTGTGTGCAGACACCTACATACATTCATTGTAAATATGTGTAGCTATATAAAGGTAAAGACTACACACATATATTTAATGTTAGTCATCTCATTTGTTACTAGTTGTCTCAAAAATTATTTCATTGAGTAAAAAGAAATCAGATAACATTCCAAAACATATTCAATTATAAGACTATCATTTTATCCACCTCTGCAATAGACAACAAAACATTCAATATAGATTAGTAGCAGGATAGCAATTTGCCCTCAGACAATTTATGTCAAATCTGTCAAAAAGATGAGAATTAGACAATAAGTTATTATATTTATGTAACATTTAAGATTCACAATGCACTTTATATATCTTACTTCATTTGATTCTTATAACAACCCCAGTTTGGGTAAAGTTCTGTTATTTTCCTCATTTTATAGGTGTGGAAATTGATTCTTAGAGAGACTAAGTCACTGAATTAGGTCATATGGATATTAAGTTCCTGAAACATGATTTGAATTCAATTCCTCCTAATTCCAAGTCCACTTTTCTGTCTGCAGTACTATGGGCCTCAGAGGGCAAAACTATAAGCCGTGGTTAAAAGTTGCTAGCGTGTAGAATTTGGCTATCAAAAATCCCAACCATTAAGTTCAACAAAAGAGAGGTGGGTTGCTTTGAGGGATTTGTAATTCTCTTCCTTGGAACTCTTCAAGTAGATTTCATGGTGCCAAGTTGGAGATGCCATAGACAGGATTCATGCTTTATAGCATGAAATGTTATGAAAAGTAGCAGAAATGGATTCCCCTCCCAAGGGCCTTTCTTGGTACATGTGATATGATAATTTTTTTTTCCTCTGTGGTTAAATGAAATCAGGGGAAATTGTGTGGTACTTGAGATTTGTTGTTGAGAATTTTATTTTAGTAAAGATGTTATTTTAAAATCTTTAGCAACAATAGAATGATATTGCTTACTGTTTCCATATATACTAAATAAAATTGAGGAAGTTTCAATCTACTAAAGTTATGGGTAAGAAAGAAAATAGGAAAGAAATTTAAGTCACATGTTTCCACAATTAGGCAATTAAGAAATTAACATGGACATAATCACACAATCTCAGAACAGGAAAAGAACCACAAATCCATCTAGTCTTGCCACACATGACAAACTATGTCTGTTCCAATATCTAAATGTAGTGATGAACCAGGCTTTTCTTGAAGGCATCTGCTGAAAAAGGATTCTACTGATTTCCGAGAGAGCAGTTCTCCTTTCAAATATTTCCACTTTTTAGGCATCTCCCCACCCTAACACTTGAAGTGTTTAAGTTTAAGCCTAAACTGGTGTCTGTAACTTCCAACCATTGTTCCCAGTTTTGCTTTCGAGGCCAAGCAGTTTTCTTCCATAACCTAGCCCTTTAAATACTTTAAGTTTACTATCTTTCTATTGAATACTATTTCGCAGTCTACCTAATTTGTGCTGGTTTCTAAGTGGAAATCATAAAATAAAGTAATATCTCTGAGTATTAATTGTTTATTCCCTAAAATTGTAAAGTTTCTGCTTTGTCTAAGGTGCTGCCCAATGAATTGACCATTGATCTACAGTATATAATATGGTAAGAATTGAAGTGTAATTATAAAAGCCAATTATGTGAATATAATATAAACTGTTAGTACACTTCAAAATAATGTGATAAGAAATATGGTATGATATAAGGCTATTATTAATGTATAGTTACTATTGAGAGACTGTGGAGTAAAGGACAATGAGGAATGATCTTGTAATGTAGGAGATGATTTTAAATCCTGCTTCAGGCCCTTACCAGTCATTTGAACTTGGTAAATAACTTAACCTCTGTGAGCTTCAGATCTCTCATCTGTACAATGGGGATAATGGGATCTCTCCCACCCTTGCTAAGGAGATGTAAAAGCCAACTAATTTTCTATCTTTAGCAGCACAGATAGATAATTAGAACTTGGGGGGCAGAGCTAAGATGGTGGAAAGGAAGCAGTAGCCTTTCAAAGCTCCTCCAAGAATTCTGTTCTTAAAAGCTAAAAAGTGAATTTGACCAGATTTAAGAGTGACAAAACCCATTGGGAGACAGAGCATGACAGATTCCCAGCCCAGAAAAGTGCCTACTCAGGTCTGGGCAGGAAGAACACGTAGCACATAGGAGCTGGAGGGGTTTGCAGCTGTCTCATCACAGGATAGAGTATCATTGGAGCTGGGTAGGAAAAAAAACTCCGGGCCCACAGCAGGGTCAGCAGCTTTTCCTGGGGCTAACAGCCCATAGCTTGGATGTTTAAAAATTATTTACCCTAACTTCCAGAAGTCAAGATAGAGGAATAAAACTTAGTTGCTCTGCTCCCCACCTCCCTGACTCAGAAAAGTCCAGAGTTAATGCCCCACCCAGAGTAAAATCTTGAATTAGAGGAAACAGCCTCAGGCTTGGGTGTCACTGAGGAAAGGGGAAGGGAAACATTAGAGTGTAAGCCCAGGAGGGTGGAGCCAGCAAGCCCTAACAACAAAAGCCCAGGTGTGCTTTAGCACCACCTGGCCAATCAGCAAACTGCAGCCCTGCCCTGCCATTCTGCTGGCCTTCTGCCTACTGAGCCTGCCTGAGCTGTAGCCCAGAGACACAGAGGTGGAAACCTGAAGGAGCCAGACCACCCCTCCCCCGTAGGTTACTCTGTAAGCCTCAGGGTAACTCAGGGGAAACACTGAAAGTCCTGGCCTTGGCCTCAGTCTAGACACTCAGAGGCTACAGCTCACAAAGTTAACAACCAAACCCTTACCTGCCAGCTTGAGAAGCTCAATACTTCTGCACCCCATAAGCAGATATGCACTCTAAAAATCCAGGACACAGGCAATGACAATGGGGAAGAAGGAAACTATGTAGTCTAGGATCATCAAATCTTTTTATAGTGAGCAAGAACAACAAGATTCAGAAGGCAACACAGACTCTATAATCACAATGGAGACCACAGAAGGAAATGAGAATTGTTCTCAAGCCCAAAAAGCATTCTTGGAGGATCTCTATAGGGATTTTAAAAATGAAATTAGAGAGGTAGGAGATACATTCAAATCTACAGTGACCAAATTGGAAAAAAAAATCTCACTGAAGAAAACAAATCGTTAAAAAGTAAAATTGGAGAACTAGAACAGGAGGTTCAAAATCTCCCAAAAAATGAAAAATGAACATGTGCAAAAGGAGCTTCAAAAACTAATTGTGGAAAATAATTCACTAAAAATTAGAATCAGTCAAATTGAAGCTAAGGACTTTGTGATGTAGCAAGAGTCAGTCAAACAAAACATAAAGATTGAAAAATTAGAAGAAAGTGCAAAATATCTTACTGGAAAAACAACTGACCTGGAAAATAGATCCAGGAGAGAGAACCTAAGAATTATCTACCTACCAGAAAGCCATGATGAAAAAATCAGCCTGGACAGCATCCTCCAAGAGATTGTCAAAGAAAACTGTCCTGAGGTCCTAGAATTGGAAGGGGAAATAGTTATTGAAAGAATTTACCAATCTCTTCCTGAAAGAGATACCAAATTGAAAACTCCAAGAAATATAGTAGTCAAATTCCAGAGCTACAAGGTCAAGGAGAAAATACTGAATTCAGCCAAAAAGAAACAATTCAAATTTTGTGGATCTACAGTCAGGATTACACAGGATTTAGCAGCTGCTGCAATATCGGAGTGACTGGAATGTGATATTTCATAAAGCAAAAGAGCTAGGACTGCAACCAAGGATCAACTACCCAGCAAGACTGAGCATATTCTTTGAGGCAAGGAGATGGTCATTTAATGAAATAAAGCACTTCCAGACATTCCTTATGAAAAAGCCTGAGCTCAATGGAAAATTCAATTTCCATTTAAAAGACCCAAGAAAGACATAAAAAGGTAAACAAGGAAAACATACACTCACACATACACATACACACACAGATGCTCACACATGTACATAACTTGGGACTCAATAAGAGCAAACTGTTTATATCCCTTTATGAGAAGCAGATACCTGTCAATACTGAAATTTGTATAACTATTATGACCCTTAAAAGGGATGTGGGTATAAGTGAACTAATCTGAAGATTTAAAAAAAAAAAACCTATAAAGAGGAAGAAAGGAATTGTAATGGGAGAAAAGGAAAGGTACAAGCAGAAGATGGTAAATTATGCCACAAGAAGAGGCATAAAAACACACTAAAGTGGAGGGGTGGGAAAGAAGGAGATGAGCATCATATGATCATTAGTCTCATTGGTTCTCATTTAAAGAAGGATCAATACAAATGGCTAAGTTTGGATTCTAACATGGAAAGATACAAAATCTCATAACAATAGAGGGAAAAGAGGGAGGGAGAGGAGCACTGTATGAAATTTACTAGCATTGGTTTGGGTTCAAAGAGGGAATAATATACTCTGTTAAGAATAAAAATCTATTGTGCCCTACAGGCAGTAGGAGGGATAAGATGGGAGGGGTGTAAGAAGGGGGAGGGTGGTCAGCAGGGAGGGAAAAAGTAGCAAGGGGAAAGGGTAAGTAAAGGGGGAGGCAGAGGGAGGGAATGCTGAGAGAGGCGGTGGTCAAAAGGAAAACTCTTAAGGAGAGGAAGGGAAAAGGAAGACACAAAGATATAAACAGGGGAAGGAATAAGATGAGGGAAAAGTCACAGATAGTAATCATAACTGTGAGTGTGAATGGGATGAACTCTCCCATAAAACAGAGGCAGATAGCAAAATGGATTAAAAACCACAATCCTACAATATGCTGTCTACAAAAAACACATTTGAAACAAGGGGATACGCACAGGGTAAAGGTAAAAGGATGGAGTAGAATATATTATGCCTCAACAAAAGTAAAAAAAAAAAAAGCAGAGGTAGTAATCCTTATCTCGGATAAAGCAAAAGCTAAAATATCTAATTAAAAGAGATAAGGAAGGAAACTATATCCTGCTAAAAGGCACCATCAAGAATGAGGCTGTATGATTACTAAATATATATACACCAAGTGGTATAGCATCCAAATTCCTAGAGGAAAAGTCAAGGCAATTAGAAGAAGAAATAGATAGCAAAACAATACTAGTGGGGGACCTCAATCTCCGCCTCTTTGAACTTGATAAATCTAACCTCAAAATAAACAAGAAAGAAGTTAAGGAGGCAAATAGAATTTTAGAGAATGGCTACTATATTTTTTGCAGTTTTCAATAGGCTCTGGAGAAAACTGAATGGCGATAAAAAGGAATATACCTTCTTCTCAGCAGTACATGGCACATACACAAAAATTGGCCATGTACTAGCACATAAAAACCTCAGAATTCAATACAGAAAGGCAGAAATATTAAATACATCATTCTCAGATCATGATTCAGTAAAAATTATATGCAATAAAGGGCCATGGAAAGAGAGCTAAAAAACTAATTGGAAACTAAATAATGTAATCTTAAAGAATGAGTGGGTGAAATAAGAAATTATACAAATAATCAATGACTTCATTTAAGAGAAGGACAATAATGAGATATCATACCAAAACTTGTGGGATGGAGCAAAGTCTGTTCTTAGGGCAAGTTTATATCCCTGAATGCATACATGAAAAAATTAGAGAAAATGGAGGTAGATGAATTGGGCAGGCAATTGAAAAAGCTAGAAAAATTAACAAACTTAAAATCCCCAATTAAATACGAAATCAGAAATAATGAAAACCAAAGGAGAGATTAATAAAACTGAAAGTAAGAAAACTATTGAACTTATAAATCAAACTAAGAGTTGGTTTTATGAAAAAATCAATAAAACTGATAGACCCTTAGTCAATATGATAAAAAAAAAAAGAAAGAAGAAAACCAAATTTCGAGTCGCAAAAATGAAAAGGGTGAATTTCCCTCCAATGAAGAGGAAATTAAAACAATAATTAGGAATTATTTTGCCCAATTTTATGCACATAAATTTGACAA
>CM053580.1:113392712-113403996 GCA_028627135.1 Pseudochirops cupreus
ATTACTTAAACAACCCCATTTCAGAAAAAGAAATTGAACAAGCTATCAGAGAACTCCCCTAGGAAAAAATCCCAGGGCCAGATGGATTTACTAGTGAATTCTATCAAACATTTAAAGATCAATTGATCCCAGTACTCTACAAACTATTTGGGAAAATTGGTGAGGAAGGAACCCTACCAAATTCTTTTTATGACACAAATATGGTACTGATACCTAAATCAGGGAGAGACAAAATGGAGAAAGAAAATTATAGACCAATCTCTCTCATGAATAAAGATGCAAAAATTTTAAATAAAATATTAGCAAAAAGACTACAGCAACTTATTACAAGAATAATACATTTTGATCAGGTGGGATTTATTCCAGCAATGCAAGGATGGTTCAATATTATGAAAACCATCATTATCATTGATCATATCAACAATATAACTAGCAGAAAACATATGATTATCTCAATAGATGCAGAAAAAGTCTTTGACAAAATACAACATACATTGCTATTAAAAACACTAGAAAATATAGCAATACATGGAATTTTCCTTAGAATAATAGGTAGCATCTACTTAAAACCATTTGCAAGTATTATATGCAATGGGCATAAACTAGAAGCATTTCCAATAAGATCAATGGTGAAACAAGGATATCCACGATCACCCCACTTATTCAATCAGGTACTAGAAATGTTAGCAGTAGCAATTAGAGAAGAAAAAGAAAGCAAAGGAATCAAATTAGGCAAAGATGATATGATGATATACTTGGAGAATCCTAGAGAATTAAGTAAAACACTTCTTGAGACAATAAATAAATCCACATAAATCCTCAGCATACTGTATATTTCCAATGAAGTCCAACAGCAATAGATAGTAAGAGAAACCCCATTTAAAGTTACTGTAGACATTATAAAATATTTGGGAATCTACCTGCCAAAAAAACCCCAGTACCTTTATGAACACAACCGCAAAACACTTTTCACACAAATAAAATCAGATCTAACTAATTGGAAAAACATCAGTTGCCCATGGCTGGGGCGAGCTGATGTAATAAAAATGCCAATTTTACCTAAATTGAATTACATATTTACTGCCATAGCAATCAGTCGACCAAAATATTGCTTTATAGAACTAGAAAAAATAGAGACAAAATTCATTTGGAAGAACAAAAAATTCCAGAATATCAAGGCAATTAATGAAAAGAAATGCTAGGGAAGGTGGCCTAGCCATACCCAATTTTAATCTGTATTATAAAGCAGCAGTCATCAAAACTGGTTGGTACTGGCTAAGGAATAGAGTAGTGGATCAATGGAAAAGATTGGGTACAAAAGACTCAGTAACCAATGATTATAGTAATACACTGTTTGATAAGCCCAAAGACACCAGCTTTTGGGATAAGAACTCACTATTTGACAAAAACTGCTGGGAAAATTTGAATATAGTATGGCAGAAACTGGGCATAGACCATCATATAATGCCATACACCAAAGTCAAGTCTAAACGGGTACACAATCTAGGTATAAAGGCTGATACTGTAAATAATCTGGGGAAGCAATGAACAGTTTACCCATCAGATTTATGGAGTAGGAAAGATTTTATGACCAAACAAGAGTTAGGGAGCATTATAAAATGCAAAATGGATAATCTTGATTACATTAAATTGAAAAGTTTATGTACAAACAAAGCCAATATAACCAAGATTAAGATAAGAGGAAAGTGGGAAATTGGGAAAGAATATTTAAAACCAGTGTCTCTGATAAAGGCCTCATTTCTAAAATATACAGTGAATTATGTAAAATGTATAAGAAAACAAGTCATTCCCCTGTTGATAAATGGTCAAAGGATATGAACAGGAAATTTTGAGAGGTAAAAATTAGATATATTTAAGCATGTGGAAAAATGCTCCAAATCACTGTTGATTTGAGAAATGCAAATCAAAACTACTTTAAGGTACCACATCTCACCAGTCAGATTGGCTAAGATGACAAAACAGGAAAATGACAAGTGCTGGAGAGGATGTGGAAAAATTGGAACACTAATGCATTGTTGGTGGAGCTGTGAACTAATACAACCAATCTGCAGAGCAATCTGGAACTATGCCCAAAGGGATATAAATAATTGCATACTCTTTGATTCAATAATACCACTTCTGGGGTTATATCCCAAAGAGATCATAGAAGTGGGAAAAGGACCCATATGTACAAAAATATTTATTGCAGCTCTCTTTGTGGTGGCAAAAAACTGGAAATTAAGGGAATGCCCATCAATTGCGGAATGGCTAAACAAGTTGTGGTATATGAATGTAATGGAATACTTTTGTGCTATAAGAAATGGGAAGGAGATAGACTTCATATATACCTGGTTAGGCTTATACATACTGATGCTAAGTGAGAAGAGCAGAACCAGGAAAAATTTGTACACAATCACAGACACATAGTATGTGTGATGACCAACCTTGATAAACTGGACTCTTCTCAGCAACGCACAGCTTTAAGACAACTCTACAAGTCTCAGGATGGAAGGAGATATCTACATTCAGAAGAAGATCTAGAAAGACCACAGTTTACATGGAGACTGAAGCAATCTACATGCTTTTGTTCTTTTTCTTTTTTTCCTTTGTTCACTCCACTGGTTACAACCCTTCTATACAGCCAGACTATTGTACAAAGTGAAACTATTTGCAGATCCTATACTTGACTGCACACCACCATGGTGGGGGGGGGGGGGGAGGTAGGGGAGAAAAATTTGAAACTCAAGGGATTGTGGAACTGAACCTTGTAAACCAAAAGTAAATGAACAAGTCAACGAAAAAAAAAATAAAGAATAAACAAAAAAGATAATTGGAACTTGTTAAGTTTTCATCAGAACTAGTGACAACCCTGCTTCAAACCATTCATAAAAAAAAGCCTTTTTCCTAGTCAGGGCACACCAGATTATATACTGGGGATATGTATGGTAGAATGACAGAGCTGCCAGAGAGAATCAGATGCACGTGTCTTGGAAACCATCCATTCTGACTGATGTAGCATGAGAGTCATTGAATGTGGCAGGGCACTGCAAACCCAGCATATAGAAAATAGAAGTTTCTTCCTAACGTATTGCCTTTTGTTTTTTATTCAGTTAAGTCTGACTCTTTGTCATTCTATTTGTTTTTTTTCTCTTTTTGGGAAAGATATTGGAGTTGTTTGCCATTTCCTTCTCTAGCTCATTTAACAGATGAGGAACTGAGGTAAACAGGGTTGAGTGCTTTGCCCAGGGTCACACAGCCACTAAATGTCTGAGACCAGATTTGAATTCAAGGGAGATGAGTCTTCTTGACTTCAAGCCCAGTGTTCTCTCCACTGCACCACCTAGCTGCCTGTGGTACACATTGCTAAAGTTTCCACGGTATGAGGATATATGCATGGGCCCTTTGTTATCACTGAGACAACTGACAAAGTATGTGCGTAATGGTAATGGAATTTAAAGATTCCCCTGTATTGGCTTGGTTTTCAGGTTGGGTGTTAAAATCCAGAGCTTGTGAATCCCATTTATGGGATGGACTTGTTGATATGAAGACAGAGGGCTGAACTGTGAGGAATGGGTGCTGTGGATCTAGAGAGAAGCCCATGTAGAGAGAAGCCCAAGCAGAGCAGTCCAGAAGGGCTTTTGGGGAGCAGTATTGTGGAGGCAGAAAGAGAGGAGAATTGCGAGGGTCCAAAGTTGCTGAAAGACTGCTGAGGGCCAGTTAGTGCCACCCAGAACTTTTGAGAACTGCCACCCAGAGCTGCTGAGAACTGAGGAGGCATGGCTTGATGCCAGTATTTTGCCTGTCTGTTTTGCCAGATTTGTCTGCTGGTGAAGGACAGTGCTGCTATTGCAGAGATCCTGGAACCTTGCAGTTGGTTCAGAAACCTTGAAGGAGGATTTCTTATTTTATGTTTACAGAAATCCTGGAAGAGGGTCTTGCTGATGTTTTCAGGGGCTCTGGTACTGTTTTGCAGGCAGAAAGTGAGTTTATGAGGTCACTGTCAATGTATATTGTGGCTTTGTTAGGCTTAGACTCCCCAGGAGCAGAGATTGCTGAGAACTTGCCTCTTGTCAAGATGAAGGAAGGACCTTTCCTTGGGTTTTCAATGCTGTGATGATATCTTAACCTTGTTGTAACTTAAGGGGAGATGGCCTTTGTGCTCTCCTGCCCCTTTTGAGAAAGTGCTTGGCATTAATGGATGGTGGCATTCAATTGTGATCCACGGGTGGGAAACTTTTGACCTTTTGTGCTCTTTAACTGACCAAATGAATGTACTTTGTTTATGACTGGAATCTAATTTCCATTTGAGAAGAGAAACTTTGATTAAATGAATGTACTGTCCAGGGGTGGAGTAGTACTTGGATTGAATTGAGAACTTACTTGCTAAATGAATGAATTACACCGTATTTTGATTTTCTCTGTTCTGTGAATGTTTTGCCTTAATCTGTCATTGAATAAATGGAGTTTGCTATGCTGGTATTCTGAACCTTGGAAATTGCCTTTGCTTGGCATTACAATATGCAAACTTGCCAACCACATACTCCTTTTACATTGATATAATAAGGACTAAATCAGTTCTTTATATAAACTGTATATATATATATATAATATACATAATTGAGGAATAATATAATTTTTCTCTTTTTTTTTTTAACTGTCATTGTATAGATAACTTTTTGGTCAGTTTCACAGGAACACATACCCTGGTTGTTTAACATAAAAGTTATTCTAAATTCCTTGTTCGTCCATATTTTACTCTGTATATAACTCTGTAATTTTTAAATATTTATTAAACTTTACTGCTATTTCAAAATTAAAGATGTAATTTT
Source organism: Pseudochirops cupreus (assembly GCA_028627135.1). Lineage (NCBI taxonomy): Eukaryota > Metazoa > Chordata > Mammalia > Diprotodontia > Pseudocheiridae > Pseudochirops > Pseudochirops cupreus. The sequence goes on from CM053580.1 coordinate 113,397,542, forward strand.
ATTTTGCTTTCTGAGAAGGAAGCTGTATAATGACAATATTTGCCATGGCTCAGCTGGAAGTATTTGATTTAAGTTGCTTTGTTAACTTTAAAATCTATTTAAGTTAAAATGCCTATATCATGGAATAAAATTATTTGGCATTATGTTATAATGAAAAGAGCACTAGACTCAGGCTCAGAGTACCTGAATTTGAATTTCAACTCTGGCACCTAGAAGCTGCATGACTGTGAACTCATTTTTTATCTGCTTGTGACTCAGTATCTTTTTCTACAAAGTAGGTATAACAATACTTATATTGTATACCTCATAAGGTTATTATAAAGAAAGTAACTGGTAAACTTCAAGCAGTAGTTTAATGTCTTGTATTTCTATTTCATTCATATTAATAAAATAGATAATTAGAATGATGTCTTTAAAATAAGTGATTTCTTAAAGATTCCAGGAGTATTATATTCCAAGTTGTATCATTTATGGTACAAAAAGATGATTCTCCAACCACTGTATTGCTGGAGGAAATTGGAGAAATCGATACTGTTGCTGCAAAGAGGAATTACTGTAAAAAGCTATCAAGATTCTGTGAGTGCAATTGAAAAAAATCTTTCTGAAAACTAATGGCCTGTTAGATTTTTTATTCCTTAAAAGCCAAGTTATATTACTGTTTGCATTGATCTGCATACCAGAATTTTAAAAATCCCTAAGATTATAGTCAAGTCAATTGAAACAATATGCCCCTTTGCCATCTCTCTAGGTATGGTGCACATAGACTAATTAATTACCTATAGCTCTTTCTAATAATAATGTTAACATATTGAATAGATGCTATTTAAATTAATTTATTATGGATTCATTTGAAAATATCAAGTTATTCACTTGAGCATATACATTTTATTTGGCCCTTATTTTCCGTTTTGGGGTTTACATTACTCCATATGTTCCACATGTTAAAATGAGTCATTTTTCTCTCTTGATGGATAAAAATTAATATGACTCCTGAAAGTACTGCGATTATATCATCAATCCCCCTCCAGATACCTGTAACATAATTGATTTTTTCAGGATCACAGTCATTTAAGATGGTGAAGTTGTGACTCCTTTGATACCTAGCCTAAGAAAATATATTAGAATACTCTCCATTGAACCTGTACATTTCAGATTAATAAGGGAAGGTGAGATTGGAAACCAGTTCTACTATTGTAGCAACAATACAGAGTGAAAGTACTCAGAACTATTTCATAAAATCATGAAATAGACTATTGTCAAGGGTCATTTCCTCTGACATTAGCCTTACCCCTTCTCATTAGGTATAGCTATTTTGTTACTTAAATTTGGGTCAGACTAGGCCAGATGTTTTTATGGACAGAAAAGAAGAGTCAACTTTTGGCTGTAAATTTGTGGAATACTAGAAAAGCTCCCTCCTCCCCCCACATGATTATTTCCTTTACTTAAAAAAAAGAAAATACAATGGTGAATAGCAGCTTTTTTCCCCTACAAATATATAGGCGTGTAGAAAGTTTTCAATCTAATTATTAAGCTCCAAATTATATGCCTAACAGCAACATATAATCATGACAATTATATTTATACATATGCATAAATTATTTATATATGGTTGTGAAATAATAGTGTATGTATGTAATTTTCTAACAGTTATGTGTATATACATAATCAAAAATAAGAATAAAATACTTGAAGTGAATGTAATCCTAATTAGTTGAGAAGATATGAACAGCTTGTAATAACTGTATGCTTAACCCATAGCTAGTCTCTCATTGTTGGTACAATGTCAGTATCATCAGCTTTAAACACTAAGCAAATAAGCTCTGGTTACTGTGCAAAATTAATTATTTTTAATTCAGTGGGAATTTTGTGTTTTCAAAGTTGAAAAATTATTTAGATGAAACAGTAATATCAGATAAAACCCTAAGGACCTTAAACTAGATTGAAACTTGGGAAAGTTAACTGGAAAAAAAATATAGGCACGGATCATTTTAATTTAGTAATGATCATGCAGCTCAAACCATCCATGACCAGATGTCCAGTGACAATGCTGAATATTAAAATGAGATAATATTTTTTTCACAACAAAATTTGTCACTGACAAAAAGCACCTGTAGAAAGGCATGGGTGCTCTCTTGTTAAAAACAATTTGCTCTTTAACACAAGACACAGATACGGAATACAATTTTATGGTGCTTCATTTCACAAAATTTGGTCACAGTTTGGTATAGATTTTAATAACATATTAAAATAGATTTGGGAAAGTCTGTTCATTTTTAGGATGTCAAGATAACTTGACAAAATATATATTTCACATTTCAAACTCATTTTAGGTCAAATTAAATTTGATTACTTCTGAAATGTAAATACTACTACTACCACCACCACCACCACCACAACCACCCAAATTATTTTTAAAAATATGCTTTGAATTTTGTTGCTAGTAACCCAGACTCACTTTCTTTATTCTACACTACATTCAGCTTCTAAATTCATTTTACTAATGCTATATTTATCCTTTCATGCCTATTCAAATGCATCCTTTGCAGTAGAGCTTTCAAAACTCTCTACTTGTCATACCATGCATACATGATTGCCTTGTTCCTGTCATTGCCTTTGTTAACGTGTCATTATAAGCCCTCATCTGGTTTTGCATGAGTCTTCATTCAGGTTAGTTCGATCACAAAATACTCATTGTTCTTTCCCTTAATTGCTTGCTCTAGATTTCTGCATGATGAAAGCCATCTATAAATGCTAGTGAACAGCAAATGAAATAGCATAAGGTCTATAATCCTCTACTCACAGATTGCACTGTGAGGAGACTCCAGTCACCTGTGTCAAGTAAGATTCACCTTTGTGTTTGGCTAGAAACAAATATTGGTCCACAGAGTCTTCTGAAGTCATCTTGACTGGTACTTGTGGTTTATAGGTTACCACATGGGGGTGGGGTGTTTTGACTGTGTAATGTTCCCACAGGTTTGATATTCTTTGTTGTGGTAATGGTTTGGACATTTCAGTCATATCCAACTTTTTGTGACTCCATTCGGAAATTTTTGGTAAAGATATTTGAGTGGTTTCCCATTTTCTTCTCCAGCTATTCTACTCAGGGTAATTGCAATAGATCCTGGACCAGCTTCAAACCTACGCAGTGAGGGTAATGTATTAGAACAACAGAGAAAATTTATTTACCCATTCACCTAAATTTCTTATGAACCTTTGGGACTTTGGTGGTCCTAGAAAAGAATCTCCAAGGCACCTATAATCCTGACACAAGGAACAATGAATTAAAAGAAAGGGGAAGTACTCCACTTGTTCTGTGCTAGGCAATAGCGTCTAAAAAAATCATGAATGCATCAGTAAATTTATTTACTACAATAGCTTAAATTCTCTAGGTAAACAGAGACTTTATTTACATGTCTAATGGCAATAATAATAATAATATCTGATTTTTATACATTGTTTTAAAATCTGCAAATTATGCTATTTGTACCTCATCACAACCCTGAGAAGTAGAAGCTTTAAATAATATTATCCCTATACAGATCAGAAAGCTGAGGCTGAGAGGTTTAATATTTGTTGTTGATGATGATACAGTTAGTGTCCAGGGTAAATTTTGAAGGTAAGTCTTCCTGATTCCAAATATACTATGTTGTCCACTGTACAACAGCTCTCAAAATGCAATCCATAGACCTTTACAGTTTCTAAGACTCAAGAGGTCTGTGAAAGTAAAATATATATATATTTATAAAAACACTGACTTAATTTTCTAATAAAACATGTTCCATTTCCCAACTACATAGATGCATGAGACCGGATTTTCTTCATATGTTTTAACCAAAATAATGTGTTGCAACATAATGAATTCAGAAGAAGATATGTGAATCTAGCCCCCTTTGATTAAGCCAGACATTAAGGAAATTTACGAAAATAGGAAAATAATGCCTTTTATTTCACTTTTTTTTTTGAAAAACAGTATTTCATTATAAATATTTGTGTTACCATGTAAAGGGATTATTTTTGTTATCCTTGAAATAACAAATAATATTTAAAACATTTCTCTCACAGAAAATCTGAAGCATTTAAGAAGATAATTGAGACCTAAATTTAATACATGATGAAGAATAATTTATAGTCTTGCTCAAAACTTTATTCTGTGGTGTTTTCCCTCTAGAAGAGCTGAGCTATATAGGATTATTTCCCACAGTAGTTTGCATACTCAAGCATGTGCTTTTAAAAAAAGTCCTTTTATCTTCCAAAGAAAAACATGATTTTTAAGATATTTCAAGGTAACTTGTAAACTAACCTATCATTTGCTGTATACTATACTACCCCATGCACCCACAGAAACAATTTAAAATTGTGCTGCCTGTAGCTTTCTTGCTAGGAGACAAATAGGTGATCTCTGTTTCTGAAAAATGTGAGAGTAACATGGAGTATAGCACCAGTGTGTGTCTACAATGTTTTGCAAAAGGTGACATATTTGGGAGAAATAAAACAAAATTTGTATACTTGTTTTGTTTGATTCGGCATTTAAACTAAGTTTGGACTACAAGCTATCCATCACTTGCAGCCAAAAAAATATCATTTCCCAAGGGTCATGATGGATGGGTGATGTACTTATATACATTTTATGACTTGTCCATTACTTGTTCAACTCCTTTGGAATACACATTTCCCATGAACCAAGCAGAACAGTCTTATTTTGGAGTATGCAACTGGGTGGTAGAGCTTGCTATATTTAAGAATGAGTTAAATTTATACTTTTGAAGAGAAAGATGATGGTATGTGAATATCATGTATAGAATCGTGAGCCATACCATACACAAGTGCAAACCCCAGAAGCTTTCACTTTTAAGAAGCATTAAATATATGCTTACCTGCTTTTGGCTGTTAGATTGTGATTTCTCTCCAGGACTTAGGAGTTAGGATAAGAATGATTCCTGAAATGAAAAAAAAAGAAAAGAAAGCTAGGTTCTAGCCATGTTCTGCCATTAGTTTGCTGTGTGAGTTGGGGATAGGCAAATTACATCTCTGGACCTCAGTCTCCTTAATAAGAAAATATGGAAAGGAACCTCTTGTTTGTCGTAAAGCCTTGCACAAGCAGCTTTCCAGAGAATGACTGCTGTGAACAGCTTTCAAGGTTCTAATTATGTAGTATATTGAACTCTGTATTTATTCAATAACAAATCAAAACAAAACATTTACAGAAAATCAAGGTATAACACTCACAATGTTAAAATTTATCACAGAAAATACAGCTTCAATCACACTCGTCCTCTAGGACTCCCAAACCTGAGGCAGTTTCCACTGTTTCAGGATTTTCCCTGGTTGGAGCATTAATCTCTGATTTTTCAGAGTCATGGAGGTTTGACTCTGCAAGGTTTGACTCTGCCATCTTGGATCTCATATGTTCAGGTAGGTGATTTTCAGACATCCAGCCTGCAGGCTGATAGCCCCAGGAGAAACTCTTGACCCTGACCCTACACTTTCTCTTACCCAACTCTGACTGATTCTCTGTCCCCCCATTGAGACCTCTGCAAATTACCCTTGGGAGGGGTGGATCTGCTGGCTGGCATGCACTCTTACTCTGCTGTGCTCTGCTCTCAGGTCTTGATGGTACAGACCCCTCATGCTCACTGCTCCCCATGTGCAGACCTATGTGGGTACTTTCCTGGGATGAGAATCTGCCACTTTCTGTCTCCAAATGGATTCCATCACTCTAAAATCCATTCAAATTCACTTTTTATGGGTTAGTGTCAGAATTCATGGAGGAGATCAGAAAACTTCCTGCTTTCAGTCTGCCATATTGGCTTTGCCCCCCAATTTAACGTTTTTTTTTTCCTTGACATTCTTCCTCTTGTTCTTTTATTTTTATTTTTAAATTCAATTAATTAATTTATTTTCTTTTTTTCATCACTCATTTCCATAAGATTTTGAGTTACAAATTTTCTCCCCATCTTTTTCTCCCCTACACACCACCTCAAAACAGCCATCCCACTGTATAGCCTTTTCCCCAATCTGCTCTCTCCTATGTCCTTCCCCATCGCCCCTCTGACTTTCCGGTAGGGCAGGATAGGTCTCCCTACCCCAGTGCCTGTATATCTTAATTCTCAGTTACATGTAGTTAATAATAATAATAATAATAATAATAATAATATATACATATATATTTTTAACATTTGATTATAGAACTTACTTTAAATTCTAGATTCTTTCCCTTCCTCCCTCATCACCCACCCCCACTGGAAAGACAAGCAATTCAATACAGGCTGTACATGTGTAGCTATGCAGAAAATCTCCACAATGGACATATTGTGAGAGACTGATTATATGTAACTCCTTCCAATCCCACCCCCCCCACCTTGTTCTATTCTCTATCCTGTCCCTGTCCCTTCACAGAATTGAGTACTTCCACCAACCCTCCCCCCCATTATGCCCTCCCCTCCATCATCCCACCT
>CM053580.1:113404496-113420520 GCA_028627135.1 Pseudochirops cupreus
TTAATTTACTTATTCTATGACATACCGATAAATTACCAAATAAGTATCTTACAGATTTAGAAAAACTAACAAAATTCATCTAAAGGAACAAAAAATCATGAATATCAAAGGAATCAATGAAAAAAAGTGAAGGAAAGTATCTGGCAGTAACTGATTTCAAACAATATTAAAAAGTAGTAATCAGGAAAACAATGGAATTTGCTAAGAAATAAAATGGTAAATCAATGGACTAGGTTAGATGCACAATACATAGCAGTAAATGACCACAGTAATCTAGTGTTTGATAAATCCAAATTGATAAATCCTAAGCTTTGGAGGTAAGAACTCACAATTTGACAAAAACTGCTTGGAAGACTAGAAACCAGTTTAGAAGAAACTAGTTATAGACCAACATCTAAGACTGTATACCAATACAGAACCAAAATGGATAAATGATTTAGTCATGAAAGGTAATAAATTAGGGGAAAAAGAAAATATGTACTTGTCAGATCTATGGATAAAGGGAGAGATTATGACCAAACAAAAGGTGGAGTATCACAGGAAGTCAAATGATTAGTTTAATTAAATGTAATTAAACATTTTTTGAAAAAAAAACTAATACAGGAAAAATTAGAAAGAGAAAAAGGAAAATAGGGATGTTTACACCACATTTCTCTAATGTATGTGTGTGTGTATGTATATATAATATAGAATAAGATCAGGGTGAAAAATGGTGTTCATTATCAACACTGTTAGTCAGTACTAGAATTGGTAGTGACAATAAGAAATAACCTTCCAGAATTAGAATAGGCAGTGAAGAAAAAAAAAAAACATCACTCCTAGCACATGATATGATGGAATGCTTAGAGAATACTAGAGAATCAACTAAAAAATTACCTAAATAATTAACAATTTTAACAAAGGTGCAGGATATAGAACAAACCCTCATAAATTGTTAGCATTTCAAAGACTAGCAGCATAGAGAGAGAAAATCCATTTAAAGTTACTCTATATAAAATAAAATATTTGGAAGTCTACCTACCAAGACAAACCCAGGAACTGTCTGAACACAACTTCAAAACACTTTTCAAACAAATAAAATAAGATCTAAACAATCAGAAAAATATCAATTGCTGATGGGTCAGACAAACTAATATAGTCAAATAACCATTCTACCGAAATTAGTTTACTTATTCAGAGCCATAATAATTAAAATAAAAAAATATTTTACAGAACTAGGGAAAATAATTTTAAAAATTCATTTGGAAGAACTAAAGGTGAAGAATATCAAGGGAATTAACAGGAAAAATGCAAAGACACTCTAGTCATGCCAGATCTAAAACTGTATTATAAAGCAGCAATCTTCAAAACTACTTGATACTAGCTAAGGGATCAAGTGGTGGCTCAGTGGAATAGATTAGGTACAGAAGACACAGTAGTCAATGACTATAATAATTACTGTTTCATAAACCCATCGGCTCCAACTTTTGGGATAAGAACTTAATCTTTGACAAAAAAACAAAAACCTACTGGGAAAACTAGAAAATATTAAATGGCAGAAATTAAGTATAGACCAAATTTTCATACCATATACCACCACAAGGTCAAAATGGGTACAGGATTTAAGCATAAATGGTGAAACTATAAACAAAGTAAGGGAGCAAGGAATAGTTTATTGGTCAGATCTCTGGAGAAGGGAAGAATTCATGACCAAACAAGAGATAGAAAACACCATAAAATACAAAACGAGTAATTTTAATTTCATTAAATTAAAGAGTTTTTGCACAAATAAAGTAGGTTTAATTTCTTTCTCTGAAAACTATCTACAGTCATATGAAAAATGCTCTAAATCACTATTGATTACAGAAATCCAAACTAAAATAGCTCTGAGGTACCACATCATAACTATCAGATTGACTAACATGATAAAACAGGAAAATGATAAATGTTGGAGAAGATGTGGGAAAATTAGAACCCTAGCGCATTTTTGGGGGAGTTGTAAACTGATTCAACCCTTCTGGAGAGCAATTTGGAACTATGCTCAGAGGGCTATAAAATTGTGCATACCCTTTGATCCAGTAATACTACTACAAGCTCTGTATCGCAAAGAGATCACAACAAAGGGAAAAGGACCCATATGTACAAAAAATATTTAGGGAAGCTCTTTTTGTGGTGGCCATGAATTGGAATTTGAGGGATGCACATCAATTGGAGAAAGCCTGAACAAGTTGTGGTGTATGAATGAAATGGAACACTATTGTTTCATAAGAAAGGATGAGCAGGGAGATTTCAGAAAAATCTGGAAGGACTTATATTAACTGATGCTGAGTGAAGTGAGTACAATCAGGAAAACATTGCACACAGTAAGAACAACATTGTACAATGTCCAGCTTTGATAGATTTAGCTCCTCTCAGCAACTCAATGATCTAAGACAATGCTAAAAGACTCATGATGGAAAATGCTATCCACATCCAGAGAAAGAACTATGGAGTCTCAATGGAAATCAAAATCTACTATTTTTCTATTTTTTTTCTTTCTTGTGCTTTTTTTCCCCTTTTGTTCTGATTCTTATTTTACAACATGACTAATGTGGAAATACATTTAATATGCCTGAGCATTTATAGCCTATATCAGACTGTGTGCCATCTTAGGAAAGGGGAAATTAAGAAAGGGGGGATGTAGAACTCAAAATCTTGTAGAAGTGAGTATTGAAAACTCTAAAATAATTAATGTAAAAAAAATTTTAAAACTGAAAAAATATGTGTAGCACATTGTCTAGTATATAGAAATTACTGAATAAACACTTGCTGAGGAATAAGGAAACTTAAGAATCAAGAGACTTTTCCAAAGTCAAATGGCCTTATAAATTGCAGAGCTAGGAATGAAGTGAGATTTCTGATTCCAAAGTCTATTCTTTCCACTAACTAAATGGTCTAGTATGGTAGTATATAACATGGGAAAGGAATTAGATTGAGTATGTATAGCTTTATAAAGACAGAACTAGGACAAACAAGGAAGGACAGCTTCCTAAATAATCAGAGCCATCTGAAAATTGAATTGGCAGTCTCATGAAGTAGTGACATCTGATATAAGAAGTTTTCAAACAGTCCCACTTGCTGGGAATACTGCAGATAGTATTCTGAAAGTTAGAATAAATGACCTCAAAGACCATTGCTATGTCAAAGATTTTTCAATTTTATAAGATTATAATTCAAAAGTTTAGTAGATGACAAAAGTCTAGACAATAATAATGTTGAAAATAAACATCCTTCTCCCCTCCCCCCACAATGTGCATGTCTCCAACTGGTCTATTTTTTTCCAAATTAGGAAAGAATAGCAATCCTTGCTCTGATAGATGATTTTCTTTTTCTTAAGGAGCTGATGCCAATATCTCTTTTTTTATACTATCAGATTTTCAATCAGGGAAATGAAATTTCTGATGATGTTTAACTGACATTTCATCTCAGGTGTGGTGTAACAAGTACTAGATGTATGAAAGAATTAATACTCAGTCTGACAAATATTTAATAGAACAGCTGTAGCTGTAAATGCTGGTAGCCTTAACTTTGAATTGAAATGTCACAAGTACTATTGTAATGTAGAGTATATCTGTGCAGACACTTTACCAAGGAGTCCGAATGCTACTTTTATTAGACAGAGACAGAGACAGAGAGAGAGAGAGAGAGAGAGAGAGATTTTAAGATGATCAGCATACATAATGTGTGAAAGTAGAGACAACTGAAAAAAATGGTGATACAAGGATGCTTGAATTATTGCCGTATATTATTAGTGATATTTTCAAGTTTTTTCATGTTTCAAAGGAATTTACAAAGACTTTATTTGAATCCCTGCCTGCAAAACTTTCAGTCACTAATCAAATTAAGAACATGTTGGAAAACATTTCCTTTTTTAAAGAGAAAATGCTCCCTAACCACTTATGGGAAAGGCTAGGGAGAAGAATGAGGACAAGGAACCAGAAAATGACTTCCTCTGTGAGCAGTGAGCTGTTGCTATGCACTCTATCTTTAATTAGTCTTTTTAAAGGCTTGTCTCAGGCCTTCAGCTTTTCTGTCTTGCATAATATTCCCCTTGGGGGAAAACTTGACAGTGAAACTGACTGAAGAAGAAGTAAAATCTGTCTACTGAAAGTCTTTAAATTGTGAAGTGAAAGATACAAAGATGGAAGCCCTTCTATTGCTTCCTCCTTTGTTCTTATAGTCAACAAACTAGGGGAGGCAATAGACAACTACTCAGGGCAAAGGTAGGAATCTATAAAAGACACACTCTCTGAAAGTGATCCAGGTTTGGAATATGTTGTGGAACTGATATTAACTCTCTAAAATCCCAAATTGCATCTCCGAATCTCTAGATCTGAACCTAATGCTCTGTTATATATACATATTTTTCTTTAAAGAGGCATTCTGGATCCCAAATTCACAATTTTGAGATGAATTAGGAATATCTCAAGGACACTTTCTTTCCTTTGCCAGATGCCTTTGAAGTTTACTAAATAAATGCTCAGCAGGAAACCACAACCTTCACAATTTCCAAACTTCAGTGGGCTAGACTTTTCAGTTTGAAAACAGGTGAGAAAATGGGGAGGGGGGGCGAGATGAAATCTTAATGATGGAATCTTATTTCAAGCAAACATGTCATCAAAAAGAAAACCATTCTGGATTGTGCAACTGAATGTTGTAAACTAAAAATAAATAAAGAAAATTTTTTTGTCTTTTTAACCATGCTTGCACCATGACTCCTAGACCCATAGGAATGAAAGGAACCAAAGGAATTCATTTTGATCCATCCCTTTGCCTCCACAAGGGAAGGATATATTTGAACTGCCAAAGACAGAAGAGCCATCTGTTTATGACAATATTCAGACAAAGAGTTCCTACAGTCTGCATTATTTAATATGTTAGTAAGACTAAAATAAAAACCAGCAAAACCCAATAAAGTCTAGTGACAGAATCACAGAACCACCAAGTTAAAATGGACCTCAAATACTACTCAGAGATTCTCAAAGTAGGCTATGCTGCCCCCCTGGGGGTGTTGGGATAATCCAGGGCAACAGTTCTAAACTCAGGTGCAATTGGGTGGTGTTAAATAAAAATAAGGGGGCAGTGGAAACGTAAAGAAAGAAGAGAAAAAAATTGAAATATTATTCACACATGTTTCATTTGTTGTGTAACAGAGTTAAAGTGATAATGATTACATTATTTTTCAAAAAAAAACACATAAAATACAAGTTATAACTGATCAGTGGTCAAGTCTGCCTACAGGACTTAACAAACAAGTGGTGACTGATGAGTATGTTGTGCATTATCAGGAAGGCTAGCATGCATTGACAGGAATATGTGCCTGTAATAATTTGTTTATAATATGATACTATACAACTATCTGATATAATATTGCATCATCAAAATTTCAATGCAGGAAAAAAAACACAGATATACAATAAATTATTAAAATTGAGAGGCATATTTTTAAAAAAATACATATTTTTAGAAATGACAAAAATAAAAATATCTGTTAAAGGGTTAAATAAAGTAGATTTCATGGGAGGTAGAGAATAATTTTTTAAAGAGGATGATAAGCCAAATAATTTTGGGAACCTCTGTTACACTCTCATATCTGAAATGGAACCCATCGAAAATTACCCCTTACAAGTGGTCATTAGCCTCCACGATAGAGAAATCATTAATTACCAAGGCAGTTCAATGCACTTCTGAATATCATTAATTGTGAGGAAGGTTTTTCATTGTTGTTGCTGTTGGCTTGTTTTGTTTTTGCTTAGCTTACACCTAAATCTACCTCTCTGAAGCTTTCAATCCTAGTTCTGCTCACCTTGGCCAAGAGGGACAAACTCAATCCCTTTTCTACGTAACTTTATTTTTAAACTTGAAGAAGCTTCAGCTTCACTCTTTCAGTTTCACCCTATTATCATCATCTCCCCAGTTAGCAGGAAAGGTCATCATCACAGAGGTTGCTTCAGCTTCAGTCCTCACATCTCATCAAAACCTGAAGTATATTGTACTCCTTTAATAGTAGGATTAGTAAGGTGAACAAAAAATTCCTCTCAAAGCCTCCATATAAAGGAGGGCCCAGAGGCCATCAAACTCTTAATTTTTCATGTGCTGCTTTTTTTGGATTCCACTGCACCATCAACATGTCACCACATTATGTACATTTCTTTCCTCATCTGCTTTTTCCATTTTCATATGTGGGCTTCTCCCACTAGATTGTAAGCTTCATGATGGGAGGGACCTAACTTTCTTTTATGTGTATACTTAATTCAAATTAGAGATTTAATTCCTGTCATAAATAGATATTTAATAAATGTTTTCTGTGTTATGTTGAAGACAATTATCATGTCATCCCTAAATCTTTTGTTTCCTAGGTCCATCCTCCAAAAAAACACCATAACCCAGTTCCTTCAAAAATTCCAAGGTGGTTATAGTCTTCTGGGCATGCTCTAGCTTATTTATGTGCTTCTTAAGATGTAGTAAAAAGGTGGAGCCAAGATGGTTGAGTAAAGGCAGGGACTCACCTTACCTCTCAACCCAAACCTTCCAAATACCTTTTAAAATTTACTTTAAAGGAATTATAGAGCAGCAGAACTCACAAAAAGAGGAGTGAAACAAATTTCGAGGACAAGAAAACTTAGAAGGTTGGCAGGAAAAGTCTGTCCTATCAGAGAGACAAGCATAGTTCAGCATAGGCTGTACCATCACAGGCTTGGCCCCAGCAAACCTGGAGCAGGACTGAAGGCAATTGAATCACTGACAGCAATGGTAATTTCCAGACCTCTTAGTCCACAAGTGCCATAGACAGCTATAAAAGTGATAAGGAGTGGTCTGTCATAAATGGGTAAGAGTGGAGCACAATACAGCTCAGGCCATGTCATCAGAGCCCCAAGAAACCAGGAGCAGATTTTGGGAGCGACTGAATCAGCAACAGGCAGTGGGTACTTCCAGAGCTTTCAGCCCACAGATGGAAAGGGAGTCAAATAACTGAGTAGAGGGAGGTTATAGAGGTATTTTTGTTAGCAATGAGGCAAGCCTCCATTGCTTTGTTCATACTCAGATCTGGGTCACAGTCCTGGGTGTCAGACCAGGGCAAAAAGGAGCACTAGCATGGTAGAACTTGTGGACACAGTGGAGGGGCGCCCTCCTCACAGTTCCAGAGCAGAAAAGAGTGCTTGTGGTCTCTCACAGACCAGAGCACAGGACAGGAGAGGAATAAGCACCTCTCCTTAGATCATAGTACCTTGAAAGAGCTGAAAATTTACAGGTCCCTAGAAGTATCTCTGAAAACAGTTGCACAAAATCTCTGAAGCTTGGGACAGTTTGTCCTTTGCCCTGGAACCAGAGCCCTACTTTAACAAACAGTTAAAAGCCAAGAAAGAGGCTGAGAAAATGAGCAAAGAGTGGAAAAAACCTCTGACTATAGAAAGTTATGATGTGACAAGGAAGGCCCAAACATATTCAGAAGAAGATAATAAAGTCAAAACTCTGATATCCAAAGCCTCCAAGAAAAACATGAATTTGTCTCACTCTGTGGAAGTGCTGAAAAATGATTTTGAAAATCAAGTAAGAGAAGTAGAGGAAAAATTTGGCAGAGAAATGAGAGTGATGCAAAAAAAAATCATGATAAACAAATCAACAGTTTGGGAAAGGAGACAAAAAAACCCTGAAGAAAATAACACCTTAAAAATAGACTAGGTCAAATGGTAAAAAAAAAAAAAAGAACAATGAGGAAAAGGATGCCTTGAAAAGCAAAACTGGCCAAATGGAAAAGGAAATCCAAAGATCACTGAAGAAAACAATTCTTTCAAAACTAGTATTGAGCAAATACAAGCTAATGACTCTGAGAAATCAAGAAACAATTTTAAAAAACAGAAGGAAAAGAATGAAAAAAAATATAAGATGATGTGAAATATCTCATTGTAAAAACAACTGACCAGGAAAACAGACCCAGGAGAGATAACTTAATAATTATTGATCTACTTGGAAGTCATGATGAAAAAAAATTAAAAAAAAATCTTGACACCACCTTTCAAGAAATTTTCAAGGAAAATGATATTTATAGTCTAGAATCAGGGGGCAAAATAGTGTAAAGCCAAGCATGAGCAGCTTTCCAGAGGACTGCTGCTGTGAACAGTTTTAAGGTTCTGATTACATAGTATAGTGAACTCTCTATTTATTCAGCAGTAAATTAAAGCAAAACATTCATAGCAACCAAAGTACATCATTCACAACGTTATAAAGTAACAGCTTATCGCTAAAGCAGTCACATAGTTTTCACTAAAGTGGTCACATAGTTTTAAACAAAAGATATTATTCACTAAGTCCTTAACCCAATGAACCTTAAGGAGCAAACCTTCTTAAGGGACACAAAGTAAAAGGTCAAAGTTCTCTACCCCTAGGTCACACTGTCTTAATCTCTCAGTCAAAAAGTCTTCTTTCTTCTTGATTGAAGATTAGTTTGCAATCATCCTTAACTCAATCATCTTTAAGAGGTACAAGGTACAGACTACAAAGTTGTTCTACCCCTAGGCCATAGTAAATCATGATCTTCTCAGTCAGCATTAAGTAACCAAGGAAAAGTCTTTTCATCTTGACTTGACGCTGGCTCCCAAATTCCATGGTTCCTCATCCATGCATCCCTCTCCTACCTGAATCTATCCAACTGTCACCTGGGTTCACAGGTAGGCAGCTCTCAGCTATTCATCCAGGTCCTCATCCAGCTCCTTGACCAGCTTCATATTGAAGCTTACAGTGTTCAGTCAACCTCAAGTCCTGCACAGTTTCTGTCTCAGGGAAGACAAAGCTTAACAGAGCCAAAACAACATTCATTCACATTGCCAGCACCATCATCAATTCACTATCTCCCAATGAAATCAACACAAACCCACATACGAGGTCTTAGAATTCAACACCAATTGTGAGTACAGTCCCAGGACCTCTGAGTCCCTCCTCCAGGACTTTTATAAACAGACAACAAGAAAATCCTCTTTCAGGGCTTCCAGTAAGGTCTCAGGGCATCTGTACAAGGTGTCACAAACAAAATCAATGAACAGACAGAGTGTGTGGTGACCATAAATTTCCCCTTCTCAATTCTGCCACAACAAGTGCTCTCTTCTAAGATCTGCCCTCTCCCAGATTGGGCTTCTCCTTATATACAGTCATTAACTCCACCCTGTTCCATCGCTTCCTGTTGCAACAAGGGTTCACAAATGTTGAGGTTCATAAGTTGTGGTGTTCACAAGTTCTATTTCTTAACAAAGTCTTGATATAATTATGGGTAAGGCTTTAAAAAAACTTGAACTAAGGTGCTAAATTATTAAATAGCTGAAACAAGGTGTTAAATAGTTCTTTCCTTATCACCACAAATAGAAACTGAAAGAATCCATTGATCATGTCCTGAAAGAGATCCCAATATGAAAACTGCAAGGAATATTATAGTCAAATTCCATATTTTTCAGGTAAAGGAGAAAATATTGCAAACAGTCAGAAAGTAAAAGTTCAAATGTGGTGGAGCCACAGTCAGGATAACACAAGATTTAGTAGCATCTACATTAAATGATCAAAGGACTTTGATTATGATATTCCAGAAGGCAAAGGAGCTAGGATTACAACCAAGAATCACCCACCCAGCAAAACTGAATATAATTCTTCAAGGAGAAAATGGACATTTAATGAGATAGAGGAATTTAATGCATTCTTTAAAAAAAAGACCAGAACTGAATAGAACATTTTGACTTTCAAATATAAGACTCAACAGAAGCATAAGAAGGTAAACAGAAAAGGGAAATCATAAGGGATTTCATAAGGTTAAATTGCTTACATGCCGGTATGGGAAAATTATATTTGTAACTATAAGACCTTTTTCATTATTAGGGTAGTTAGAAGTGGTATATATAGACAGAGGACACAGGTGTGTATAAATATAAGAAGAGATGACATAAAAATAAAATTAAGAGGTGAGAGAAGAATGTGCTAGGAGAAAGAGAAAGGGAGTGGTAGAATGGCATAAACTATATCCCATAAAAGAGGCAAGAAAAAGCTTTTGCAATGAAAGAAGGGGGAGTTAAGCGAAAGTGAGCAAACTTTACTCTCATCAGAAATGACTTAAAGATTGAATAGCATACATACTCAATTGGGTATAGGAATTTATCTTACCCTAAAGGAAAGTAGGATGGGAACAGTATCAGAGAAGGGGGTTCATATTGGGAGTTGGGGGGTAGTCAGAAGTAAAACCCTTTTGAGGAGAGCAGGGTTAAAGGAGAGAGAGAATAGAATAAACAGGGGAATAGGAATAGGATGCAGAGAAATACAGTTAGCAATAGTAACTATGAAAAAAAATTTGCTTTGTGGAAGGGGGAAGGCAGGGTAATTGGGATTAAGTGAATTGCCCAAGGTCACATGGCTAGTAAGGGTTAAGTGTCCAAGGCCAGATTTGAACTCAAGTCCTCCTGAGTCCAGAGCCAGTGCTCTGTGCCACCTACCAGTCCTGAAAAAAAAAATTGAAGCAAATTTCTCTGATAAAACCTCATTTCTCAAACATATAGAGGGCTGAGTCAAATTTATGTAAATAAGAGTTAATTCCTAACTGATCAGTGGTCAAAAGATATGATCAATTTTCAGGTGACATATCTATAGCAATATGGGAAAATTCACTATTGATTGGAGGAAAGCAAATTAAAATAATTCTGAGATACTACCTCACATCTATTAGATTGGCTAATAGGACAGAAAAGGTAAATGGCAAATGCTGGAGGGGATATGGAGAAAATGAGACATTAATTCGCTGTTGGTGGAGTTGTGAACTGATTCAACCACTCTGTAGAGCAATTTGTAACTATACCCAAAGGAGTATAAAACCATGCATTCCCTTTCACTTAGCAGTACCACTAATATGTCAAAAGAGGTTGAAAAAAAGGAAAAGGACCTACATGTACAAAAATACTTTTAGCAGCTTATTTCTGGGGACAAAGAATTGGAAACTGAGTCGATGCCCATCAATTGGTGAATAACTGAACAATTTTATGATGGAATACTATTTACTATAAGAAATGATAAGCGCTATCAGAAAAAAAATGGAAAGACCTGCATGAGCTGATGCAAAATGAAATGTATTGTGTACAACGTAATGGCAATATTGTAACCAAAGTAACAGTTGTGAATGACATTGCTATTC
Source organism: Pseudochirops cupreus (assembly GCA_028627135.1). Taxonomy (NCBI): domain Eukaryota; kingdom Metazoa; phylum Chordata; class Mammalia; order Diprotodontia; family Pseudocheiridae; genus Pseudochirops; species Pseudochirops cupreus. The sequence goes on from CM053580.1 coordinate 113,415,676, forward strand.
TCAGCAATATAATGATCCAAGACAACTAAAAAGGACTTACAGTGAAAACTGTAATCTACCCCCAGAGAAGGAACTAATGGTTTTTGAATAAAGACTAAGTATGTTTTTTTGTTGTACTTTTAAAAATTTTTTCTTAAGTTTTTTTGTCTATGTTGCATGACTGCACGTGTATAACTGATATTGAACTGTTTTGCCGTCTCAATGAGATAAGGTGGGGAGGGATCAAGGGAGAGAATTTAGAACTCAAATTTTTTAAACAAATGTTAAAAATTGTTTTTACATGCAACTGGAGCAAAATAAATAAATATATTTTTAAAAATATATATATACCCAGAACTGAATGTAAATTTATCTGATGTGATCTGATCAGAGCATAGTACCGTGAGATTTTTATTCTTGTTCTGTGTACTATGGTTCTCTTGGCATAGCATAAGAGAAGATTATTTTATTTTTTTGCCTACCATGTCACAATGTTGACTCACCCTGAGGTTAGGGTCTACGAAATACCCTTAATCTTTATCACCTGAACTCTTATCTAGCAACACCTTTTCAATCCTACACTTAATTCAGTTGATTTTTCTTTAACACAAGTGAAAGATTTGTCTCCATTAAATTTTATCTTACTACATGTGATACATTACTCTAATCTGTCAAGAGCTTTTTAGTTATGTCATCCAATTTGTTAGCTATCTGTCCCAGTTTTATATCATTTATAAATTTATCAGTATATTACTTCTTCTTGCCATGTCAGGAAGTTCCTTTTCAAGTCTTTCTAAAATGAAAGTTAAAATGTTTCCTTCCCTACTCTTCCCCCACCCCTTTTCCAATGGAGGTTGGTCAGGCAGAAAGGATAAGATATATAAATGAAACAGTCCTTGTTCTCTGGGAACCCATACTTTACTGGCTGTTAACAGTAGCAATAAGCTTTTATCATAGCTCTCATTTCAAACCCTTTCAAGACTTGTTTTGTCCTCTTAATCCTCTCAGGATATCCAAAGCACTCTAGTAATGCCTATGGGAAGTTAAAAAGGAAGCCAGAGACATGATCCCTGCCCTCTAATCTAATGAGGCCATCAGGACTAATACAAATAGGTGGCTTTATCTATAAATGCCCATATAACTATAAATAGAAGTGACAGAAACAAAGTAATTGTTTATATCTTTGGAATGACCAAGGATAGAAGAAGGAAGATTTCTTCTACTCCCTAAGCACCTTTACTGTGCGCTTATCTCTTTGGATTTCTTTCTCCTAAATACTTGTTGAATTTTGTTAAAGCCATTTGTGATTCAAATGATATTAGGCTTAAGTATCAGCCATAAACTTAATAGGCCATCAGTTGAGCCATTAATGAAAATAGGAAGTAAACTCCTCTAAGAGCAAGGCTTAGCTTATTGATATGAATATCCTGGATATAATTTTATAATGTACCTTAGAGTTGCATGAGGTAAAACATTTTTCCAGCATATAGATCAGCATATTTAAATACTAATCTTTTTTCTACTTAAAGACTGACCTCTTGTCCACGGATCCTATAAAATCTCAAGGAAAGAGAATTAGTCTGACTGGCTAGCTCAGCTCTGGGAATGAAGATATCTTTATTTTTTCTTCATCAATTTATACTGTATATATGTATATGTTTATGTATGATAGCATTCGAAAATGTAATCTCTATGACAACAGAGAATGCTTCATTTTCTGTCTTTGTATCTCCAATGCTTTGTATAGTGTTTGTTATAGATAATAATAATGATAATAATAAAAATAGTGATGGTGATATAACAGGAGTTAGCATTTTTTATTATAATGCTTTAAGGTCTGCAAGGTACTTTACAATAATTACTATCTTATTTGACTATCACAACTATCCTATGAGGTAGGTGTTAATATTATCTTCATTTTTCAAATAAGGAAACTGAGGCTCTGAGTTTAAGTGATGACCAGGGTCATACATCTATAGTCATAAGTAGCGGAGGCAGAATTTGAATTTAGTTATTTCTGACTCATGTTCAGCACTCTAGCCAACATAGGCACTTCAAAAAATGTTTGTTGACTAATGTTAGTGAGTTATAAAGTCAATAAAGCTGGACTTTAGTCACTCTCATGGACCTCTGTTCAATTCTCACCTCTTTTGGAGCACTTTCACATTTCTTTTAGCCTCTTACTTCATCCCTTAAGGTCAACACCCTCATTCTCCCTCCCCTCTTGCTGCCCACTGGGGTACTCCACTAGAACTAGCAACCCCAGTTAGCGCTTCATGTTTCAGACTTTTCTGATACTTATTTAAGTTGGTCTAAATTTTCTACTTTTCCCTCCTGTTTTTCACAAAGTACTCTAATACATATAGTCTTGTCACAACAACCCTGACACAGTAGCTATAGATATGATAGTATAATAGAGGGAAGCTAGTTAAATATAGCTCCTTTTTTCCATGTCAGTGGAAATAAGCATACAAAGAGAGCTAGACAAACTAATGAATATATGTGATTTAGCTGTTGCCTAGGAAAAAGACATCTTGTTCTAAGAATTAGGAAGTCACTTCAATAACTCAAATGAGAGAGGTGTTTCCATGCTGAAATAGGGTGATGATCAGATAAATAGAGGTAAAATGGAAAATTTCAAGAAAAGCTTTAGAGCTAGAAACATAAAAAAAAATGACAACTGATTAGATATAGGTACAGACAAGAGAGTAAGAGTTAAGTATAAACTGAGGCTATAAACTTGGGTGACAAGAAAGATGGCAGTATGACTTTAAAAAAAATGGGAGAGTTCTGAAGAATAGGTGTTAAAGAAACAATAATGACTTCTGTTTTTGACACACTGAAGTTAAGAAGTTTGTGAAACCGTCAGTGTGAAATTTCTAGATCCACCAAACATAATTTCTTGAATTTTAATCCTTAGATGGTTTTATCCTGAAGCCCTTCACTATTCTGCTTGACTTTCTTTGGAAACTCTTCAAATCATAAAATTTCCCAAAGATTCCTGCCTTCTTAATCATTGAGACTATGCATCTCAACAGAGTCAAGAGGCCATCAGCTTTTAGAGCTACCTTATAATACTGCTGACTTAAGGCAAGTTTACCACTGAATGAAACTCACTGAACTTTTTCGGATGAGCTGTTACCAAGTCATGTCTTGATCAATGCGTATTAAGTTATGGTGTTGTTTTTTTTCTGAATCCAAGTGGAAAAAAAAGACTATACACATGTTATACTTAAATATGTGATTACATTTAACCACACATTATAAGATGTTAAGATCTTTTCATAGCTTAACTGCTAAATAACCTATAAACTGACCCTTTTAACAATGTGACACACCAATGTAATAACAATGCCTTTTAAATACTTCTAATGTGAATCATTAATAGGAATATTAACCTACATAAAATCACAAATTACAGAGCACACATGAGTAGAGGTCTTTCAAGTCTGACAATGAAATAATACTGACCATTTCTTTTTTTTTAATTAACTTTTATTTATTTTTTAACTGACATCATTTAATTCCACGAAATTTTAGTTAGAAATTTTCTCCTCATCTTTCCCTTACCCACCACCCCGAAACAGCAATCCCATTGCATACCGCCTCCCCCAATCTGCTCTCTCCTATATCTCCTCTATCACCCCTCTGACCACATAATTTGTAAGTAGACTTCTTACCGAAGGTTATGCAGTGGTAGGTCTAGGAGACAATTGCCTAATGAGGGAAGTTATGTCTTCTTTTTGTTATATTTTGACTTTTCCCTGATGATCTTCAGTAAATGACTATGCATGATGTCTCCAATTTTCTATGTTAGAAGAAAAGTACAGAGATAGTAACATTGAACTGATCTCAGGCTTTCTGATTTTTCTCTCTGAATCGCTGCATCACATATTTAGAGGTAGAAGGCACCTTAGAAATCATCCATACCAAAAGTATCTAACACATGGCCACCTTTAGGGCCTGCAATAAACACTACCAAGTGAGACAGAATCAAGTTAAGATAAAACCAGATAATGTTTAACAAAACACACAAAAATACCATAAAACATAAATAATGCTAAAATCCATTTTCCTAAGTCAATATGCACCAATACAGATGCTTATACACAGTTTAGTGCCCCTGTTTCAATTTCATTTATATGCCAGTAATCTAGACCACACACTTCATTTTACAGATGAGAAAATTGAAGCTAGAAAGATTTAGTAAATGGTCCATTGTCACATGAATAGTGAAGAGGAAAGTCTAGATTCAAACTCAGGGCTTCTCCCTCAAAATCCAGTGGTCTTTTTAGTAATCATGTAGCTCCCCAAAATGAATTACTGCTATTAATAGTCACAACAACAACAACAATATTAGATAACATTTATATATCACCTTAAAGTCTGCAGAGGGCTTTACATGTGCAATTTCATTTTGTTCTAAAAACAACACTCTGTGAAAGATTTTATTATTATTTCCATTTTACAGATGAGAAAATTGAGGCTAAAAAGTGTTAAATGACTTGCCCAGGCTAACACTACTAGAAAAATATGAGGCAGGATTTGAACACAGCTCTTTCTGACTCTGACCCTAACATTCTCTTTGGGAGGGCTGATGCAGACAATGACTTTTTCTCCTAATCTCTGCTGTATTCCCTCTCTGATCTCTCCCTTCACTCAGTGGAGTATGTGTATTAAATATGAAACTTATATCTCTTTAAAATTTGTTTGCATTAGTACTTATTCAATGTTATCTTCTAGTTTGTGGTAAAGCGATTGTCTTTGATCATATAACTAGGTCTGGTTAGCACAAATAATGAATCCTGGAAGTGGTTGCTTTATACAAATTGACCCTGCATATTTCCATTGAGCTGGAACCAATTA
>CM053580.1:113421020-113464314 GCA_028627135.1 Pseudochirops cupreus
AATAATAATAATTATTATTATTAACCACATCCAACTGGAACTTAAGATACACAGGCACTGTGGTAGGGAGATCCATCCTGCCCTATCGGAAAGTCAGAGGGGCAATGGGAGAGGACATAGAAGAGAACAGATTGGGGGAGGGGTTATGCAATGGGATGGCTGTTTTGGGGTAGTGGATAGGGGAAAGATGGAGAGAAAATTTGTAACTCAAAATCTCATGGAAATGAATGATGTAAACTAAAATAAATAAAAGTTTTTTTTAAAAAAAGAAAGTTGATGCATAGATAGATTATATTGTTTACTTAAGATCATTTAGCTCCTTAAATGTCTGAGGCAGCATTCAAGCTCAGATCTTCCTGACTCCCAGTTCAAGACTATATTGATTATGCCACTTAACTTTAAATATTGTGTGTGTTCTGTTTATAAAACACAGAAACAGAGAGACGATGAAGGACCATAGAAATTAACTTGTTCAAGATCACACAATAGTAAGTGACACAGGATTAAACCCAGTTACAAAGTGACTTGATTTTCATTTACAGAATCTGAGTCCAGCAATGGTATTGCCCAATCAGTCCTATACCTCATGAGTGGTGTCGCTGCAGATACAACCAACGAACTGAAGGCTTGTAAATAGTTTTGGATTGTAAATAGTTATTCAACCTTTTAACAGACTTTTGAAGGGGATAAATATGCATCACTGCTTTAAAGTGTAAAAAAATAGAAAAAAACCATGGTCCCCCTTTGGTACTCTCTTTGACCAAATGGCCACTATATAACCCATCTCATTTGCCTATCAGGAAATTGAATTTTATGTTTTGTGCCAACTACATATCTCATCGTTCAGTAGTAAATAATACCAGATACTGAACCCTGAATCCAATACCTGTTGGCAATAAATACAAGCTCACCTCCAAAAGGTTCAGAAAGTCTCATGTGGGAAGCTAGAGGGCAAACTGTTACATCTATAAGTCTCCAACTCTTAGGAAGTTTGATCTTGATCATCTCTTTTTGGTATATGCTTTATTAATCATGTACTCTGATTATGAATTTCTTGTCTTTATACCTCATAGGCTTTTATATTCCTGATGTTATCCCATGGTTGAACGTCTCTCATAAAAAATATTCTTTTAAATCCCAGCATGAAGGTTATAGGGGTGGAATTCCATATATTACAAAGTCTATCCTAATGAAATTTTCACTTCTCTGAACCAGAGTACAGCCTCAGCTGGCTGTGTTGTACTCTTTTTGCAATGCACAAATCCCACAACAGCTAAAAAATGTCAGAGTAACAGATTTTCATCTTTAATGACAGTAAGAAGTTAAGATCATTAAATCCATAGGATGGCTGTGTAATTCATTTGATATTTTGATGGTGCTAATTTAATTTTTATCAACTATATTTTCCATATCTTTATTGATATTTTTAAATATCCCCATTAATCTAGTAATAATGCATTCCGTTTTATTTTATAAAATTAGACTTAAAATGATTCTGGAGATTAATTGTATTATATAAACCCCATCAGTAGGATAAACTGAGCCCCATGTATTGTGCTGCATCTTATGAGAAGGGATAGTAGTCATAGAAAACATTTTTCCCTAAACTTGAGAACATTCTTGTTTTATTAAAGGACTATGACCAGGTTGAAATAATATGTTCAAATAAAGATTAAAGAAACATTTAAAAATACAACAGAATTCATTTGTATAGGTTTGTGTGTGTGTGTGTGTGTGTGTGTGTGTGTGTGTGTGTGTGTGTGTGTGTGTGTAAATACCTAGATTTAGAGTCATGGGACTTAGTTTTGAATCCTGATTGCCTGGGCCAAATTAAATCTTCCCTTCTCTAGGCCTCAATTTTCTCATTCATTAAGTAATAATTTTGGACTAGATGATATTTGTTTATTAAATTATAATTCTGTAATCCAGTGATGTGAGATGGAGAGAGAGAGAGAGAGAGAGAGAGAGAGAGAGAGAGAGAGAGAGAGAGAGAGATGAAAGGATAAAATATATACCTAAGAAAATTTGTATAGCCATTGAAGCACTGGGATTTAGGAAGAAATCTCTACAAGTGTTCCATGACGGATAAATGTTGCCTTAACTATTAAAGAGAAAAGATGAAGTCTGGTGGACAAATGTTGAAAAATTTGTGAAGATTCTGGGGCTGTGACTTAGGTGGTCAGGATTAGTCATCTGAGTGTTTAAGAAACTTAGAACTCAGAGGCAGCTAGGTAGTGCAGTGAATAGAGCACTGGCCCTGGAGTCAGGAGGACCTGAGTTCCAATCCAGCCTCAGATACTTAACACAAAAAAACAGCCATGTGACCTTGAGCAAGTCACTTAACCCCAATTGCCCTACGTACCCCCCTCCAAAAAAGCAAAAATGTTAAAAAGAAAAATTTTTTAAATGAAACCTGGAACATCCCAGAATAATCTTGGTAGAACTAGTTAACAGGCATAAAGTCTTTGCCTCTACATTTGCTATCATTGTTGACCATGGGAGAGCCAAGACAACTAGCCCTTTTTACAAGCAATGGAATAGGATGAGCAGTTGCCATCTTCCCCAAAGTGACAGCTTTCATTTTAGCCAGCACAAGGCAACATTTACCTCCTAACCAAAACGCTGAGAACCTCTGGTATATAGAGGAACAACCTTTCCTTTGACTTTAGGCCTTTCCATCTCCTGCTCTGCCTCTCCCTGAAGGGAAGAGGAAGAAGAAAGTTGGTGGGAATCTTGACCTCCTTCCTCTGCCGTACTTTTTCTGTCTCATTTGCAATCTTTAGGGAGAAAAGGAATATTGAAGCAGAGCCTCCCATTTGACCATGTACCTCCCATCTCATAGTGTACTTGCTTCCAATTTGGATGAACATTCTCATACCTGGTCGCACTCTATACATCAAAATTATTCAAATCCCTGTAGATCATCATCAAGAACCCATTCCCTGCACCCCACCATTGATTGTTCCCATCTTCCTTAACACCCCCATCACAGCATTCAAGGAAGCTCTAGCCACCCCTTCCACTTTGCCTTCTGGAATGCCTGGGGACTTGGATGCCATGGACTTCCCTTCAGGTCAAGTCATTTCCATTCCCACTCTTTCAATTGACAATCTTAGTGAAACCTGGCTTCTCCTTGATAACTCAGCCCTCCTGCCCACCCTTCTCAGTACTGATAACACCTTTTCTCTTTCCCCTCAGCTTACTGGTTGAGGCAGGAGACTTGGATTACATTTTACCTCTTCCATTTTTCTCTCCATACATCCTTTGTTCAGTAACCTCTCCTTTTTTGGGGATTCATGTCACTCATATCTACCACCTAATTAAAATCCTGGTAGTTATTGTCTTCACACCCCCAGATCACTCCCCTTCATTCCTCAATGATTTTGGTCCATGGATCACAATTTTCCCTCCTCCCCAACTCTTACCCTCACATCAGGAAAATTCAAAATACATTTTCTCTTTCCTGTAATACCATAACTACTCAGTTGTTCAAACTACATCATTCCCATGATATCCTGTTCTCTCTTCCTTTAGTCACACACAAAGATAATCATTCTGTTGATTTGCCACCATCCACTAAATACACCACTTTCATGTTTTAAGAATTTTGAAATTCTTCCAACTGACCAAAAGCTGTTGCTTTTTAAATCTCATCCTCTAGCTTTTCTTTCCAAACCCTTCTCCCCAACCACGAGCTCCAAGCAATCTCCCCTGCCTTAGGCACTTTCACTTCTTTTTCCCCAAATTTACCCCTAGATGAAGCAGATAAACTCTTTCCTATCTTCCTTTCTTGAATTCCTAGCTCCCTTATCATTTTGTTAATTACACTTTGCTAATCACAATCCTTCAACCACTTCTACAATTTACCCCTTTCATCCCTATACAGGTGGGACTGAAAAAAAGTTGGGGAAAAATCACATAACCATTCTTAGTCCACTATAAATTTATGTAAAGAGACCTAACTGGGCCCTAGCTGCTACTAGTCAACTCTACTATACATGAGCTTGCTCTTCTCCATCTCATAATCTTCATATGCCTTCTGCCACTATTTCCTCCTTCACCCTGTCTCACATAATATGATGACTTAAAACCTTACTAAGACTATGTGCTCAAGCTGTTCCATTACATCCTAGCTCCTCCAGTGTATTGCCCACTGTCATCCCCACTGTTTCTTTTAATTAAATTTTTTCTCAGCAAACATGACCAGATCTCTCCTATTGTGGAAAAAAAAAAGGAACCCTCACTTAATCCATACATCCTGGTTAAGTGTTGTTATGTGTCTGTTTTGCCCTTTGTGGGTAAACTCCTTGAAAAGACAATCCACAATAGATGCCTCTACTTTCTTCTTAACTTTATAAACTACTGCTTTCCATTTTCATTTCAGCAAAATTGTTCTCTCCAAAGTACCAGCTTTCTTTTTTAAAATTTTTATTTAATTTTTAACTTATGGAATAAAACAAGCATTTCCATAACATAGTATAATAAAAAAAAAGATGATTGCACATCAGACTGCATATCTATTATTTACAGGTTATTAGTACTTTTAAATATATTATAAAGTTATCATCTAATTTCCCCCTTTTATTTCCCTCACCCCCACCCTAGAGATGACTACTGTTAAAGACAAATATGCACACGCACAAACACACGCATATTCTATTCATTCTTCTGTTTACCATTTCTTTTCCTTGATGCAGATAGTGTCTTCCTTCATATGTCCTTTATAATTGATTTGGGTATTTTTAATAGTGAAAATGACTTACTTTTTTGAAGTTGTTCTTATAGCAATATTATTATTACTGCATAAAGCATTCTCTTGGTTTTGCTCATTTCTCTCTTCCTTATTTCATGCAAGTCTATCCAATTTTTTTCTAATATTATGAGCTCATTACTTCGTATAGCATAGTAGTGTTCCATCACAACCATGCAGTACAACTTGTTCAGAAATTCCCCAATTGATGGACCTCCCTGCAGTTTCCAGTGTTTGAGTTTTTACTTCAAGCTAGAATGGAATAAGTGACCTAAGGATCTCTTAGTTGCTAAACCCAGCTGGCCTTTCTTAATTCTCATTCTCCTTGGCCTTTCTGTAGACTTTGACACTATTGATCACTTTATTCTCCTTGATACTCTCTTCTTGCTAGACTTTTGGGACACCACTCTCTTCATTTTCCTCCTGCTTCTCTGACTGTTCCTTCTCAGTTTTCTTTGTTGCATTCTCATCCAGAACACACACTCTAACCATAAGTGTCCCAGTATATTCTATGCTTGGCCTTCTTTTCTCCCTTTATACTACTCTACTTGGTGATCTCATAAATTCTAATAAATTTGTCATCTCTATAGTGAAGATTCACAAATATACCTATCCTGCCCCAACCTCTGTGCTCACCTTCAATCTCACATTTCCAATTTCTTTTCACATTTTTGAATTCTATGAACGATGTTCATTAGACATTTTAAACTCATGTCCACAAGTGAATTCAGTATCTTTCCCCCTACGCCCTCTCCTCTCTTCTTCCCAATTACTGTAGAGGACAATAACATCCTTCTAGTCACAAAGTCTTACAAACTAAGGTTTCTGCCTGGATTCCTTACTCTCTCAATCCTATGCCCAATCTTTTGCCAAGGACTGGCCATTTCACCTTTGCAACATCTCTAGAATACTCAACACCCTTGTTTCTTTCCATACTGCTACCATTCTAATAGAGGTCTTCATCACCTCATGTCTGGACTACTGCAATAGCTTATTGAAGGGTCAGCCACCTGGGTAATTTTCCTAAAGCATAGAATCAACCATTTCACTGCACCACTGAGCAAACTCTAGTGGCTTCCAATTGCCTCTAGGGCCAAATACAAAATTTTCTGTTTGGCATTAAAAGCCCTTTATAACCTAGCACTTTCATCTTTCCAGTCTTTCTATACCTTACTCCCTGCTATACCCTGTTGTAATGGTAATGGAATTTAAAGATCCCCTTTTATTGGCTTTGTTTTGGAGTTAAGTGTTAAAACCCAGAGCTTGTGGGATGGACTTGTTGACATGAAGACAGAGGGCTTAACTGAGAGGAGCTGCTACAGTGGATTTACAGACAGGCCCAAGCAGAGGAGGCCAGAAAGATTTTTGGGGAGCAATATTGTGGAAGCAAAGAGAGAGAATTGCTGGGGGGCAGAATTACTGACTGGGGGCCAGTTGGAGCTGCCCAGGACTTTTGAGAGCTGCCACCCATAGCTGCTGAGAAATGAGGAGGCATGGCTGTGATGCTGGTATTTTTTCTGTGTATTTGTTGTTTTGCCAGATTCATCTGCTGGTGAAGGACAGTGCTATTGTTGTAGAGGTCCTGGAAACTTGCCGTTGGTTCAGAAGCACTGAAGAAGGATTTTCTTATTGTATATTTACAGAAATCCTGGAAGAGGGTCTTACTGATGTTTTCAGGGGTCTTAAGACTATTCTGCAGTCAGAGAGTGACTTGATGAGGACACTGGCAATGTCTCGTGTGGATTTGTTAAGCTTTGTCTCTTCAGGAACAGAGATTGCTGAGAACTTGCCTTGGGTCAAGAAGAAGAAAAGACCTCTCCTTGGGTATTGAATGCTGTGATCCTATCTTAACCTTGCTGTGGCTTAGGGTTAGGTGGCCTTTGTGCTCTCCACTGCCCCTTTGAGAACGTGGTTGAGGGATAATTGATAATTGTAATTCAGGTGTGATCTAGGGGTGGAGCACTTTGACTTTTGTGCTCTGTGACTGACCAAATGAATTTACTTTGTTTATGATTGGAAACTAATCTCCATTTGAGAAGATAGACTTTGTGATTGACTAAATGAATGTACTTCCCAGGGGAGGAGTAGTACTTGGACCCTAATACTTTGTGATTGAATTGAGGACTTACTAAATTATTGAATTACACATGGTGAATGCTGTATTTTGATTTTCTATTTTCTGTGAATGTCTTGCCTTAATTTGTCACTGAATAAATGGAGAGTTATTATACTGGTATTCCAAACCTTGGAAGTTGCCTTTGTTTGGCGTTACATCCTTTTTGTCCAGTGATAGTGACCTCCTTGCTGTTCACTGAACACAATAATCCATTTCTCAGTTCCAGGCATTTCCTCTGGCTTTGGCTTGTGCCTAAAGTGCTTTCCTTCCTCATCCCCACCCACAGCCTTCTCTGTCTGTCTTAAAGTGTCAATTACCTCTCATCTTCAAAGCTGTTTTTCTTTACAATGTATTTATCTTGTTCCTGAGTGTGGCTTATTAAATAGATTGCAATTATACATCCTGTAATCATTTTAAGTACAATTTCTCATTCTTTCTCTTCCCCCTGAGTTTTGTTGATAATGTACAGAAATATTAATGATTTACTTATAATACATGCATCATCCTTTCAATTTAGCTCACATCTGTATGCATTAACTTATACAATTTACTCAAGTTTCTATGCAATAGTTCCCTTTGTAATTTCTTACAGGGAAGTAATATTTTATTAAATTCATGTAACAGCTATTAATTTTTTTTTACTTTAATTTGTTCAACCCTTAGCAAATGGATGGACACCTCCTTAATTTACAATTATTTGCCATTATAAAATGAGATATTATAATTTTTTTGTGAGAGGAATTTTATTTTTGATCCCTTTGGAGTATAGCTTTAATAGTAGTACTTTTAGGTCAGTGGGTGTGCAAAATTTAGCAATTTTGGGGAAATAGTTTCAAAACACTGTAGAAACTGTCTGGACCATTTCACAACTTCAACCATAGTGTATCTGTCAACCTATATATTTGTACAATTTTTTTGTACAATTCTTCAAAAGATTATTGTACTTTTCAATCTTTTTTTTTGCCAATATGATGAGTTTGAGGTAAAATTGTAGTTGTTTCAATATGAATTTTTGAATTATTAGTGATATGACACTTTTTTCTTTCATATGGATATTTAGAGCTTACCTATCTTCCTTTGATCTTTGTTCATATCCTTCGATAGTCTCCAATTCTTACATCAGACCTTTTTGGATTAGCTATTTCCCTTTTACTTTTAGGTGCATTTGTTTAATATGTAAAACTCTTTTCAATTTTGAATAACCAAAATTGTCCATTTTTTTTCCTTTGACACTGTCTATTAATTTAGTGGTCATTGATTATTTCCTTATGCTTAGCCACAAAAATATTTCATTCTTTTGTCTTCTAAATCAAGATGTAACTTTTCACATCTTTTGCATACACTTTTGGAGATTTCCTTGATACATATGTGGTCTACATTGAGTTTCTAGAATATCGCTTTCCATTTTTTCTAACAGTTTTTCTTGTTTTGTTTCCTTGTTTTGTCCAATAATGTTCCTTACTCTGCTGATTGGAGTCTTTTCATCTATTCAATCCTATAACATAATTGTTCCTTTATATATAGCCTACTTAATCTTTTTCACTGATTTACTTTTTTACTGTTGAACCAGTAGGAAATAATTTTAATGTTTAGTGCTTTGTAATGTATCCTGTGTTCAAGCACTGCTAGGTTTCCTTCCTTATGCTTTTTTCACCCTTTAATTCCCTTGAGACTCTTGACCTTTTACAATTCTGTATGGATTGTTATTTTTTCCTATGTCTGCAAAGTAAGATTTTGGTTGTCTGCTCAGTGTGTCACTGAATAGGTAAATAAATTTGAGATAACTTCATTTCAATTGTACTGGAACAAACTAAACATGGGCTATTAGTATTATTATATTTATTTTAGTCTATTTTAGACCTTAGTTCTGCAAAGAATGGTTTATATTATATTTATCTTGTTCCTGAATGTGGCTTATTAAAATAGATTGCAATTATACATTCTGTAATCATTTTAAGAACAATTTCTCATTCTTTCTCTTCCCCCTAAGTTTTGTTGATGATGTACAGAAATATTAATGATTTATGTGTATTTTTTTTACATCTTGCAATTTAGGTGAAAATGTTTTCAGCTAATTTTAGAGGATACTATGGGATTCTCTAAAAAGACCATTGTGTTAAAAAAAGTGCTATTTTTCATTTATGATTCATCACTCAATATCCTTTTTTCTCATCTTATTGCTATAGCATTTATTAGTATGACATCAACTTATAGTAGTGATAATAACTCCTTTATAACTGTTTTCTTTAATCACATGATCATATCATTTATCTGTTCTTTTGTTGTTGTTGTTGTTGGAAATACTTTTGAGATAAATATTTTCCTTGACAGACTTAGTTAGCTACATGCTGGTATGTTGTCCTGGCTTAAAGTTAAATTCATTTATTACTACATCATGATGCTTTTCTATTCATATATGAGAATATATGTAAGATCTAAATCTTTCTCATGAATTAATCAAGAAAAGGAACAGAGGTTTGAGCTATTTAATACAAGCTAGCAGAACTTGGATTGCAGGCATTTTTATTCTAAATTAAAAAAAAAACCCTTAAAGATAACTTAAATTTTAAACCAGATCTCTAATACTCCTTTCCTCCTCACATTCGAAAATATTTGCAATACATCACCTGGACGAGTTTTATAATGTATATTCAAGACCCAGTTGGAAGGGCAATAGGAATCAATGGAAACAACCATTTTACACTTCAACTCTGAGGAAATGCCAGGCTTGTCCCTTGCCCAAGCAGTGCTGACTCCTGGAAAACATTAAAGAACATGGAATAAAAGGAGTATGATTGAGCCAGAATACTGACTGATCTGTGACATCTCATTGACAGCTCATTAAGAAGAGTTTGCAATTGGTATTTGGTGAAATCCCTGGAAGTTGAATTGGAACCATTGGCTTCTCTCTTTAAATCCACATAAATGGCCTAGAAACTTTCAGGCCTCCAAGAATTATTACTAAAAATTCCAGATATTTCCTTAATAATTGTAGGGAGGACATTAAAGAGATGGAAAGACATGTGTGAGGAAGTATACTTATGGATCTTAACTAGAGATTTTTTCTTTAAGAAGAAGAAAACTCTTAGGACTATTTTTTGCCTCCTTATATAACCAAACTCTTAGCACAGTTTCTGGAAGAAAAAAAAAAACTACTTACTAAAATGTTTGTTGACTGACAAAAGCTGCCTTCTATTAAGGCTTTTCCTTTCCCATCAGTTACAATGCTGCTGTTGATTTCCTCTATGACATTAGGGTAATTATTCATGTGTCTACCTTGGTGTTTCTGTGTGTGTGTGTTGTATGTCCCTTCCAGCTTTCCTTCTTCCTCTCTTTTTTTCTTTGTCTCATTCTCTCTGTGATTCTCCCTCTTTCTCCTTCTCTCTCTCTCTGTATACGTGTGTGTCACACACACACACACACACACACAGAGTCATCCACATACACAGATATATTGTCTTTTTCACCAAACTGTTAGCTTTAGTAAGTCTGGGCTTGTTTTGGTTGTTCTTTGTATGATTAATGCTTTGTACTCTTAATGCTTTTGTAAGCCCAATACTTCAAAAATGTCATTTTATAAGGGTTTAGGGTTAGAGGAGTACAGTTGTAACGTAGGGACGTTGCACCATATAATGAGAATCTTCAATAGGGCAGCAGGGTTATAAAATTATAAAGAATCCTAGGCTAGGAGTCACAAAGACTTAAGTTCAAATCTGGCCTGAGATACTTGCTAGCTATTGGACAATGGGCAAAAGCTTATCTTATGTTTGCTTCATTTTTTTTTAAATCTGTAAAATAGAGATAAAAGTAGAACCTAGTTTCCAGAGCTGTTGTTTGGATCAAATGAGATAATAATTGTAAAGTGCTCAGCACACTGCCTTGCAAATTATAAATGTTATAAAAATATAATAATTATTATTTTTACTACTATTTAGGATTTATTAGGTCATCCTCTTCTGAAGTCAAAACCAAATATATTTCCCCCATCAATACAGTACTAATATATCAACAAGTTTATAAGCTCTTTTTGTATGTATAATAACAAAGTAATACCTAAATATCTCTGTGAATTCATAAAGTTGACCACATTGTAATGCATATAACATGATTAAAAAGAGAATAAAAAGCAATACTTTTTAAATCATTCAAAGGACTATATTTTTTTCCTTTTTTCTTTATAAATATGGAACATTCATGTTTCTAATTTGCAGTGATAAGATACATCTTATAATAGATATGTAATTTTGATATATATGTAAAAGCATTCAAATTTTTAAAAAAACAGAGATAAGACTGAAATGAGATTAAATACAGAGAATAAAATGACTTCAAATAGAAAGTTAGGGAAATATTGAACACAAAGATAAATGTAATTTAGAAAATTATAATTACTTTGAAATGTACTACATTAGTAGATTGGTATTTTTAATAATATATAAAAAGAGCTTAAGAAGAATTCAAAATTTATGCAGTTGAGGCAGAAATTTGTGTTAGACACAAAAGTATGTACTTTGTTTCCCATAATCTCTCAGGAATCTACCCTTTTACTATGTTTTTATTAATTAAATTTTTGTTTCTACTTTGGTCAAAAAGATTCCTATAAATATCTTGCCCCAGGTCCTCTTTTCTAAGAGAGACATAATCCTAGAGTAATCTCTAGCAACAGAATATGTACTAATATGTACATATGTGTGTATATACACATATACGCATATATTTACACATTTACATGTATAATGTTCTTTTTACAATATTTGGTTTCTCTTCTGTATTCTTCGACTTCCAGGTATGTCACTCTTTTCTTCAAAACTTCTAGTGTTTTGGATTGACTCACCAGATGTTGTAATTCTTTTATCCTGTTAATTGTCTTCTTCAGTTCTACATTGCGATCTGTGCATTTCAACCTCATTTCTATCATACTATCTTCTGTAAGAAGTTTTCTATCTCTTTGAATCATTCCATCGTTTCTTGATGTTGTTCCATGAACTGTAGGGAGTCTGTAGATTTGGTCTTTTTTTTTTAACTGAACATTTTGATTAATTTTCCCTTATAGTAAAATATGGATTTTATATGTATATAAACATATATACATAAACAAATACATATATATTTAAATTAAAAGTGTTAATTTTTCCTTTTGACTTTATGAGTCAGCCCTGGTTTATCTAATCTGGAGGTGGGCTTATATGTAGCTTTTTCCTTTTAAATATTGTCATTTAGACTTCTTGTATTCTCGATAGCATTTTTAACGTCTTTCTCCTCCCTCTTTTGCCTGTGACTCTTCAATGTTTATATTAGGCCCCCAGGCTAACCATCCTCATTCTCTTTCAGTTTAAGGGTCAAGAGAAGCAAGGAGTCCCACACAGAATAAAGTATACTGACAATGAACTGAACCACAACTGAGTTTTTAGTACCCTTTCCCTTCGACATCTGCTGGCCTGCTCTCCATTTCTTCATGTAGTCAACCATGTACCTCCCTCTCCCATCCCTGCCAAGATGTATATCTTTCCTTCCCACTCTTCAGCAGAGTCACACTTTTATGCCTCTTCTTGATTAAAGAGGGTTCAGACTGAGTTTTTATTGTGAGAAGACCAGCTAGCAACACTCACAACCACATCTGGAGACCTGTCGTAGAATATACGTGCTCAAACTGGGTCTCACACAAATTGTGAGTTAGGAATGAGCTCACAGAATGGCTGTTCTAATTATTATAGTTATTTGATCCATGAGGTTTTATCTCATGCTGATATTTTTTTCTTGCTGTGTTCAGCTTTGCATTTTATTTATTTGTGATTTTTAACTCTATAGATATTTGTGAAATAAAAGCCCTGGGCAGTATTCTGCCAAATAGTTGATTATGTGATCCTAAATCCAGAAGTTGACATTTGAATTTGAATCTCAATAACATACTCAGCAGTCTTTTCATTATACCACATTGAATTTTTGTACCCTCTGCAAAATTAACAAATATTTAATATATTTTTTTAAAATCCTGGCATATACGTGCACTTATTTTATTTTAAGATGAAAATACTGAGCTAATTGAAATTAAAGAATATCTTGAAAGCTCCTATTTGCTTACTGAGCTGATGAAATGGTACCACCTTTGCAAGAAATACCCTGGAATAGACATGCTTTAAATTTGTAATATATAGTCAAAAGCTAAAGACATTCTTTTCTTTAAAAAAAAATTTATTTCATTATATATATCCCAATTCTATGTAAAATTGCCTTAACATTCTTTTTTTAAAAATAATTTTGAATTTCAAATCCTTTTCCTCCCTACTTAAGCTTCTCCCTCATTGGGAAAGCAAGAAATTTAATATTAATCATGAGTAAGAAGTCATGCAAAATATTTCCATTATTGTTGAAAAATAAAATTAAAAAAGAAAAATAAAGTGAAAAAAGAATATTTCAGTCTGAATTCAGAGTCCATCAATTCTCTCTGGAGTTAGATACCATGACTTTGCATGGTTTAAAATATCAGTATTAAATGACTTGTTTTCTCAAAGGGAGAGGAGTGTAAGTTGATCATCTTTGCAATGTTTCTGTTATTCTATGCATTCTTTTCCTGATTCTGCAAGCTTCATTTTATATTAATTCGTATAAGTATTATGAGGTTTTTCTGAAACCATGTTACTCATCATTTATTACACACAAAAATATTCCACCACAATCATATACCACAACTTATTCAGCTATTTCCCAATTAATGGGGATCCCTTTGATTTCCACTACTTTTTCACCACAAGAAAAGGTGCTCTAAATATTTTTGTACAGATATTTCCTTTTCCATTTTCCTTGATCCCTTTGGGAAACAGATATAGTAATGGTATTACTGGGGCAAAGGATATGCACATTTTTAGCTCTTTGGGTATAATTCCAAATTGTTTTCCAGAATGATGAGATTAGTTCACAATTCCATCAACAGAGTTTCAGTAGCCCAATTTTTCCACATCTCCTCCAAAATTTGTCATTTCCTCTTTCTGTCATGTTAATTATTCTGATAGCTATGTAGTAATGTCTCAGAGTTGCTTAATTTGCATATCTCCAATTAGTAATGATTTACTGAAAACTGCCTGTTCTTATTCTTTGCCCATTTGTCAATTGGGGAATAACTCATTTTTTTTTTATAAATTTGGCTTAATTCCCTGTATATTGAGAAATAAATCATTTATCAGAGAAACTTGCTGTAAAATTCTTTTGCCACTTTCAAGTTTTCCTTTCAATTTTGGGTATATTAGCTTTGGGTGTTTTTTGTGTGTATAAAGGTTTTTTTGTTTGTTTCATATAATCAAAAATAACAAATTTTAAATTGCCTGGTAGATCTACTCTCTCTCTTGTTTGGTCATAAACTCTTCTTCCCTTCTTCCCTTCTTCCCTTCTCTGTTTATCTGACAGGCACATTTTTCCATGCTCCCCTAATTTATTTATGATATCACCATTAATGTCTATATCTTTTTTTGAAATTTTGACTCTATTATGGTATATGGCTTGAGATTTGCTCAGTACTTCATTTTTTCCCCCAAACTACTTACCAGTTTTCCCCACAACTTTTGTCCAGTATTTTTTATTCCCAAAGCTGGGATCTTTGGATTATCTAACACTAAATTGCTATAGTCAATTAATATTGTATACTGTGTAATTCATCTATTCCACTAATCCACTATTCTGTTTCTTTATCAGTACCAGATAGTTTTAATGACTAATCTTTTATAATAGTTTGAGGTCTGGCATAGTTAAGCAACTTTCTTTATTTTTTTTTTAATCTCCTTGATAGTCTTTACCTTTTGTTCCTTAGATGAATTTTGTGATTTTTTCTAGTTCTCTTAAATTTTTGGAAGTTTGGTATGCTGTTGAGTACATAAGTTATTTTAGGTAAAATTATCATTTTATTATATTGCCTCAACCTATCCATGAGCAAATGATATTTTTCCAATTGTTTAGATCTGACTTTATTTGTCTGAAAAGTGTTTTGTAATTGTGTTCATATAGCATATCCACAGAATTCCAAATTGTTTTCTAGATAAGTCATCTCTGTGTATATAGATATGTCAACCAATAGTGTGATTGGTTGGCAGGTGTGTAACATTGCTATCTAACTCTCATTCATATATTTAATGCAACATCAAAGTTTTGGCTCTTAAAAATAGTACATTGATGATTTCCTATTTGGCTATGCTGGAAAATCTAGAAAATAGAGAAAATTCTTTCACTGTAAAGCCATGTACAAGCAGCTTCCCAAAGGAATGCTACTGTGAACAGCTTTTAAGGTTCTGATTACACAGTATAGGGAACACTCCATTTATTCCATAACAAATCAAGGCAAACTTTCACAACAAATCACAATACAATATTCACAACATTACATCTTATCACAGAAAATGACAATATAGTGTTCACAACAGTTTAACATTAGAATGGCCACATATTTTTCACCAAAGTGGTCACAGTATTAAGAAAAAAGAACAAAAAATTAATCATCTGATATCCCTAAAGTGGTTTGCCTCCTCACTCAGTCATTGTAATGGTAATGGAATTTGGAGATCCCCCTCTGTTGGCTTGGTTTTGGGGTTGAGTGTTAAAACTCAGAGCTTGTGAATACCACTTGTGGGATGAACTTGTTGACATGAAGAAAGAGGGCTGAACTGGGAGGAGCTGTGAATTGGGAGAGAGGCCCAAGCTGAGGAAATGCCAGAAGGACTTTTGGAAAGCAATATCCAGTATCAGGGAGCCAGAGCTGCTGAGAGAAAAACTGCTGAGGGTCAGTTGGAGCTGCCCAGGACTTTTGAGAACTGAGGAGGACTGGATGTGATGTAGGCATTTTGTCTGTTTGTTCTGATGTTGTTTTGCCAGATTCACCTGCTGATGAAGGACAGTGCTGTTGTTGTAGAGGTCCTGGGACCTTGCTGTTGGTTCAGAAGCCCTGAAGGAGGATTTTCTTGTCATATGTTTACAGGAATTCTGGAAGAGGGCCTTGCTGATGTTTTCAGGGATTCTGGGACTGTTCTTCAGGCAGAGAATGACTTGATGAGGACACTGGCAATGTGTGTTGTGGCTTTGTTAGGCTTTGCCTCCCCAGGAACCTGGGCTGCTGAGTACTTGCCTTGGGTCAAGATGAAGACAGGACCTCTCCTTGGGTATTGAACTGCTGTTATGATATGTTAACCTTGTTGTAGCTTAAGGATGGATGGTCTTTTGTGCTCTCCTGCCCCTTTTGAATAAATGCTTGGTGTTAATGGATGGTATTATAATTTAGTTGTGATCCAGGGTTGGGAAACCTTTGACTTTTTTGTGCTCTGTGATTGACCAAATGAATGTACTTTGCTTATTTTTGGAAACTAATCTCCATTTGAGAAGAGAGACTTTGACTGACTAAATGAATGCAGGGGTGGGCTACTTTGACTAATGTACTGTCCAGGGGTGGGATATTTGAACCTTGGTGCTTTGCGATTGAATTGAGAATTTACTTGCTAAATGAATGAGTTACACTGTATTTTGATTTTCTCTGTTCTGTGAATGTTTGCCTTAATCTGTCACTGAATAAATGAGGTTTGCTATGCTGGTGATCTGAAACTGGGAAGTTTCCTTTGCTTGGCATTACAGTCATTCAGTCATCTCACAATACAATAATCAATATTCCACTCATGGGGCAATCCTACATTAACTTAATAAGTCACTTATCTAGCCATCAATCACTGTGTCATTAATCACTGAATACAATCATTAGGAAATTACACAAACCCCCCACCTCCTCAGTTTCTAGTAAACTTCAATTTCATCAAACATTCAATATCCAAGGAAAGGCCTTTTCTTCATCTTGACTGGGGGTGATCTCTCAGATTCCCTGGACCCTCTTCCATGGTCCCAGCTCCTACCTGAATCCAACAGTCACCTGGATTCACAGGCAGTCAGCTCCCAGGTTTTTGTCCAGTCCTCCAGGTTGTTCTTGATACACACTGAAGTTCACAGGGCCCAGAACATCTGAGAACCTTCACAACTTCTGTTCCCCGGGAACTCAAGGATCAACCGAGCCACAAACAAAGTATTATCTAGGTCATGCTTCTTCAGTCCTCCAGCAGTTCATCTGGCCTTAGGACCCAGAAGAAATGTCAGTTTTCCAAGCGGCCTTCTCATCAGCAGCTTCAGCCTTAACCAGATTCTGGTCTCATAGAAAACTCCAATTCAGTTCTCAGTCCAGTAGCAGCCCAGCTCCCAGATCCTGGGACAATTCTGCTTCCTCCACCAGGAGTAAAAATTCTTGATTCTGACCACCTCTCTCTCAGGTTCTTCTTACACACACACACACACACACACACACACACACACACACACACACACACACACACTGGCTTCCTTTCTCAGCCAACCCCATCCTGTTATGTCAGCAACAGGAGACAGAGTTCACACCTTCTCTTTCTTTCACAGAGGTACTTGCTAAATTAATTACCATTACAAGTACCTACCTTAGAGAATGGCTTTGTGGATTGAGTAAGATAACAGGTAAATCATTTTGTAAAGTCTATAGTGATATGCAAATTATTATTAGCTGTTATTAGCTATCATTACTTCAAATGGATAAGAAGATTATGACTACTATCTTAGTCTTGTATAATTTCTACCTTGCTGATTTATTTCCAGTGATGTTTCATGTTTCCCAATTCATTTTACCATTCTCAGAATAATTTAAACTGAATATTTAGAAATAATAAAAATGCTTTATACTACCAAGAATTGTCAAATATAAATAGCTCCAGAATTCCACCAAGGTATATATGTATGATGACCATTTGAAACACCACAAGTTATGGTACTGTTCTACTTTTAAACATTTTCCATCCCAGGATTGCTTTTTAAAATTATTTTACTCCCTTTTCATTACAATAGACATTGCAGCTAAGAATAATTCTTCCACATGTCCCCTTTACTCCAATTTTTCCCAGTTCTTGGTAGCTTTCCCTGTTAAGCATTCCCATTCTCTTGTCTTCAGTAATTCCTTATCTATGAGCTCCTTCCTCACTGCCAACAAGTACTCCAGATACCCCTCCCCTCTTTAAAAAGAACACAAGCAAAATTCCTCACCTTGACTCCACCATCTACTCGAACTATCTTTTAAAAATGGTCTATTAATATGTGTTATACATATTTTTCATTTCTCTCAATCAAAACCAACTGACACATGGAATATGCCTGACAGCCCAAGTCACATTCTATATTATGATACCACTGTGTCTCTATTGAGAGGCCAGGCATATGTTTGTTTGTTATGTTTTAATCATTGCTATATTTTGAGTTATAAGGCAGTTGTACTTATTTTCTTTAATTCTTTTTATTCAATTGTGTGATTTTATCCTAGTTGAGCCTAGAATACTCTATAAGTTCATCTATGTCTATTCTCAGTTTTCTAAATTATGTTTCTCATTGCTTACATTAAATACTATTTTATTATATTATAATAATTTATCAGATATTTGCTTATCAAGAAAGTTTTTTTTTCAAATTTTTGGTGCCCACTAAAACCATTGCCATGAATATTCTGTTTATTCTGTTATATATGCCACTTTATGTCATTAATATCCTTGTGATATAAGTATGGTAGTCTGATAAGCGTGTAAAATAGTCTGAACAGTTTACTACTTTTCATATTGTTCTAAATTCCTTTGAAGAATAGTTGTATCAATTTATAACTTTTCAAACATAGTATTAATGCACTTATCTATCCACAACTCATCAAATATTGAATATTCGTCATTTACACCATCTTTGCTGATTTGAGAAATGTAAGGTAAAACTCAGATTTGTTTCTAATTTGTGTTTCTCTTAATATCGTGATTGTCTTATTTTCATAGTTATTGGTCATTTCTTTTTCTTCTGAAAAATTTTTATGTTCTTTCCTTATTTATTGAGGAATAGATCTTGAATTTACATAATTACATTGACTCCCTATATACTTGAGATATCAGTGGTATTTTATGAAAGTGGTTTCTTCCCTAAAAAACAGTTTCCCTCCTCAAAGCTATATCAATTATTCATAACAAAATCTTCATAATTTTATGTAACCGAAATTTCCCATCTCTTAGGGTCACTTCTATCTCACAGGTACTTAAGAATTCATCACTTCATCATAGATTTGAAAATTATATTTTATATTAGTTTATATTTGTACTTAAATCCGTACTCAGAGTTCATCAATGTTCTCTCTCTAGATAAATAACATTTTTCTTCATAAGTTTTTTGGAATTGTCTTGGATCATTGTATTGCTGAGAATAACTATTGTCCTTCACAGTTGATCATTATAGAATATTGCTGTTACTGTGCACAGTGTTCTAATTCTGTTCACTTTGTTTTCTATCAGTTTGTGCAAGTCTTTCCAGGTTTTTCTGAAATTTCCATGCTCCTCATTTCTTATAGCTCCATAGTATTCCATTATAATCACATATTACAAATTTTTCAGCCATTCCCCAATAGATGGGAATCCTTTCAATTTCAAATTCTTTACTACCACCAAAAGAGATACTTTTTATATAAATAGTTCTTCTCCACCCACCCTTTAAAAAAAATCTCTTTGAAATACAGACCTAATAGTGGTATCACCAGATCAATATATCTACATGGTTTTTTTTACCCTTTAGTGCATAGTTGCAAATTACTCGCCAGAAAGGTTGGATCACT
The DNA here is from genome assembly GCA_028627135.1 of Pseudochirops cupreus. Lineage (NCBI taxonomy): Eukaryota > Metazoa > Chordata > Mammalia > Diprotodontia > Pseudocheiridae > Pseudochirops > Pseudochirops cupreus. The sequence continues at coordinate 113,440,560 of CM053580.1, forward strand.
TCAGAACTTTACCAACAGTGCATTAATGTCACAATTTTCCCACATGCCTTGCAAAATTTGTCATTTTCCTTTCCTGTCATATTATCCAATCTGATAGTTTTCAGGTAATAACTCAGTTATTTTCATTTGTATCTCTAATCAATAGTGATTTAGAACATTTTTATATGACTATAGATGACTTCTTTGATTTCTTCATCTGAAACTGCCTGTTCATATGCTCAGTAAATCATATCTTAAAAACAAAAAGAAAAAGAGGGAAAAGATAATGTAACTAAATAGGATCTTAAAAAATTCTAAGAATCTGCTCAATATACAATACTTATAAACCTCCCACCTTTGCAAAGGAATGAGATAATGTCTTATTCTATCTCTTCTTCCAGGCATGCAATTTTTTCTTTACTAATTTGCAATATTCACATTTTTAGTGGTAGTTCTTTCACTAAAAACATTGTTTTTTTTAAACTCTACTTACTTTACATTAGTTAGTGATCTTAACAGCACATTCCATTGCATTGGTGTACTAAAAATTATTTAACTATTCCTTAATCAATGGACATATGTTTTGCATCCAGCTCTCTGTACTGCAAAAAAAAAATGCTGCTATAAATATTTTGTGGCACATGAGGGGTCTCTTTTTAACAGTGAACTATATTTTAGAATTGAATATTGGTAAATAGAATCTCTGGGTTAAAGGTTATTGCCATTTTAGTCACTTTTTTTGTGTCTATAACTTCAAGCTACTTTATAGTAGCTTACTGATTCACAATTCGACCAAAAGTGCAAACTAGTTGATTTATTTTTCCTTAAGATCTTCCACATCGAAGATCAATGGATGAATCCATGGACAGATAGATAAATAGATAAGATGTTATTTTTCCTTTGTGAATTCTTATTTTCTTCTCCTAGATGTATTAATTTGGGTTTTGCAAAGTTTTCTTTTTAGTTTTATGTAATTCCTTTTGTCTTCCATAATTGTCTCTATCTTTTTTTGTTAAGAATACATCTCTAACTCACAGCTGTCAGATGTAGACAATTTGCTTGTCTTCTAGTTTTTATAGTATGATCTTTAATAAACTCACATATTAATTTAGAATGCAGTGAGAAGTTGGTTTAAACTCACTTTCTGCCAGACTACTTTCTAGTTCTCTCAGCAAATGTTTTATCATATAGAGTGGTTTTTTTTCTAGGTAATTTATGGTTTTTGGATTACTGAACATTGGGGTATAGAATTCCATTGTTTTATTATAATTATTATTATCCCTTGGATACTCTGTTTCATTGATCCACCTCGCTCTTTTATAACTAATGCCAGATGGCATTGATGACTGTTGCTTTATAACATAGTTTGAGGTGGAAAGTATTATTGCCTCTTTATTGCTACCTTTTTTCAATTATTTCCCTTGGTATTCTAGGGTTTTAATTTTTCCAAATGTAATTTGGTATTTTTAAAATTCAGTGTAATATCCCTTTGATAATTTGAATAGCATATCATTAAAATGTAAATTAACTTTATTAGTATTATCAATTTTATTATATTGGCATGACAGTCACAAGTATTGAAAATATCTCCAGTTATTATATTATTCTTTATATCATTAAATGAACCTATAGGAATATTTTGTATATTTTGGTATATTGGTCTCAGGATATTTTATGCTTTTGCAGGTTTTTGGAATAAAATATCCCTTTTTATTATGGCCTCGACATAATAGGAGTTTTTTTTTTAAAAGCAAAAACAAATATTATACATTGTTAACAGGTGGTTTTGAAATGTTTTTTTATATGTTTGTTTAGATTATTTTCTTAATGTTGAACCTTCACCATACAGCTGTCAAAAAACCATTAATGAATTATTTGATAATTTCTAGTCAGTTTGACAGTATTTTATTTAATATTTTTATCAACATGAAATAATAATAATAGTCATATTGGGATGACTCAATCATGACACTCCATCTAAAATAGTTTCCTTCCCCACTTTCTTTTTGTCAGTTCCATTATAATTACTCCTATTTTCTTTTTGAGAATAGATTTGTAAAGATTTCCAGTTGGTCTTTAGATAATTAGGGCATTTCTTTTAGACTTCCACAAAAGTGAAAGGACAAGGAAATTTCCTCCTGTTACTAAATTATTGTTCTGGGTATTCTTTTTGTTCACTTTCCTTTAGGTACTCAGATGTTAAGTGACTTTGAACATGTATGTTTAATGTTAACATTACTTTGTTGTCCATGGTTTCTTTTGGGATAAAGTAGTTCCTTGGTTTATCCCTTTTTATATTTTTGGTTCTTCTTTGTCCAATAGCGTTATTGAAACTCCTGCCTTTGGTGATTCACCTGATTCATAGTCCATTTTGCTCTACTCAATCATTTTTAGTCTGCTTATATCTTTATTTACAAGTGTTTATAAACAGCCAATTATGAGATTTTGTTCTCTTTGCTATTTGTCAATTTTTTCCATTTTATTGACTTATTTCATCCATTCATGTTTAAAGTTCTGAGAAATATGGTTACATTTTTTTTCTACTTCTCTTTCTCTCAAAAATTATGATTTTTTTTTTGTATCTGTAAGCACAGTACATTTTCTCTTCATTTGACTTCACTTAATGTACTTTAAGGTAAGGCTATTTCTACTATCATTTTTCTCCTCATACTCAACCTCCTCCTCTTTCATTTTCCCTAGATTTAGAGTTTTGCTGAACTAATTAGTTCTTTTTATCTATTTATCCAGTAGCTTGTCTCCTAGGGCTTACAAAACACTGGACTACGATGTACAATTGCTTCAAGATTTTAATTATTTTTTTTTCTGCTGAGAAAACTTTCTTTTCAAAAAATGTATCAAATAGTTTTGATGACTAATGCTTAATAATATTGTTTAAGAAAGGGCAAAACTCCCTTCATCCCTTTTTTATATTGTTTTTGAATTTTGGTTTTTGATTTTTTTAGTTCTATAAAGTAATTGCCTACTAATTTCATTGGCATAGTACTAAATCTGTAAATTGGTTGAGGAAATACAGTTGTTTTATAGTACTGGTATGCTTTAATGCCTAACAACCATCTCTCTAGCTATTTAAATCTTCTTTTATTACTGTAAAGTACATTTATAATTATGTTTATGTGAGTTCTTTATTTTTGGTAGGTTCATTTTAGGTTATTTTAAGCATTTGGGTCTATAGTGAAAATAATTTTTTATTTTTTATTAAATTTTAAAAATAATGAATGGAAAGCGCAATGATCTTTATGTATTTGTTTTGCATGCTTCTATTTTATTGAAGTGATTGCATTTTAGTTAAATTTGTTTCATTGTGTCCCCAAGGTTCAATAAGAAAACAATTTTTGTCTGTGAATAGTGATATATTGCCTCCTCTTTTCCTGTCATTAACAAATATAGTGGATATCAGTCATATTTCTCCATACCAAAGTGCAGAAGCCCCTAGGGTTTCTCTGTTACAAATAGTACAAGCTCATGGTTTTAGATTATTTAAAAAATTCTCTTAAAGAGCAATCAATTTCTTCCTATCTTTTTGTATTTTTAAAATAAGCAGTATGTTTTGTTAGTGATTTATAGTTCATTTCTTGATGAAATTATAATTATTTTAAAAGAACAAATTTGATCTGAAACTGTGATTTCATTCTTTTAAAGAATTCCCAATAAGAAAACCCTCTCTACCCATCTCAACTAGGCAACAGTTCAGCATCGTATCATTTTTGATGATTTCTAGGAGCAGAGAAGTTGAATGACTTGCTCAGAATCACATGTAACTTGTTCTTTAGCAGATACAAGGTATGAACCTAACCCTTCTTAAGTCTGAGTCTACCCTGTCCACAAAGCATCATTTCCCTTTATCTGAAAGTGTTCTTTCTTCCATTTTTAAATTTTCCTAAAGTACCTTATCAAGAAATCTCCATTGCCATGACCCTACTGATAGTATTTTACATTAAATTTATCGGAGAAAATATAAAATCCCTTCATATATATATATATATATATATATATATATATATATATATATATATGTATGTATACACACACATATATACCAATCAGGTACTACCTTTTCTGTATCTTTACATAATTCTGAAGAGCTTGACACATTTTGAGTAATTAATCTTATAAAATCTGATAACATGTTGTATTTTAAGTTTTTCAGACTTTTTTTTTTACCTACATGGTCTCCTCCCAGCCTCACAACATTAGTACAGCTTAAGTTCAATTATAATACCTATTTATAATATCCATGAAGTCTGAAAGGTTAAGAGATTAATCCCTATTCACATTCCTAGTGTCTGAAGCAGGATTTGATCCCTTGTCTTCCTAACTTCAAGATTAGTGTTCTGCTCATTACAACATGCTGATCCAAATAGATACATTCTAAACCATATTAAAATGTTTTAAATTATCAATATTTTCAATGTTGTATCTCTGACTTGCTCAATTTTTCTAGAAAATTGAACATTTTTGAAGTTAACTTGGATCTAACTTTCTGTTTTTCACCATTCTGATAGAAATTGTTAGTAAAATGAAAACATAATTATTACACACATCCCCATGACATAATAGTATTTGCTTCCTTTCAGTGACATGATTTGAGTCTTAGTCCCTCCAGTATCATAATTTTAATAATGGAAATAATAATCTGTACAGGTAAAGATAGCTCAGTTAGTGATTTCTGTACCCACAACCTGGGCATCCCATCTAATGGCCTTGCTCCTGCTGATATCTACAGCCTATCTTTTTCATTTCTGGTTGCCTTACAGGGCTTGATTTAACTTGTCTCAGGCAATCTGTGTTGCTTTAGGTCTTGGCTACCTTTGCTACCTTTTCCACATATGTCTCATCACCTTACATTACACTAGTTAAGACCTTCTATATTGAATCCACCAAAAAAAAAATCTACTACTCAGGGGTTATTCTCAATAATTTTTATTTCTCTGAGTTTCCAGGAGTCCATAATGCCTACCTCTTTCCCAGTGTTTCCTCTCACCCATTTAACACTGCATTTTGAACATCTGAACTCATAAGAAATAGAACTGCTGGGGGCGGCTAGGTGGCATAGTGAATAGAGCATCAGCCCTGGAGTCAGGAGGACCTGAGTTCAAATGTGACCTCAGACACTTAACACAAAAATAGTTGTGTGACCTTGGGTGAGTCACTTAACACCAATTGCCCTCAAAAAAAGAAAAAGAAAAAGAAAGAAATAGAACTCCTGCTTTTGTCCAATAAGCATTTGTACTGTTGGTCTAGGCATCCTTAGAATTGTAACTCCTTATGCTATACTTGAGAACAAATTCAACAAGTAAATTCTAATAATACTTAAGTCCTAATTACATGCTAGGAATTTCAGTAAGACTTTGAAATCTAAAGGTTTAAAAACAACACCAAAGCTCTGCCCTCGAAGAACTTTCAATTTACTAAGGAGGTGTCCCATAGGTTCAGATAGAGATACAGTAAATAAGTAAAAAAAAATAAAAATAACCAGACATATAGTAATTGATAATATGCAAGGCATTGTGTTAAGTACTAGGGGACACAAAGAAAAGCAAAACAAACAAAAAGCAGTTCTTGCTTCCAGCAGCATAGATCTAGAACTGCCAGGGACCTTAGAGATCTCCAAATTCTGGCCTCTAATTTAATAAAGGAAGGAAAGAAGGACAAGAGAGCTGAAGATGGTTGCCTGAAGTCTCACAGGTGGGATATGAAATGAGAAAAAGAGAGATCTTGAGAAAGTGTTAGAAAATTTAAGTGAAAAATCGCTTTCTTCCAACGGAAACATATTCTCCTTCCTGTGTGACACCTTCCTTTGTGATAGTTATTGATATTACTAAATTATGCACATAAACTATACTCAGAACAGCCTTGACCCTAATGCACTAAACTCACATGAACTTGACATGCTCTCCCTGTCGTGCCTTCATCTCTTTCAAGTATATGTAAGGTTATCTTCTCAGTGAAAGTATATCTGCTTTCCTATGGTTTTGTTTATTCTCCTTTCTGATACATGTTCTGTCTTCACATTCAGCTTATAGAATATTATCATTGCTTATCCTTTGCTTGTAATCTATGTACTAATTTGTGATCTCAAATGCTGGACCCAAGGAACCAATATTTGAGGCACTCTTCCCAGTCAATAGTGATATGTTATTTGGTATTTACCAGAGAGTTAGAAAATTGTATACCATGTAGCCTAAAATCAAGTAATTATTTTGACTGCACATGCCTAATTTATTATTTTTTTTCTGTAGGTGGCATTTAAATGAAGTCTTACATAGAAAATGCCATGATATATTAGAAGGTTGAAGTTTCACAAGTAAAGAAGATTTGACCATCTGATATACCACGGCATTTCCTATGTAGACTTCACTTAAAACATCCCTTGCAAAAGAAAAAAAAAATGATGATGAAATGGAAGAAGATGTTAATGCTTTCCCATGGGAAGTGAAATGCCAGGTAGGACTTTGAGAGAAACATAGTCATACACATTAAGCAGAGATTGCCATTTTTAAGGTCATCAAATTGAATATTCTTGTATATTATTTTTACTCTTAGAAAATTATTTTCTAGTCAATGTGTATTCCTGTAATATACATATATTGGCTGTGCAGTTAAATGCAATATTCCAGTAACCTATTTGCTTTAAACATGAATTAAATGTTTTTATGTAAATGCACTGCAAGCATTTTTTTCAGTGATAGCTTTGAACTTAGTATCTTCCTAATGCAAATATTCAGGCTATTACAAGTAACCGCATATAAATGTTTCTTTAGAGATGCACCCATTTGACCTAAACTTGGAATGTGTTTCTTTCATTGTTAGTTTCAGTTGATGAAACAATATAGATGAAATTAGGGTTTATAACATTTTTTTTCTCCATTCACCATTTAGAAGATAAAATTTCTAATTCAAGTTATGAAATAGAAAAGCTCCTCTTTGTACAACACCACATAAAACAGATCCATGACAAAGAAGAGTAAAGTATGGTCTCTGACCTCAAGGAGGTGATAGAAAAGAGTGACAGAACCACAGAGACAGGATAATAGAAATCGGACTTATAATGCTTGTGACTCAGATCTACAAAATGTGATATGTCAATTATTCAGTATTTAAAACTTTATTCGAAGGGCCTAAAAACAATTTTCTCTCTTTCTCCACTCTTATAACAGATTTTCATTAGAGTCCTCTCCACGAAGTTCATACTCTAAAATCATAGTTGGTTGGCTAATATAAAAGGGCCTTCTTTTCTTTTTTCTTTTCTTTTCTTTTCTTTTCAATTTATGGAGTACAACAAGCTTTTCCATAATATGGCATAATAAAGATGATTGCATATTCAACTGCAAATTTGTTATGCACAACTTTTCCTTTTAAATATATAATAAATTTATCAGGTAAATTTCTTTTTTTCCCCCTCCCCTCCTTAGAGATGGATATCATTAGACACAAATGTGTGTTGTATGTATGTATGTATGTACGTATGTATGTGAAATCATTGCATTCATACTTCTATTTATCAGTTCTTTCTCTGGATGCAGATAGTGTCTTCCTTTACATGTCTTTTGTATTTGTTATAGTCAAAATTACCTATTTGCTCAAAGTTGATCTTAAAACAGTATTCCTTTTGCTATATACATTGTTCTCTTGGTTGTGCTCATTTTACCCTTATTTCATGTAAGTCTTTCCACGTTTTTCTAAGATGATTAAGCTCATCATTTCTTATAGCACAGTAGTATTCCATCACAATTATATGCCACAACTTGTTCAGCCATTTCCCATTTGATGGACATCCCCACAATTTCCAGTTCTTTGCCACTACAAAAAGAGCTGCTATAAACATTTTAGAACATGTAGGTTCTTTTTTCTTTTCCCTAATCATCTTTGGGAATAGACCTTGTAGTGGTATTGATCCCATGAGATGAACCAATGGCAGGGGTACAATGGTGCCAGCTTGTTAAAGTCAATTCTTAAATTTTCACTATGAGCATTTGCACCTAGGAAATTTGTAAATGTTACAAATCAGTGTTGATTTATTGTTTTATTGATTTCCTAGACTTAAGAAAATTGATGGATAAAATGTTAACAGTAAGAATAAACTTAGAAGTATATTGCATACTTTTTCAATAGCTAGTTTTAAAACCTAAAATGGCCTACCACTGACCATTAGCATTGTGGAAGGAGATTTAGAATTTGAATCAACCCACAAAATGTAAAAAGTAGACAAGGGCCTCTAGCCTACTAGGTATCTATGTGTAGAATCTCTGTGAGAGATCAAGGACAAGAATCAGAGGAAGAGACTATAGAGATGGGTTACTGTGAGCACCAATAGAGGAGCACTCTCATGGATAAGATCATGGATTTATTGAAGTGTTGGGAGAGTAACAAAACACTTTGACATTTAAGGAACCAGGGCCATATTTCCAATAGTTGGCCAAAAGAAACAACTCATCTTAAGATTTTCATTTATGCCATTTCCAGAACAAATTTGCTGTTTGTTAAAACCTCTTTGTTGGTTTCCTAATAAAATAATTTTTTTCAAAAAAAAAAAATTGAATCACATGATGAAAATTCAAGTCCTGGCTCTCCTAGGGGACTTTGGGTGAGTTATACTGCATAAAGCTTGGTGAAGGAGAGGATTGTAACAGAATATTTGCATTTTTAACCAGGAAATACTTCTGGCCACTATTCAGGCTGATTCCATTTAATGAAAGAAACCAAATTGATGAATGACCTTTATTCATTTTTATAGGTTTAACTTGAGTTGGAGATATCTCCTGATAGTTTTGGTCCAGTATAGAAGAAAAAGGTCCAATATGACCTATACGTTAGTAAAAAAGGGTTTTTTTTAAGTTTTCATTTACTCTTTGAAAAAAATAATAATCAATAACAATAAAATCCAGTTTTGCTATAAATGCTTCCTTTACCTTCAAAGGACTCACTTGCAAAGCCTCATCAGCAAGGCAATGTGTCATGACTTGTGTTGCCTACGGCCTTCTCCCAAGTGTGAATGACAGGTATTTCACATAGGTGGGCCTTCTTTATATCCTTAGATGACCAGAAAATGATGTCATTGAAGCCTGACCCCACTAAGAATGCACTGCAGGAATGACATGACTATAGCATTAAGCCTCTGGGCCAGTTAAGTCTTAAGGACATCTTCCCTGCTTTTTAGTGAAAGAATTAGTATAACCTACATGACAAGATCTGGAGAAACCTCAGTAGATATTAATCTGACCTCACTCATAGTATCTGTGTGTTCTTTTCCAGTGTGGGAGAGCACTGAGGAGATGCTAACACATGCTTATGCAAAACGTGAGAGAGGCCTTGTTTCAGAGATGCTGCATGTATACATGTTCTTGTTCTGTTTGTTAGTAACTATTTCTTACTTTTATAGTTTATATGCAAAAAAAGTAAAATGCTGTATAATATCTATAGATATTCACCTGGGGATGAGTTGCCATATGTCAAAGTCTTTTGACTGGATCTCAGTAACATTTAGAATACTCATTGAAGTGGAGGCTTTAAGTCGTACTTCTGATTGAATGATATACACTAATTCTACCTCTTAGACCAGGGATTATTGACCTCTTTGTGTCATACAACTTTTTGGCAGTCTGGTGAAACCTGTGAACTCCTTCTCAGAATAATGTGTTCAAATATACAAAGTACAATATGTAGAATTACAAAGGATATAATTTATATTGAAATACAATTATAAAAAACCTCATAAACTGTACATTAAGAACCCTTGCCTTAGACTAGCTAAATGGGCAGAATCATTCAAAGAGAGGCATAAAAACACAAATATAGGTGCATCTCCTCTCTGACAATCATAGATCATGGGATTATAGAATCTTTATTACTCTTAGTAGCTCTGCTCATCTAGTTAATAGTCTAACAGGTCTGGTTAGTTTTCATTTATGCCATAAAAATTAGGTCTTAAGCCCACCTGCCAGAATCTGCGATTCTTCATTGAACCTTTATAATATGACCTTGGGATAATGGAGTTGACCTTCATAATAATAGTTATACATGGATATTATATTTACTGTTACCTTTTTGCATTTAATCAATACAATAAATAAATAATACATAATAAATGTGTAAGAAGTGGTTGTGGGCCTGTAGTTTATCTTGGAATCAGGCTTCTGACAACAGGTGTGTGTCTGTTTGTGTGTGTATATGCATGCATGTGCACATAAATGCATACCTACTCTGAACCTAGTGCTTCTAGGGAGAAAAAAGAACTTAGTCCAGTTATCTTCAGCACAGCTACAGATGCTCCTTATGGGAGTAGTCAAAGAAAGGATATTTTGTTCAATTCCCAAGCTTTGACTGGAGCAGAGGAGAGTTGATGTCTGAATTGGAATGGGGGAAAGCTCAGTAGCCAGAATTATTTCTTTGCTGCTGCTTTTGCTCCTATGGTTCTGTTCCAAGCAGCAGTCGTGAATCTTCTGATTAACTGTTCCCTGTCACACTATTCATTCATTGGGATTCCAACTTTTACTTCTGTCTTGGTCATCACTAGTGGAGCAGTGAGGTGTAAACAAAGGTAGGCCAGAAACAAAAGAAGATTCACTTCATCTACTGAAGAAGCCATGTACATTGTTAAATAGTTGTGATTGTTAAGAAAATTTTACTTACCTCAAGCCTAAATTTGTCTTTTGGAAACTATTGCTCCTGACCCTGACCCTTGGAGCACAACATAACAAATCTAATGTTTCATCCAAGTGACAGATGCTCAAATACCCAAAGACATTCTCAGACAGAGCAAATCTGATTTTGAGCCATCTTGATTTATCTGTTGTTCTTTGCCCTTGAACTTCTCAGTGTCTCCTTGTACCTGACCAAGATGAATGTCACTTATCTCTAGATCTCTTATAGTTAGAGAAGGGAAAGCTGAAGGGTGAGAAGGGCACTACATATGCAAAGGTAAATAAGAAAAAAATTGAATGGGTCACTTCCAGTTGTGCCTTGAAGATTTTTGTGGATGATCTACAGTTCCCATATTAAAAAAAAAAACAAAAAAACAAAATGTTGCTTTGGAAATAGCTTTTGCACCTATCCCTGCTCTGACTTTTAGGTAATAGGGTCAGGGATTTTTATTTCAAATAAATATAAGATGGGTGCCTCTAGCAATCTTCAACACACACATGATGCATGCAGGATTAAAAGACAGAGATGTTAAAAATAAAGGGTAAATAGGGGTGGGTAGGTGGCGCAGTGAATAGAGCACCAGCCCTGGAGTCAGGAGGACCTGAGTTCAAATCTGATCTCAGACACTTAACACTTACTAGCCGTGTGACCTTGGGCAAGTCACTTAACCCCAATTACCCTCCAGAAAGCAAAACTAAATAAATAAATAAAAGGTAAAGTCTTCAGAGGTAATATGCTATAATGGTAATAGGAATTTGGAGATCTCCCCCCCTCCCCCCGCCCTTGTATTGGCAAGCTAAGAGGTACTTAGCATTTAGTTTCAAATTCATAATTGTGTCAAGTATAAAGACTCAGAACTTGTGAATCCCACAGTGGGATGAACTTGTTGATGTAACAAGAAAGGGCAGAACAGGGAGGAGCTAATACCTTATATAAGGAAAAGCCCAAGCTGAGAGAGGCCAGAACTGTTGGGAACAAGCATCTGGAGGCCAGGCTGGTACTGCTGGAAAGAGAGAAGAGAAATAAGAACTGAACTGAGAACTGAGAAGAGAAATGAGAACTGAGGACTGAACTGAGAATTCAGAAGAACTGAGAAATGAGAAGAGAGAAGAACTGGGAGGAGGCATGGCTGTGATGTCAGTACTTTGTTTGTCTGTTTTGATGTTTCTTTGTCAGATTTTTCTGCTGATAGAGAACAGTGCCTTTATTACAGAAGCCCTGGTACCTTACTTCTGGTTTAGAAGCCCTGAAACAGGATTTTCTTATTGTATGTTTACAAGAATCCTGGAGGGTCTTGCTGACGATTTCAGAGGTCTCGGTACTATACTGATGATTTGTGTTGATTCCTCAGACCTTGTCTATGCTGATTTCACAGGCAGAAAGTGAGTTGATGAAGATGCCTGCAATGTGCTTGAATGTTATTGTGGCTTGGTTAATCTTTGTCTTCCCAGAAACAGAAACTATAAAGGACTTGAGGTCGACCAGACCCTATGAGCTTCAATATGGAGCAGGAACTACACAAGAAGCTGGACAAAGAACTGAGAGCTGTCTGCCTTTGAACCCAGGTGGCAGTTGGATAGATTCGGGCAGGAGTTGGGACCATGGAAGAGGAACAATGGAAGCTGAGAGCCTTCCTCGGGTCAAGATGAAAAGACCTCTCCTTGGGTATTTAATTCAGACTGAGAAAATCATGACTCACTGTGGCCTAGGGGTGGAGAACTCTGACCTTTATATTTAGATAACTGAGTTAAGGACTTCTCCAATTAAGAAGAAAGAGAACTTTTTGATTGAAGAGATTAAGACAATGTGATGTAGGGGTGGAGGACTTTGACTTTTGTACTTTGTGTCAGTTTAGGAGGCTTGCCTCCTTAAGGATGATTGAAGTAAGGACTTACTAAGTGATTGTGTTATTAAATGAATGTTATCTTTTGCTTAAAATTGTGTGACCACTTTGGTGAAAACTATGTGGCCACTTTAGTGAGAAGTTGTTAAGCCATAACATTGTGAATGCTGTACTTTAATTTCTGTGAATGTTTTGCCTTAATTTGTTACTGAATAAACAGAGAGTTCACTATCCTGTGTAATCAGAACCTTGAAAGCTGTTCATAGCAGCAATCCTCTGGAAAGCTGCTCATGCTTGGCTTTGCATATACACATTCCATACCCTAGAAAAGATAAGAGACTCTAAAACCTAAATTTTGTATGATAGGGCAGGGATGTAAGGCTTAAGTGATGTCATGAATTTAAAGAACTTCACACAGTTTTGGTGGTGGTGGTGGTGGTGGTGGTGGTGGTGGTGGTCTGGCTGTCCTCTTTGTAATCATCATCATTATGATTAGCCTAGAGTTAGAAGGAACCCCATTTGTTATAGCTTCATTACCTGAGCCTTTTACTGCATTCCTGGTGAGCTCAAGTAAAGTTTATAGACTAATATAGGAATACACTGGTATATGTTTAACAATTGTACTCTCCAAATAAATACAGAAATTAATAAAAACAAATGCACACACTTACATTTTATCTGCATTATTAATACTTTTTAAAATCTAGATTATCAACAAAACATCAAGCTCTAGTTTGTCACTATTATTAATTTCTGAAGTGTAAATAATCACACTAAAATATGACAGTCTCAAAAATAAATGCAACCTGGTTTTAGCACACACCAATGGATGGACAACCAAATACTGAATTTAGCAAGAGGGCATAGTCTAAACATACACCTTTGTCCTTCGCCATCTCCATAAGCTTGAGAAAAAAATATGAAAATGACTGAATTGAAACTAATCACCCTAAGGCCACAAAGAATTGATTACTATCTCAAAGGGACTTTTAAGTCAGGAAAACTTTTTCAGTAGGAGAAACAAGCCTTCTTCCATCTGCATGGAGTTGATAAACTACCTCAGAAAGTGCGGAAGAAATGTCTTCCAAACCTTATCTTCTTTTTACCTTAACTAAAAGAGCTTTCTGGTCTTCTCACTGAAAAAAAAAAAGCATAGCAGGAGTCAGTGAAGAGGGGTCAGAAACACTCAGACAAGCCATTGACCTAAGAAAAGAAAATAATGCTACTTCCCATTGAAGAGCAAGCCCAGTGCACTAGCAGACCAATGTGTTCATCAGAGTAGTCTTGCCCTGAGAAGAGTCCAGCAGCTTAGAGACCTTCCTGGACCCACAGGACAGTCTTTGTCTAGTGCCTACATAGACTGAGATAATGAAAGCTGGTAAAGAGCAAATAAAGCCACTGAACGATTTGCTTGGACCAGTCTAGCCACAGATTGATAGATTCTGTCCAGATGAAGAGTAAAGTCACTTGTAGCACCTGCATCTGTTTCTCATTGTCATTGCACTTTGTATGCAGTCTTTCCTACTCTTGGACACATCATGATTTTATAGGCAAGGATACCCCTGGTGTTGGAGGAAAAAAAAAGCTTTAAAACTACTTTTTTTTTCTGTGATATTTGAGTTAGTGCCTTGCTAAAAAACTGAGATGTGTTAGATAAGAGCAAATATACTTGCAGAGAATCTTAGGCTAGTTTGTAAGAGAATAGTTACCCATGTGGTTACCACTAGAAAAATGCAACTAGTAATAGTCAACTCTCTAAGGAGCAAACCTGCCTGTGGCAATGACAGCTGTTTTTCTTTCCTCTTTAGACTGTGCCACTGATAGTCTACATGACTTTATCTACCCTGCCTTAGAAACCCCTTCATCACCCTGGAAGTTAAGCCCACCCATAGACTATTTCTCATGTTGGAAGTACCTCTATTTGATGGAAATACCTCTCTTCCTCTGATTGGCATGCTCTTCCCAGAAATGCCCTATATTCATATGTATCTGTGCGTTGTATATAATTTCTATGGGGGAGTCCATGTATATAAAAAATGTATTATACATATGTGTGTGTGTGCGTCTTTGTGTGTGGGGGTATGTATACATAAAATTATTATTATATATTGTAGCCTTCATAGTTACAGGTAAATGAATTCTCAACTGAATAAGAATTGAATCAGTTACAGAAGTTAATTAGATAATTTTTATTACATAAAAGAGAAAAGCATCTGCACAAACAAAATTAATGAATCTCGGATAAATAGGAAAGCAGTCACATGAGGAAAAATATCAAATTTCTTGCTTACAGATTTAGTATGCAAGATGTGTGCATAGACAATCAAACACAGGCACAAACAGAAACACAGAAATTTACAAGACCAAAAGTCATTCCCTAATGGAAAGTTGTGACCCTAGATAGGTTACTTAATCTCTTTTATCCTCACTTTCTTCTAGTACCAAACAGATGATAATAAACACCTACTTCATATGCATGCTGTAAAGACAGAATAATATATAAAGTGACTTGCAAATCTTAAAGGAATGATGTGAAACTCAAATATAAACAGATCCCCGTAGCTACATATTGACTTACAAAACCACAAATCACCATTATTCATGTTGTATTATATTTTTACTTACTTTGTTAAACATTTCCCAATTACATTTTTATCTGGTTCAACACTCTGGAGTTTTAAAGGCTGCACATACCAGGATACCCTGAGTCTGACAACTCTGCCTTAAAGCACTATAGAATTGGAGAATGACTAAACAAACTGTGGCACATAAATGTAATGGACTATTATTTTACTATAAGAAACAGTGAACATAATGAATACAGGGAAGCATATAAACATTTCCAGGAATGAATTTAAAATGAAGTAAATAGAGCCTAGAAAACAATAAAAGCAATGGCTACATCAATTGTTAAATTTAATTGTTAAATAACACCATCCACAAAACAATTTAAGATGAAAGTTTCAGAATTATACGTAGCAAGCTTGGCCCCAAAGAGGACATATGAGAAGGTTCTTCCTTTTTCCTTTGTAGAGGTGGGAGTTCATGGGTGTGGAGTCTTGCATGTTTCAGAATATACATGTATGTTTGTATGCATGTATATGAATATATACACATATGTATCTGTTTATTCTTTAAAAGGAATGAGGAAAAGGGATACAGATAGAAATCTGTGATATAAAAGCAAACTATTTGCGTGTATATATATGTATATATATGTTTGTATATATTTATCTATAGATATATATTCCTATACATATATACATGCATACATTGTATCTCTGTATCTCTGCCTGTGCATACACACACACATGCACACATGTGTATACACATTTAAAGTGTAATATTTTGGGAAGTAGCATCTACCTTGAAGCCTAGATGAGCTTTCATTCCATTTGTTGTAGAGAAGGATTTTGGTGGTTCCCCACCCCCCACATGTGGGTTAGACTAACAGATAGTCACTAAGGTCCCTTCCAGCCTGAAATTCTCTGATACTGTGACTGAACTTTTCTTGTCCATAGTTTCCTTAGACTTGATCTCTATGATGCTTTCAAATTCTTAGATGATTGAGTGATTCTGAGTTCTTATATTTAGCCATTCAATTCAATACACACACACACACACACACATACACACACACACATGCACATGCTTGCACATGTGGAAACACTGCCACCACCTTTTCTTCAGAAATTTCCAAGAAGATCTTCTCTTTGGTTTATCTTTTCATTATTGGAAAAGATAAACAGAGGAAGTCAGTTATGCAAAATGATGTCATTAATACTCCTCCCTCCTTTTTGGTCTCACCCTAATCCTTCCTTATAGAGTCTTCCAAATCAGGATATGTCAAACATTTCTTACTTCATTTCACAAGGCATTATCCAAAATGTTTCTGTTTGTACTTAATACTATAGCATCAGGGGTCCTTTAAATGTGGAAGCTCACCATTGTCCAGCCAGTTAAATATAAAATTGTTTTGTAAGTAATTTTCAACATATTTCTACTATGACCATTATAGCAGCTTTGGAATTTGGCTCTCCTAACACACAGTGGACTGTTTACATTGTACTGTAGTGCTATTTGCAGGCCTATATGATATATAAAATGGGAAAATTTCATATAGAAAGAAATAAAACATAAACCACTACTTTTAGAGACCTATAAAGTCATCCCCAAATGACTTACTTAAACTATAGCAGGCATAGTCAACTGTGGCCTTACACTGGAGCTGCTGTAACCCTAAAAAATAATCCTCTTTCTAGCTAGGGTAGAGTAATGAACCATAGAATATCTATCTATGTAACTACCCTGTCCAATTTCCTCAATTTTTCTGAGGCTATATAAAGCTATGCAGACCCAGTAAGATGTCATTTCTTTAAAAATCCTTAGTCAAACAGATGGGAAAAGCCATGGTCCATGAAAAGCCAAGGAATCACTACAGGTAGAGAATTCCAAAAAAACATTTTCAAGGTTCTATTGAATAGAGAAGATCATATAAGTCTCTTAATATATACTCTAGGTAGCTTATTGTGGCCAGAGGCCTTTCCTGCCATTTTCAACTAATAATATGTCAAAGTGGGAGGCAGATATAAGAAGCCAAAGTCATCTAACACCTGATACATTTTTTTTAACAAAGCCAGGGATATTAGTATATATAGGAGGCTCACACTGTATCTATCTATCTTATCTATTTATCTATCAGCACAAATTGTTGGAGAATGCAAGTCAAATCACAAATCGTTTAATTTTCTGATTAGCTTAAATATTAACAAATGAACATTTACAGAGAAAAAAGTGGAAAATCAGATTGTACAGGAAACTCTGAGTTGTTATTGCAGTTTTTTTTTAAGTGCACATCAAATTTAACCTGGTAGTGACCAACCTACCCTGAATGTCTTGTTTGTCTTCCAAAGTTCTTTCCATTCAGTGTATTTCTTTCATTTATTGATGATCTTTTTATTTTTCCCTACTGTCTCATTACTTTATAAACATACTCAAAGCTTTATGGTCCTTAAGGGTAGAAATGGGTATTCTGTTTCTGATGTACCACTCCCCTCCCACAAAAAAATGCACCTAAGGAAAGACTCAGTAAAACCGAGAGTATTTTTGATGGAAACTGAAGATTAACCATTAGCAACACAGATGCTTACTAGCTATAACATTTCTATGTAAATATTTCCACAATGCCCATCAGGAAAATGTAAGTTTTTGTTCCATTTCCCCATAAAATTATATAGGAAAATGTATGGGTCTTACACTTCTGGTTTGTTTCAGAAACAAGAGATTTCATGGAACTAAAACTGTGATTGTTATTCACTCATTCAGTCACGTCTGACTCTTTGTGTCCCCATTGACTATTACATACCAGTACTGTCTATGGTGGTTTTCTTGGCAAAGATACTGGAGTGTCTGGCCATTTCCTTCTCCTGTAGATTAAAGCAAATAGAGATTAAGTGACTTGCCCAGGGTCACACGGCTAATAAATGTCTGAGGTCTGATTTGAACTCAGGTCTTGCCAACTCCAGGCCCAGTACTCTAACCACTGACTGACCCATCTAACTATCATCTGGGTCATCCTATAGGTCTATGTAAGTTGTTCTCTGGGCTCTAGAGTAAAAATCTAAGTAAACTTGAAATAAATATACTCATTGCTACCAAGTTCCCATTTTTATTTTATATTTTAATTCAAAGTTCCTGTGAATTAACATCTTTTAAAATCTCATTTTATTTATTAGATAAATGTAGTTGTTAATATAAATTAATAGTGGATAAGCTCCACTCCTTTAAGTCTCTGACTCCAAACCTATTGCTAACTACTTTGGGAAATATTACTCTCTAGCATTGTGCTTAGCTGCTTTCTTAGAGTCTAATTATAAAATAGCGAAATTGATCCCACAATCAGTATACAGTCTTATTATTGAGTAGCTGAAATATCTCTGTCTATTTCAAGTCAACATTTATTAAACACCTACTCTTTGCTTTGTGGAATAGTGAGTAGAGAAAATATAAGTTCAAGTCTTGCCCCTGGCACATCCTGACTACATGACCCTGGGCAAGTCACTTAATCTTTCATTTCTCTAGAAGATTTTCTAAGATTATAGAAAAAGTGATGATCTCCATTGGTGAAAGGTTTTCTCATGTAGAAATTTCCTATATCAATGAAATTACATTTCTAGCCCCTATCACTGTTCCTAATTTGTGCTTTTAAATTATTCTGATGTCTTGGACAACAAATGGTTAACAAGCCACAATCCTTGTCATCAAGAAGGAGAATTCAAATAAATTACATATGCCTTTTTCATATACACATTCTGTACTCCTGTATTTGTTCAAGGGATTTATGGTTTGAAGATGATAGGAGGAAGGATGGAAAGTATGTATGGAGAGAGAGAAAGAGAGAGAGAAGAACAGAGAGAGAGAAAGACAGAGAGATACAGAGAGAGAGAGAGAGAGAGAGAGAGAGAGAGAGAGAGAGAGAGAGAAAGAAAGAGATAGATAGGTGGGTAGGTAGATAGATAGATAGATAGATGATATAAGTCATGGTCAGATGAATTAAAATAAAAGCAAAGTACTTTGATAACTTTAAGGAAAGAGAGATCATACTACCTTAAATTAATAAGAAGGTAAGATGTATACATATATTACCATAAATTACAAATAAGAACATGAAAGATACCTAACTAAAATGGCACTGAATGAATAATTCATCATTAGAGAATATTAGAGTTGGAAGAAATCTTTGACAATGTTTAATTCAAGTGATGTTAATTAACTTGTCATGGACATTACAGGTAGTTAGTGCTAAATTCTAGCTTTCCTAATTCCAACCCAGGGTACTTTGCATTATAACTGGCAATGTTTTCAATAGAATAGAAACCTCTTTAATGAGATTTGCTATGTGGTAGATCAGAAAGTCTAATTCCTCATCTTTTGGGATTATGCCCTTTGGTCTCTCTCCCATGGTGCCATCTACAAGGCTGACAGCAATCACTATGTCACATTACAGAGACTATTCAATTTTTTATATTTTTTTTTAGTGCCATCTCTCAACCCTGCTGTTTTCTACACATTTAAGTTAATTTTGTGACTGCACAGGAAGGCTGCTGTATAACATGTTATCAAAGGTGTGGAGTACAACTCAGTGAATTTCAGCTTTTTGTAGGGCAATTAAAACAAATTACTTGTTGGCGAGCATCCACGACTGTTTTCCATGGCCTATTGCTATTCTAGAACATATGTTTAAGTTCATTCTTGAAAGCACTTTGTTAAATATTTATTTATTTTCTACTTTCCCCAGTACAATTCTGCTTACTTAAACGAAGTTATAAAATATATTAATTATGTAATATGTATAATTTATTTCTTGTACATAAAGTCTGATCAAACTTTTTTACACTGTAGAATTATCATTTTTCCATTTTAAAATATCTTTATGAATTACATATTTGAGTAAAGAAAAAATGATTTTTTTCTTCTCCCTTGAAAATGACCTTCCAAATGTTATGGTAAAGACAAGAATCATTATTCTAATAATCATCATCATAATAATAATTGAACACCTTTATGTCACTTCAGGTTTTAAAAAATTGTTCCCTCCCACCAATATTCTAAAGCACCTAGGGCTTAAATTATTACCTTGTGCACTCAGCAATTTACTTACAGGAAAATCTTTCAGAAGTTTACTCAGAGACTATTTACTCTTGCTTTGGGCATATTTGTAATAAACATGGTTACTTGGTTTCCCAACTTAGGAAAAATTAGAAGCACATTAAAATGATTGACATTTATAAAGATAGACTTGGGGCATAATGAAAAATTTCAATTTTTAAAATCCGTTTTGTTTAAGAAAGCAGAAGAAAACATGCAGCATACTTTGCAAAGGTTTTTATCCTAAAAGATTAAAATAAATAAGTTCCTTGTTTAAACAAGTAAGAATAAATGATCTGGAAAGTTCACTTATGTAGGATATAACCTCCTTCAGTGATTTTGAATGACTTTATATATAAATTAAAAGATAATCCTTTTATTACATTTGAGCTCACCTATTTTTGCCAACTTTCTTTATTCATTTGGTGAATCTATTTAAGACATG
This sequence comes from Pseudochirops cupreus, assembly GCA_028627135.1. Lineage (NCBI taxonomy): Eukaryota > Metazoa > Chordata > Mammalia > Diprotodontia > Pseudocheiridae > Pseudochirops > Pseudochirops cupreus. The sequence continues at coordinate 113,461,136 of CM053580.1, forward strand.
AGAAGGTCAAAATAACACAATAGAATGATTCCTGGATTAGGAAACAGTACCTATGAGAAAAGGTGAATGTTTTATCTTCTAAAATTACAAAAGGAAATAAGTATAAATTGAAGCAAGATCTATTAGTTTAGGCATGAGAACTTATGAAAATGTTATTTAATTAATATCCTCCCATAAGAATTTTTGAGTGTGAGGCAAAGATTGATTTATCTAAGTTAATTTTGTTTCAGACCTACTTAGAAGCTGCTGAGGGGTCTAGATGGTCACTTAATAATTCCTTCCAGTTCTTTGATTCTGTAGTGTTTGATTAGTACATTTCTTTTCCTAATTTAGTTTTCACTCACATTTTCATTTCTGCTTTTTCTTTCTGTAAATGGACTGTGAGAAATTAAAAAGCCATTTAAAATATTTTCCTATCGTGTTTTTTTTTTTCCCAAAAGCTATTTCTTATCTCTATGGTATCTGACTCATTGGATAATTCTCAGTGTTACTTTCTGCTGATCATGTGAGGAAAGGGAAGTCAAAGGAAGAAGCATTTATTAAGTGCCTACTATATGCCAGACACTATGCTTAGTGCTTTACAATTATTACCTCATTTGATCCTTACAGCAACCCTGAGAGGTAGGTGCTGTTATTATCTCTATATTATACTTGAGTCAACAGAGATAGGCAAGGGTTAAGTTCTTGCCTAGAGTCAAACAGCTGGTAAGGGTCTTTAGGCAAGACTTGGAATTAGGTCTTCATGACACCAGACCCAGTGCATTTGAGGCCTACAACTAGCTTTGGAACCACAGGGCTTTGCCCCAGGTTAATGACTTCATCAGGGAAGTAAGAAGAATATCTTCCCTAGGGCCATTACTCTCCTCATCTCTTGCCTCATGATCTGCTGGAATGGTACAACTGCCTCTAGATTGCCATCCCTGTCATCTAGCTTGAGGAAATATGGTACAGTGGAAATAATATTGACATTCTCCTCTCGACACTTATTACTTTTTCTGTGATGTTATGATGTCATATTACAGTCAGAGAGGTAATCTCTGTGACAGCCACCATCCATCTCCCCAATCAAATATGACCCAGTCACAAGTATGAGCAGTTATGGCTTTCTGTGAAACTAACTTGTCTTGTTACTGTGAAACTGAACTGCAGAAGTTTCTTTACCTTCAAGGAGGATTAGAATTGATGTAGGAAGGCTTTGCTTCCAAGCCTATTGACCCAAGTATGGTATTTCAGAAGACAGTCATGGGCGCTGCTTCTCTTCATCCTTTCTCCTCCATCCATAGTGATTGCATTCAAAGAACATTCTTTCAACTGGACAAAAGTTATCACAAGCTGCATTGGTAAAAGTGAATAAAATTCCTCATGTATATTGACATATGCAGCATAACAACCTCAGTCTAGGATTAAAATATTCTTTTTCATTAATACTATTAATTCCCCAGCCTTTGTTTTGAGTGACTTGCTTTAGTATCACTAAACATTAGCTATGAAACAGTAAGGATCTGCATAACAATTTCTTTGGCTTTGAGCTTTGACAAGTAATGAGGTTTGATTGTCCATTAAGATATAGTCCAACTGTGAACAAAATGTAAGCCTTAGTGAATAATAGTCTACAATAATGAATTTCTCACAGATACGATTTGTTCAAAATACCAGCTAATTTAATTTTTTTTTTCATCTGAGTGAAGCTTAACTTTGCCTGTTATATCTTGTGGGAGATCCAAAGATGCTGAATCCTTCAGGTTTTTAAAGCATTAATTGAATTCCAAAGAAGCATAGTGGAAGATTCTGTATGCCATATTTGGAACTAAAATGTGTTTTTAATAGACCCATTACCTTATTTTTGAAAGTTTAGGTTCTGTTTTTTTCCGCCTGAGTTAGAACCCATAACATAAATGATGCATATTGTTGTTGTTAAATCATTCTATTTGTGTCCAGCTCTTTGTGACTCCATGTGAGATTTTCTTAGCAAAGATATTAAAATGGTTTGCCATATCCTTCGCAAGTTCATTTTCTTTGTTTTTCATTGATTTCGTGTGTTTATTGAGAAAAAGATTTGTTTGTTCATTTATTTATTTGCTTTTTTAGAGGGGGGAGGGCAGGGCAATTGGGGTTAAATGACTTGCTCAAGGTCATATGGCTAGTAAGTGTTAAGTGTCTGAGGCCAGATTTGAAGTCACATCCTCCTAACTCCAGGGCTGGAGCTCTATTCACTGTACCACCTAGCCACCCTTCTAGTATATTTTCTAGGTAAGAAAACTGAAGCAAAGAGGATTAAGGGATTTGCCCTGGGTTAAACAGGTACAAAGTCTCTGAGGTCAGATTATAACTCAAGCCCAGTGTGTTCTGTTCACTGTATTACTTAGCTCCCCATAAATTTTATAAGTATGTATGTATGTATGTATGTATGCATGCATGTATGTATGCATGTATGTATGCATGTATGTATATATTACATATATACATACATACACAAAATACATATATTCATTTATACATGCATTTCATGTATTTATTGTATTTTATGGAGATACATCTCTTCTGAAATAGGGAACAAATAATTATATGACATCTAAAAAAGGGAAGAGTTAAACAGAATAAGCATTTATAAAGTACCTGATATCTACCGAGCATCGTGCTCAGCATTTTACAAATATCTCATTTATTCTCTTCATCTTCACAGCAACTTTCCAAAGTAGTTGCAATTATCATCCTCACTTTACAGTTGATGAACCTGAGTGAGACAGAAAGTAAATTGCCCTGCATCACATAGCTAGAAAGTATCTGAGACTGAATTTGAACTGAAGTCTTCACATCTCTAAAAGAGAGGCTCATAGCTCTATCCCATTGTGATACCTGGTTTCCTGAATGTGCCACTAGATCCTTTAGAATATCATTCAGGGATGGATGAATGCTTATAATTGTTTTAGAAGACTAAGCACAAAGTGCATGATAGAATAGAGATCTGAAATTGGGTGAATCTAAGGTGTAATAGAACCTTAGATATAGAGCTAGAAGAAAACATTCACAAGGAGCTCCCTCATCTCTTCCTCATATCCTATCCCTCAGATAGATGCCTCCTGCCACTATTTCCTCCTTTACCCCTAGCTCACATGATTAGGTAACCTTTTTTACCAAAGCTAACTGCTCTACCTGCTCAAGCAATCTGATTTTACTCT
>CM053580.1:113464814-113490258 GCA_028627135.1 Pseudochirops cupreus
TTAGAGCTGCCAAATTCAAGGAAAACTACATGAAATAGACAACATCAGAGCCAAATCTTGAAGAAAGAGAAAGATTTTAATATATAGAGATGGTGGGAAAGCAAAGTTGGGGAAGGGAACAAGAATTTATTAACTACCTATGTATGCATTATTTTATCAAATTCACTAGATGGCTGCTGATATTCCACTTCATCAGTTGATCTGGCATGAGTCAGAATGGGTATTATATGACACTGACAACCCCTTAGTGCTTAGTTGATTAAGACTGAGATATGATATTTTAAAGGAGGGTGTTTTTGATACATTCTCTGAATTTTTTGTCATCCATCGCATTTACCCACTACAATGATTGAGACATTCATTAATAATAAAACCTGCCTTGTGGTCAAATGGTAGTACCATTATGGCCCTTCAGTGCTACTGACAATGAACATCAGCTTGTCACACATAATAGTTTGTAAAAGGTCATCTCTTTAAAGAATATGTGTGTGTGTGTGTACATATACTAGAAGCAAGTGAAAGAAATATTAATTTTTTTTAAATTTATATCTCCTTTTCTATTTTTATAGAGGTAGATATTATGTATTTTTTTAAAAACATGATAGACATTTCACTATATGTTTGCATTTGTCCTAACATTCTAAATAGTTATCTTCTAAATTTGCATAAAATATAATGGATCTACTTTGCCTATATGAATATAGTTTTGCATTTTAAAAATGCTTTCCAAAATTATACTATGGCTATATATTTTTTTCATCATCTTAAATTTTCTCCTAATAAGTGTATATTTTTGAGAGACTGGAGAGAGTTGATTGTGGGTCACAATTGACAGGCTACATTTTTCACAATTATCTGGTGAAGTTCCTTTCCTCTGTATATCTAATGTGAATGATAAATAAGCCACTCAATAGTGTACAAGGGCATAACCACAGATCTGACTTTATATCCTTGTTTTTTTCTGTTTTACATATTTTTTATTTATCTTTGCCATAAGCAAATCAGTTCTGTAATAATGTGGTGAAGACTTTGCTTATATGGGTACATATATGTATGCATATACATATATTCACATATGTGTATATACACATTCATATATATACACACATGCTTATATACCCAATATTTAGCAAGATTCTAGGTAACAGAAAATATACAAGTGTAAATAATACATGATTTATGTCTTCAATAATAGTAGGCTATTATAGAAATGTTTTTTTTAAACATGCAAATTACTATAAAATTACAATAAGGTATAAATATATGAGAGGCAATGACAAGGCAATAAATGAATTCATAGGTAGGAAACAGCATTTCCTTCTGGAGGATTAGGAAATGTTTCTTGGAGGAGATAGTATTTTAGTTCTACCTTCATCAATTCAAATTACTACGTTGTTCCCTTCACTCAAGGCAGTTCTGAGAAAGGTGATTCTAATTCAAATGAGCCCATGGGTTGGTGATCTCTTCAAGTATGTTCAAGAAGTAGTTCTGTTTGTACAATGCCAAAGACATCTGCTCTGAATAAGTTTTCCAGATTCCTTCCCAAATGTATTCAAAATTCAAAATCTTGATGTTGGATCAGATTCAGCCTCCTGGATAAGTGAACGCAGTATGCATGGTACTATTGAAACTTGAACATTCTCTCCATTTCCACTGTTATCCTCGTAGACCTTTCACTCTTCATAACAGGACTGTTAAAATTAACTCATACCTGATCTTTCTGTCATGAGTATGATCATTCTCCAATCTATTTAATCAAATGATTTACTGACATCCCTAATTTATCAATTTCCATAATTTACTCCTCTATTGAAAAAGTTTCAGTGTCTCAACTTTAACAAATGAATCAATTACAAGTTCCTGATACTGTCATTCATTTAATAGAATTGAATTTCCACAAGGTTAGGGACGATTTGCATATTTATCCTTGCGTTCCTAGGTTCCACCATACTGCCTTGTACCTGTTAAGCATTTAATGTTTTCTTTTTTAATTGTTGAATCCAAGTTCCATTCTATGCAACTTACCTCCAACGTAATGTTCTAGCCTTATCCTACATTATTCCCCTTCACATACATTAACTTATTGTCTAATCAAGCCCTTATACATCTCCTTTTCTCATTTACCCTCTCTAGTGTCTCTATATTTGCTCATACCCCCAAAGCTAAAATGGACTTATATCCATGGAAGTTCTGTTTATCTTGCAAGCCTCAACACAGGTATCAACTTCTGCTTGAAACCTTTTTTTTTTCATCTCTTTCTTCACTTGTTACACCAACATCTGAAAATGATTTCTGTTACAAAATTCTCATACTATTTTCCTTAGGCTTCCTCTTTCCAATTTTCACCAATCCTCTAGTATTTTACTGATTGATAGACCATTGCCCACCATCACTATTACATTACAGAGTATTTAAAAGCTCTGACTGTACCATAATTGTTTCTCTGTTCCTTGCACAAAGAATATAATAGGTGCTTAATAAATAGATAGTTTAAAAATTCTTAACTAAATCAGAATGCACTGACATTAACTCCAATGGTCTTCCAAAAATTACCATACTCTGGCAATGAATCAAGACTAAACATTTCATCTTTTAACCCCAGAATAAATTGCTGACAAAGCGCCTGACTCTATTCAGTGATAAAGGGCAGGTGCTGTTTTTGTCTCCTAGATTAAGCACTCCACCCAGTAGCAGGGGCATTTTGGTAATGCCAAACTTACTACAGCACTCAGAAAATTGCCTCTTTCCCCTATATTTGCTGTGTTTGAGACAAAAAGTCAAATCTCAAAGTCTAATGCAAAGTATCATAACCTTTTTTTCTATGGGCCCCAGATTGAAAATCCTTGATCAAATATGTTAGCAATTTTCTAGACTCTTGCTCAGTCTCCAAACACTGGAAACTTTGCTCTCTTCCTTTACTCGTGTGTGTGTGTGTGTGTGTATGTGTGTATTTTTTTTAACAGAGCTCAATAACACAAGCACAGAATAAATTTATGCTATGCATTCCTTATAATAATCATAGGAAAATTCTTCTAAAGCTCCAAAAACTTAGTCTAGAGCAGTAGTTCTCAACCTGTGATTTGCAGCTCCTTTGGGGATCAAACAACCCTTTCACAGGATTCACAAGGGTCACCTAAGACCATCGAAAAACACATATTTCCGATGGCCTTAGGAACCAAGACACTGCTCCTCTATCCATCTCCAGGCAGGTCCGCCCACATGCAGATATGCCCACAGACAAGTATGAAAGGGTCATGGCATTAGGAAGGTTGAGAACCATTGGTCTAAAGGAAAGCAAGTCCAAACAAAAAATGAGTTAAAAATACTTATACACATATGTTTTTATATACACACATATATATGTGTGGTGTGTGTGTGTGAGAGAGACAGATAATCTCTGCATGTGAGTGCATGCCTAAGATATATGGCATTCTTTTAACATTTGTAATTTAACTGAGATTCAAAAGTTTTCCTTTGTCTGAAGGGAAGGAGAAATTCTAAGAACTTCAAGGAATATAATTTGGGTGATCAGATTCAAATTTCCTTTTTGTCTACAAACTAGCCAAACAATGCGGAACTTTAAAAAAAGTCATATTTCAGCACTCAGAATAAGTTCTCTTTACAAAGACAACTTGGAGACCCAAACTACAAACTTGGTCTGTCACCAATTTTTTCTCAGAGTAATTTTGCCTTCATCACTTGTTGCTCTGCCCTGACCATTTTGTAAGCATCCTTTTTCTGATATACATCTGTTGCTAGCCCCTGAATCTGTCATAACTCAGGGTCAATCTTATTATTACAGGTCTATGATGGGGAAGGAGCTTCAAAGTCATTCTAGTTCCTCTCTTTGCTGAAAGCAATATTATTTCCCCTATTTTTCTTTCTTCTTTTTGAAACTTTTCAACCTCCTTGCACTCTACATAACTTTCCTTCTATTTAATCCGAAATTTCCTGTTTTTTTTTTTCTTGGCTTTTTCTTCTACTGTCTTCACTCCAAAACTTGGTGCGCTCCCTCTTTCTCTTCAAATACTTCCTCCAAATTGTGCTTACATGGATCTAGGCATCTATTACTATCCCATGAGTCATGAGAAGGGTAAGGAAGTGGAATAAAAGGAGCAGCAAGTTATAGTCTGGATGGAATTGAAATTATTTTATCACTACAAAAATAGTTCACATTCAGTTTGTGAACTAACTTAAAAAGTGAGCTAGGTAGTGTAAGTATCACTGGCATCATCATCTGTTTTATTGATGAAGAAATTCAGGACCCAAGGAATTAAGTGAATAGCCATGGGCTTACAACTGGCAAATGCTGGACCTTTAATTCAAACCCAGGTCTTCTAGCTCCAAGTTACTCTTTCTGATATTCTGCGCTGTATCTATCTTCCATTCTCCCTACCTTTTCCCTACATTCATTGGTGATACTGTGTATATTCATGTGTTTGTGGGGGAAAGAAGGGAGGGGGCATTTTGCCTGATAATCAGAGGTTTAGTTGCATGGATTTAGGTATCATAGATGAGTAGGAATAAAGTGGGCCACCTGTAAGAGAAATGCTAAGGGGAGGAAGTAATTGATAATTGTACTAAGACCTGTGGTTCCTTTAAATATATCCATCAACCAACCCATTATGACTTGGGACTGTCTGTTTCTATTTTTTTCCCCCAAATACTCAGTAATCTCCATTCCCCACCAATTGCTTGTTCAAAGTCCAAAGATATATTAAAATTACTCCCATCATTTGTTATATGAATCCACATTCCCTGAATATGCATTGATAGAAGATGATACATGTTACTGTTGTTCAGCTGTATCCATCTCTTTGAGTCCTGTGGATAATGTTTATGGGTTTTTCTTGGTAAAGATACTAGAGTGGCTTGATACTTTCTACTCCAGTGGATTAAGGCATTTAGAGATTAAGTGACTTGCTCAGGGTCACATAGTAATTGTCTGAGTCTGAATTTGAATTCAGATCTTCCTAACATCAAGACAAGTGCTCTATCCACTAAACCACCTAGGTGCCTAGATGGTACATAGATGGGGTGAAACAGATATTTGTCATCCTTGCCTTGTGGATTTGCTAAATGTAACTAGTGAGCCAAATTATTGATAGAAATGTTTTTGATAATTCAATTTATCTTAGTGCCTGGTAAACAGAAAGTGCTGTAATATGTGGTTGATATGTTTTACATGGTTACCCCTCTCTTTACCCTCTTGGAATAACAACACTTTTTCCTCATTCATTGTAGGAGAATTTCACTATAGGTACTTTATGCTGTCCCATCCCTTTTGAGAATACTTAGCCCAGTTTGTGAATTATTTTGTCACAGTCACTTACATTTTTGTTGTTTACTAATGAATATTAATTTTTAAAAACAGCAAAGAAATGCAAATCTTTAATCCTTTTGATGTAGAGATTAGTTTCCTTTTTATAGAAATGAAGTATATTTAAATGCTTGAGATAATATTTGATGTATATGATTTTATATTCCGTTTTTTATTCATCTTTTAAGTTCAAGTGGATCTTCTCTGGGCAGTTTAAATAGAATCTCTAATAGGAAAAGAATCTCTGTTAATGGGCAGATTAGCAGAGAGCCACAAAATGAATGCTAAAGTACATTTAACAAGTTTATTATAAGAGAATAGCTAATGCATCCATCAAAGAGCTAAATAAAGACTCCAATCTCTGCAGTATTATTAGCATCTCAGATCTGGCATTCAATGTCTGTCATTGTTTTGGAAAGGTTTGATTCTATTGATGTCTTTGTCTCCCACACATGTCCCTGTGTGACTATCTTAGTGTTCTTGTTTTGACTTGCCATGTTTCCCAGGGACAGTTCTAATATCTATGTCAGGGCAGTGTTGGATGTCAGATTTTTTTTCCCCACACCAAGCAAAGTCACCTGCCATTCAGGGATTCAGCTTTTATTATCACTGGGGTATATTTCTATTTCAACCAAATGCATTACCAGACTCTTTCCTGTGATCAGAATGTAATGACAGTGTCAGAATTCTACTCCCTTTCTGATCATTTTTAAAAATTCTGAAGTTGACTTCTGATAAAGGACATTGATGAGGCAGTTTTCAGGTCCTGTGAAATCATGTAACAATTATCAAACACTTATTAAACACCTATTATGTGCCTAGTAACGTGGGAAGTGCTGGGGAGACAAAAATGGCAAATCTCTTGATGAGCTCACAGTCAGACAGGGGAGATGACATATAAATTGCTATCTACAAGTAAGATATGGCTAGGATAAGTTAGAGAAAATAAACTGGAGGAAGGCTTTACAATTAAGGGTGTGGTTAAGAAAATAATTTCTTGATTTTCCTACTCTAGGACTAGTTTGCATATCCTGGCAGTGGAGGTGTTGCATTGATTAATCAGCTTTCCACTCACTTCCCAGCTTCTTCATTCTCTTGGAAAGGCAAGATGGAATCAGAGGGGGTTAACAAAATGCATATTTTAGATTAAATGTCAGGTAAACCTATCTCCTTATCTTGCTCTTAGGAAACTCTACATGCTTACAGAAAATGGTGCTACGATCCACCACAGTCTACAGAGGACTAACAATGTTATATTTAACAATGTTATAACTAACAATGTTTTATCCTTTTTTATTTCTGTCAAATATATCTCCCTCAAGATGAAATTTAAATGTAGATCTTAGATGTCACAATTATCCATATAGAGAGAGGCACATGAGTTCATTACATAAGAGATGCATTCACCTGTAGGATGGGGAGAGGGGAGATATTTCAAAATGCTGCTATTTATGGTGCCAGGCAATGTCTATGCCAGTTTCAATGACCATATCCAATGAAAGAGAAGTCTCTATTAGGGGACTTGGATAACTGACTAGGAAAGAATTCTTGGAGTCTTTTCAAAGACATTCAGTAGTCACACTGATTTCTGAGAATTCTGATTTACTAAGTCGTTCCAAATAGCCCAAATTAGTGTAATTTCCAAAGAAAGGACAAATTCTTTCATTAGATTTGAAGGAATAATTTGGTTGCCTCTACCTTTATAAGACAGAATGGTCATTTTATAACATGATACTTTTTTTTTCTTTACTAAAGAGTTCAATGGATTTCTTAAATTCAGGGTCATTGATGTTTCCACACATGTTCTTTTAGTAAATGGAGTAATTTCAGCACAGCAAATGGGTATCAGCAGTATTTCTATTTGATCTAATCTCTAGATTGTCATGAATGTATCTTAGCAGGAGGAGACTGTTTTCAAGTAAAAAAAAATTACAATTTTAAACCACTTAAGCTATGACTATTAAAAATTTGTTATTTTAAATTTCTAATTTTAGAAAATTAACATTTTATCAGATTTCTTTTTGTTGATATGTATAGTGTTTGATGCTGGTTGACTAAATAATGATTTTTTGCATTGTTTTGTAATTAATGTCCAGCTATAATTTTTTCTAACATATACGGTATCTTCCATATTTTGCCAATGACTCAGTTCTTTTTCAGACATTTCTAACTTTATTTTCATAAATCTTTTTCTTACTTCCTGTGAAGTTTCAGACAGAATATCAACCCCTTTAGAATTTTTCCAATGAGTGCATTTTGTTCTTGTCATGAATAAAGTTATCTTTTCTCTTTGACAAAAAGTTTCTCTTTCTTTTGATGTTTGGACTCTTTTTAGATTTTTCATATATTTCTCCTCCCCCCAGTCTCTTTTTGGAAGAAGCTTCTATAAGAAGCATGCTCTTTTTATCCTTCCTACAACCCATCACAGTCTAGAGAGGACTAACAATGTTATAATTTTCCAAGTCTAATGTATTAACATTCCCCTTTCATCTAAGCATTGTCCTACAGATAATGATGATTGATACTCCTCAATATATAAGACATTATACTATGTTTCTGCTGAATATATTTAGATAAATCAGTATTTTACCATGGTCTAAGAGTTAATATACCAAGAGTTACACCTGGAAAGTACTTTAGGGGTTATTTTTCAATCTTTTCATGTCACAATGAATATATCAAGGCCCAGAGAGTGCAATGAACATTTAAAGATTGTATTTGGTACATATATTGGTGGAATTAGGATTCTAACCTAGGTCCTCTGACTCTAAATCCAGTACTCTTTCCATTGTATAACAACACTAAAAGGAAATATTATGTTCATAAAATATTTAATCTGACTTTTCCTCTTACAAAAAGTGGATCCAAGGTACCTTGAGGATTTCTGTTTTCTCATTTGCCAAAATCATAGGACAGAGGAGCCATCCAAAGTATCATGAATTAAAATAACTACTAGCATTATATGTAAGTGGGAATTTATCCATCTTCCACAATATTCCCCCAGTATATCCTACAAAAAGAGAACCTGTACTTTTTAAGACAGTTTTATGTAACTTACTTTCCCAATGTTATAGCTGAAAGCTGACTGGCAGCAAATCTTCCCTATAGACCAAAGAAGAGAATCATTTTTGTCTTTGTTGGCCTTGTAATATCCTTCTGCATTTTAAGGCACTTAATTAGATACAGTATATAATATTATGTTTAAATTATACTGTAACTAAAAAAACATATCATAGACTGAACTCATACTCAGAAAACAAAAGATTTAAGAGAAACGTATTTATTGTAGCCAAGTAGAGATTTTTCTGAAAAAATTTTTTTAAAAATAGATTTAATTCAAACATACTATTTTATAATTTTAAACATATAATAGCTGGTACCATTTAAAAATTTTGAATGACTAATTTTATTTAAGGATATTTTTAAAATTACATTTCAATATAGCATTCTACATGTTCTAAAAATGTGAAAGCAATTTTTATTTTAAACTTAAATTCAAAAATAAAATAAAATTAAACATTATATGCTTAACTATTACAATTCAACAAAATAAAAAAAGAAAAAAAGCAGTACTACATGCACAGCAGAATATAAGAATTCAAAATATAGAACAATAGATTTCCATTTTCAAGAAAGTCAATGTAGTAAATAATACATATTTTGTTCTGAGCTGTCCATCTTTGCATCCCTGTGAGTTTCCTTTTGTTCTCAGCTGCATACATATTACTTTGCGCTTTTTTCCCTCCTTCCTCACCCTTTCACCCCATAAGGCTACAATTAAACATGGATACATGTGCACACACATACATACATATACATATATACACACATGCATATACATATAAACACATACAAACATAAATATGAAAGCTGTTTTATTTTACTTAAATGATTCTATTTTATTTCTTAAAGTGAAAGACATATAACAAAGTCAAAGATATATACAAGAAAATGAGGGAAGGGTCCTAAGAATTTAATTCGATAAATTGTCCATTCAGCACGGAGTACATTTTTCTGTTATCTGATAGTTTATCTGAATGTTTACTGATCTCCAATTGTATGATTTGTCATCATTTTTATTCATATGTCTCAGAAACTTTTTTAGATTCCTAAACCAACTGAGAAATAGGCATGTTATATTTTGAACAATAATAATTATGATAGTAAAATCTCAGTGAAATCTTGTTCACAGGATTTTTTTTTTGCAATGAAGCTATTATATTGCATTTCACTGATGCTGCAACCTTATTCAGCATAAGCAAAATGATTCAAGGAACAAAAAGCTAATGGTAATAATGCTATTCCATTACTCAGTTATTAAAATCTGATATCCTTTTGGTAATGTAGCTGAATATGTGGTCATTTCTAATTCCAGACGACCTTTTTTTCACTTCAGAAAAATCAATAAATGAACAAAACAATGTAAAATGACAATATGAAGGAAAAGAGAGAAGGAAGGAAGAAAGAAATCCTTACTGGAAAAACTTCAAAGAAAATTAGCAAAGTTATTTCAAGACATAAGTAAGCAAAAAAAAAAATAAGTTGTAATAAAATGAGAACTAACTATAGTGTAAACAGCAAGTAATCTCCCCAGAAGAGAAAATGGAACACAAGAATGCCCATAATTGGTTTACAAACTGATAAAAATAACTGATGGAACATTTTATTTATTTGTTTGTGTCAGTCCAGATTAGTGATTTTACCTATATAGAATTTTCTGTGTATTTTTCCCTCATTGATGAGGTCTTTGGCTTATCATCTCAGATAATTGCTTGGGACATTCATGTTAAGTAACCTATTTATGATCTCATAACTAACATGTGCTAGGGGAAGACTTGAACTCAGGTGTTTCTGAATTTTCTAGTCGTCCTCCATTACCTCAAAAAAAAAAAAGAACAATAGTGCTCTATCTGCATTTTAAGGTCCTTCATTATATGCCTATTTCTTGTCTTTTCATTCTTCTTACATGGCACTTTCCTTCCTATGCTCTGCAATTCATTGACACTGTGATCCATATTGTTCCTTAAATATGCCATTTGATCTCTCATGTCTGGCATTTTCACTGGATAGTCTTGCCTACCCCACTGCACACACCCTACACCCAAAACACTCCCTATTTTTGGCTTCCCTGATTTCCTTCAGGTCTTAGCTAAAATCTCACTTTCTTTTAGAAAGGGTGGGAAGGGATATAGGAGAGAAAAGGGAAGGAGAAAGAGAGGAGAAATAGAGAGAGAAGAAAAAAGAGGTAGGAGAGAAAGAAAGAGACAGAAGAAGGAAGGGAGAGAGAGAAATGAAGAAAAAAAGAATAACTAAATCTCATGTGTTACTTAAAAATAATGATAAATACAAGAAAAATAAGAATATGCAGAAGAAATTGGCTTGCATTCCAAAATAGCATATCCTATAAAATTGAGCATATTACTTCACTTTAAAAAATGACTTCAACAAGATCAGAGTCTTTCGATCATTTCTTCTGGAAAACTAACAGGAATATAATAACATTCTTTAATTTTCAAAATCAGCAAAAGAATAAAAAAGATTATGAGAAAAGAAAAAGAAACATAATAGCATAAGTTTTGATTACATGAAATGATGACTCAATTTTTAAAGGCTGTAAGCAGTCTCTTGCTCCTAGAAGATTCGCCTTTTAAAAAAATCGTAAAATGAATGAACAGTAGGAATTTGAGGAGATCGGACAGAAGTGAAATACCTCAAGAAGAATATGGAAGATGAACAGGGGAAATATTTGTTGGAATAGAGCCCCATTGTTGGGCATTAGAAAAGTAAATTTAGGCATGCCTAAAAGAAAAAAAAATAAATGAATGAAAGTAAATAATAGTAAAGAAGAAGAAAACGTCTTTGATATTTCTCTATACGGAGAAGATAATGTTTAATTTACTTTCTTTTATACTTATGTGATTTGTATTTTCAATGCTTAGCACAATGCTTGGCATATAGTAAGCATTTAAATGTTTTTTTCATTTGTTGACCGAAATGACATAGAATACTGGGCAGAGTACTATGTATCATGGGAGTCAGAAAGACCAGGCTTCAAATCCGACTTCTAACAGGTACTAGATATGCAATCACAGGCAAATCACTTCATCTCTCAACACAGGCTATTGTGAAAAACAAAACAAAATAACAGGCTAGTAGTTACAGAACAGTTCTTAATCTGAATTGATAGAAGGATTGTCCTCATCAGCAATCCAAGATGCCAATGAAATTAGACATCTACAACTGTCTATCTGTCTGTCTATCTATCTATCTATCTAGACAAAGAAACACTTATATTACATGATTAAATGAAAACAGCATTGGTTTAACCATTACTACTTAGATATCAGAATATTTTATAACTAGACTTGAGAGAAATTATTCAAGATATACTCTATAAAATAATCAAAACTACACAAGTAAAACCAATGCACCTATAATTAGAAGAAAACATATTTTGGGGTAAAATCTTGGCGTTAGACATATCTCTTGAAAGTCTGTCATCCAGTCACACTAATAGATTAGTGATAAAGTGATGAATTGATGCAATTCAAGTTTGCATTTTGGAAAAATATAAGGAAGGCATTGCACTGTTAAAATTATTTAACTGAAAGAAGTCAGTCAATATTGAAGATTCCAAACATACTGAAATATTAATAGTAACACCTTTTGTAGTAACAACAAAAACAATAAGAAACTTGAAACAAATGAGCTAGCAAATACTTATTAAGCACCTACAAAATTGTCAGGCCCTGTGTTAGATTCTGAAGATATAAATACAAAAGTGCAAAACTCACTGCACAGAAGGAACCTACATCCTTACAAGACTTACAACATATAAAGATTAATGGGGTAATAGGAAAGTGAGTTTTGGTCCAAAGAGTCACTGGTAGTATGAGCTGAGCTAAAAGAACTTTGCTGGTCACACCTTGTCCACTAGTAGCAGTGTTAGGGCTAAGTGGACAAATTACTCAAACTCAAAGTAATAGGTAGAAAACAAAGGGGTGTGTGTGTGTGTGTGTGTGTGTGTGTGTGTGTATGTGTGTGTGTGTGTGTTTAGCAGGAGGTAAGTACACATCAGTATGACCGGTGAAATGGAAAGTTGCTCATGATAGGTAGGTTGTGGTTTCCTGAGGATGTGTTGTACTTCATGGTCTTAACTTGGTTATGTTTAATGAGTTTCACAAGTTTTCACTTGTATCCAATAACAAGGAAGGAAGGAAACAAACAAACATTCATCAAACACCTACTATATTCCAAGCACTTTGTTAAGCACTTCACAAATTTGTTATATGATTCTCACTACATCCGAGATATGGGTTGCTATTATTCCCCCCTGCCTTTTTTTCTTACACTTGAGGAAATGGAGACAGATGGATGTAAAGTAACTTGTTTTAATGGGAATGGGAATTTGAAGACCTTCCCTGCTTTGAAGATATACCCTACCCCTTAAAAGTTTGAATGTAATCACATGGAGTCTGTGTTGGAAGGAATTTGATGAAGGATGGAGCAGAGTCCACAGGAAGCTAGGAATCAGAGCAGCTAGATTGGAGGTTGGAAAGGATGCATCCAAGGGGGCAGTTAGACTTGTGAGTAAATGTTGGTTTATGGGGAGGCTAAAGGATACTGTGGCTCTCTGTGCTGTTATGGATTATTAACTTCTTTGTTACTGTGATGGAATTGGCTTACTGATTTTGGGGTTTGGTTTTCTGGTGTCAGAATAAATGTTTTGCTTCTGTTTTCTATATTGAGATTCTGTTATATTTTGCCCTTGATCACTATGCAGGCATATTTATAGTGATCTTTGGCGCTGTGAATATTGCCTAGACACTACACTTGTAGACAGTATGTGCCTGAGGATGGATTTTAACTCAAGTCTTCCTACCTTTAGCTTCAGCCCTCTATTTCATCACTTTCTTCCTACTCATTTTCAGGGTGGAGTGAACAAAGTTTAGTGGATTAACAAAGTGGGTTCCCAACAATTAACAAATGACTGAGTGAAATATGACATGTGAATTTAATGCAATTAAATGTTTTATTCCAACTTTGAAGTTCTTTCCAGCTCTCAATATATGACAATAAAAGTATTACCTGATGCAGAATGATTAAATCAGAACCTAGAGAATGATTGACAATAAACAAAAGAAAATACCACTACAATTATTTA
Organism: Pseudochirops cupreus; assembly: GCA_028627135.1. Lineage (NCBI taxonomy): Eukaryota > Metazoa > Chordata > Mammalia > Diprotodontia > Pseudocheiridae > Pseudochirops > Pseudochirops cupreus. Next base: position 113,478,299 of record CM053580.1, read on the forward strand.
CAATTCAGATTAATTTAACAAATAATAAATAATCTTTGCTTACATAGACCCACTGTCAGAAATCTACTTCCTTTCTCTTAATAGAGGTTATAGAGTGCTCATACATAATGCTTCATATGCTATTAAATGTGATAAATGTTTTAGCTTGTATTGACTTGTGTTGAAGTTATTTATTACTGTTATAATGTCCACGTTAGAGATCTTCATTAAGAAATAGCATCACTATTTTTAAAAAGCATTAAGACAAAAACAGGAAAGGGGAAAAAGTAACACAAGTAAGGTTTATTGGTTAGATTGAATGTTGCTGCTGTTGTTGATTTTTCTACTGCTGCTGCTGTTGGTATTATTGCTGCTTATTCACATCCTACTCTGCATGACCCCATTTGGGGTTTTCTTAAGCAAAGATACTGTAGTTGTTTGCCATTTGCTTCTCCAGTTCATTTTATAGGTAAAGAAACTGAGGCAAAAGAGCTAAGTGATTTGCTCAGGATCACACAACTTTTAAGTGACTAAGTAACATTTGAAATCGGGTCTATCCACTTAGCCATCTAGCTGTCTACTGCTATTGCTGCTGCTGCTGCTACTACTACTACTACCACCATCACCACTACTACTTCTACTACTACTACTACTACTACTACTGCTACTACTACTACTACTACTACTACTACTACTTACTTCTACTATTACTACTACTACTGCTGCTGCTGCTGCTGTTGCTGGTGCTGCTGCTATTCCTACTACTCCTACTCTTCCACCTGCTCTTCCTCCTCCTCCTCCACTTCTTCCTCCTCCTCCCACTACTACATGATGAGATATAATCACCCCCACCATCCTGTCTGATACCGAATTGCTACCAAATTTGCTCTATATTTACTTGCAGAAAATGAGCTTACTTCCTACTACTTAATTATTCATTTAATATTTATTTTTGACATTTTTTACTTAAATTTTAAGTTCCAGATTGTCTACATTCTTCCCATTCTTTCCCTTTCCAGTGAGAAGGCAAACATTATGTCAATTATATATAGGAAATCATGGAAAATATATTTCCATATTAATCATAAAAAAGTTTTTAAAAAAAGATAAAATTATACTTTAACTTGTACTGAATTCATCAGTTCTGGAAGTAGATAACACTTTTTTTCATCATTAGTCCTTTGGAATTGTCACACATTTCTTCTAAGATATCAAATAAATTATCTTAGATAATTTCATGAAATATGATGTCTTGGCTCTCTTTTCTAATCATAGTTTTCTCTTTCTTAAATCATTTCTCCTTGATCTATTTTTCCAAGTCAGTCATTTTTCAGAGACATTTTATATTGTTTTCTTTTTCTCTTCCTTCAATTTTGTTTTATTGTTTATTTGTGTCTCATAGAATCCTTAGCTTCCATTTGCCCAATATTAAATTTTGAGGAATTCTTTTCTTCAATGAGTGTTTATACCTCCTTTTCCATTTGTTCTATTCTATTTTTAAAGGAGCTCTTCAGTGAGTTTTCATACCTCCTTTAACATTTGGCCTATTCTGTTCTTTAAGATAATAGTTTCTTCAATATTTTTGTGCCTCTTTTAATAAGCTGTTAACTCTCTTTTCATAATTTTCTTGCATCACTCCCCACACTCCCCACACACTTCCAATTTTGTCTCTACTACTCTTATTCCCTTCTTTAATTCTACTCAGGATTTTTGCTGGCCTTGAGTTAAATTATTTTCTTTCTTTGAGTCATTGCTTGTAGTAGTTTTCACATCACTCTCTTTTTCTAAGTTTATGACTTGCTATTCCCTGCCACCATAATAATTTTTTTTTTTGGTAGTCAAATTCTTGTTTCATTGTTTGCTCATTATTTCCAGGCTACTTCTTCCCTTTCAACTTTATGTTAAAGTTGGACTGTGCACACTTGGGGATATGGAGCGGAGGCACTGAGCCAAGTTTCAAGTTTTTTCATGATGCTGTTTTCAGAGTTAGCTCTGGAAAGTGTTAAATTTCCAGTGCTTCCAAACTGATGTGATCTGGGGAAAGATTTGGCCACTGTGTCTGTCCTCTGGTGTTTACCCAGAAAGGGCCTCTGCTCTCCTGTATCCAGAAATACTAGTGCTCCTGTTGGCCCTGGAAATGAGACCAGGTTCTTTGTTCCCCTGTGATTGGAAGACAAGCACTCCTTTCCATCCTGGAACTGTGACCCAGACCTGCTTATAGTTAACAGAGTTGCCAATCATCACCACCTGCAACCAGTGCCAGTAAAATGTTCCCCATAATCTCTCTTCCTGAACAGTTGTCTAACCCCCTTACCATCTCTAGACTAAGAATTCATGAAGCTGATGTTGGGCCTGTTTGAGTGCCTCCAAGGCCTACTGCTAGTGCTCCTGTGCCAAACCCAATGCTACAGACCTCTCCTGCTGACCTCCTAAGTTGCCTCAGGCTAGAAAAAATCTCCCTCTAACCTTTTGTTGACTCTGTTGCTCCCAAATTTGATTTAAGGCTTTATTCTAAAGGTGTTTGGAGGGGAATTTTGTGAGAGTTTAACTGGGTCCCAGTCTGTACTCTGCCACTTTGGATCAACTCTGCCCAATACTTATTTTCAAATATAATTCATTTTTCTACCTCTTTAATAGTCTCTGACTTCTAAGCATTCTCTTTGTAGGATATTAAATCAAAGAGTTACTATAATAGCAATTTTCTCCCCAATTATTTCTATACGAAGTCTATTAGATAGTAAGAGAACAAATGTAATTTTTATATTTTTTGCTATACATTTGGTAGAAAATAAATATTTAAATGTGATCTAAAATAGAAATATTCTTTCTTTAATATCCTTAATCTTTATCTCAATACCTGAAACATAGTAGGTTGCTTACTTAATCACTACTTGCTTCTGAGATTTTTCTAGTTTCTATTATTCCATGGTATTATAAGCCAATTTATGGATAATATGCATTTCAAACTTCTTTAAAAGATTGTTATCTCCCCAAATTTTCACCAGAAAAATATTAAAAATGAAATAATGATTTAAGTATAAATAACATAATAAAAAAGAATAATGTATTCATTGTTTTTCACTTCTTGTCTCCAATCTATTTACATTTTCATCCCCTTCCTACTTACACACACACACACACACACACACACACACACACACACACACACACACACACTAAAAGAAAATAAAACAAATGAACATCACACCACTGGATAAATTTTTTTTTTCCTTGCATCAACTTGAAATTCCAGGGCTTAAAGACTCTCATGGCTCTAAATGTGACACAATAGAAGCCATTGTCCCTTCCTCATATCCATCTTTCTTTTTGCCAAGGGAGGCTTCTATCTCTGCACTTTGTTCTACTGTTCTCCTCTTGATTTGTCATTCTTCCTGTGACTTTATGAGTCATGGAGATGATACTCAGAAAGGCTTTTCAAGCTTTAGAAATATCAAAAAAATCATTCAAAATATCATTTTTGTGGGCAAAAGTAGAAATGATTCAGCAAGATAAGAATTTTATTTTCGGCATTACTGGTACAATTTCAACATTTTAAGAGGGAAGAAAAGCACTATAAATTCCCAGATTTTATAGAGTTTATATCAAACCTAGAATGAAAACTAGGTCCATCCCAACTCATGTGCTTAACTATTCCTAAATATGTTTGAAAAATAATACCATGACATAGAAAACAATCATGAAAAAGTAGTGTTAGTGTAAATAGAATCTATATACATACTTATCTATAACATATATGGCATATATGTATTCATATATATATCTATATCTATCTATCTATATATATATATATAAATTCACACCCTATATTTATGCAATTTCAGCTTATTATTCTTGTGCCAATTACCTGTCATATACACTATCACAAACATAAAACACAAATTGGTATACACACATGCACACAAACATACAACAAGGTTGTATCTTTGGCTCAGCTATGATGTCATTTTACAGATTTCTTTGGAGAAAACATATTTTATAAGCACCTAACTGAAATTATCTCATTTTCCTTCTTTTGACAATGAAGGTAGTCTGTTTCCTTAATGTCTGCTTGCCTTTTTCCTTTGATGTGATACACAGAAGCCAGTCTTTACAACCCTCACTATAATGTACTTTGTTTGATCATATATCTTTCTATACTACAGGTTGGAGTGCACTTGCTGCATATAGAACACCTCTCCCACCACATCAATAGCTACAGCAGAGCTGTTATGTGCATCATTAGAAGGAACATAATTATTTCAGTTGTTATATGGCACTCAGATCACCTATGATGTAATTTTTTCATTTGATATTCTGGGATGCTTTTAATAGTTCTGTATTCCATATAAAATGCTATATACAAAGTACCATCATCATAGCTATTCTTATTCCTGGAATTATGGCCACCATATGTCTACTTTAGATAAGTATTTCCATGGACATTTGCTCATTCTGTAGTTTACATGACTAAAAAAAGAACACCTTATAGTAACATTAAAGTTAAAATAATATAATACGCTATTTATATCATCACAACTTTAACTTAAGTGGGTCAATTTTAAAATAGCCAACACATTAAGGTTATCAGATCATGGCGTGCTACAAACAGCACAATATTTGTGGCATTTTAGCATAATTTTTAAAATTACTTTCTGGTACCTCATTTCAAAGTATGTGAAGAGATCCCTCTACTGTCATTACAGTGTCATATCATCACAATGAATCATGATAGTCTCAGTTTTGTTCCTTTCCTTTGTAGTTTCCCACACATTCAAAAGGATTTATTTTTTGCATCAAGAAAAACAACATATTAAATTTACAAATAAAATTTATAAATGTAAATCATGTATCTAATACTTAAATAACATATTAATAAAATTTTAAGCTATGCATAAAATTTAATAGGACTGTGGAATTTTTAGGAGGAAAGTACTTTGGAACACGATGAGTCACATACTTTCCTATCTGCTATTCACAAGCAGTGTATAAAATTTTTACTTAAATGTTTGACAAAACAAATCACAAGTTACTTATTATATCTGGTATGATTTGCCTTTACAAGGTCAAGGTTTAAATTTTTACGCTTGACAATATCTTTACTGCTTCTGACATCCACTTTTCTTTATATCCTCACAGGTTTCATCTCTTTATATTTATTTTACCAGTTTACTATATGTTGTCCACTGACTTTCAGTATTCTTTTAAGGATCATTCTTTAATTCTTAATTCTTTTAGTGTGGTACTTGACTACACGTGATGTTTTTCCCTGATCTTTTATTCTTTCCCTAGATCTTCATAAAGGGCTCATTTAATGGTTGTCTATCATTAGGACTGACTTTTTTTTTGGATAATACAGAAATTTTCAAGGAATTTATTTGTATATTCATCCTTTCTCAACAGCTAGTTCTCATAAGGTATTTAATTTATTTTCTTATAAAGGCCTGCATATTACCTACTTTTAATTTCATGGTCCTTTTAATTTACCAATGGGACTTTTTCTCTAAGATTCCTTTTATCTTCAAAATCTTTCTTAAAAGGGTTCTTGTTTCCTTTTGTTCTTTTGTTCCTTTTGTTAACTTTAAGTATCTTAAAAGTCTTAAGGAATAATGCTACATATCTTTAAAAATATAGATTCCTTTAAAGAGTTATATCTAATGATTACATACTAACATTAATTGCTTATTAGCAACAGTGGACAATTGAAACATACACCTAATCTATTGAACTTAATCTATAAGATCTGAGGAGATGGAGATTCTAAAAACTATACTGAAACATTGATTGAAGTGAGTAATCTTTACTATTAAATATGAATTAGCACTCTGGAAGCCATTTTTCTTCCCATAATTTTTAAAGTAGTGAAACAGGATAAGTTTAAATTGACTGAACTATCAGAACCTTAAATTCAACATGTTTATATTCATGACCTGTAAAAATTCTTGAAGAATGGACATGTTTAATGTAGTTATATGCATATTTCCTTCACCCTAAGAAGAAGGATTATAATGCACTCCTCTAGTCTTTGCTTCTAGAACTTAGAGTTAGAATGTATTGTGAGAAGAGATAGTTTGACATAGAGAATTTTTAGTTTAGACTCAAGAAAGTTGGGCTTCCATCTTGTTTCAGATACTTAATACCTGGGCAGTCCCAGGCAAGTCATTTTGGCTCTCTGATTCTCAATGTTTTCACGTGTAAAATTGGAAATGATAATATTTTTACCACCCACCTAACAGGTTTGTTGCAAGCAATGTGCTTTGAAAAGCTTAAAGAGCTATATAAAAATGTGTTATTATCTTTAGTCCAAGTTTTTTACATTTTACATTAGACTGCCCCCCAACTCTAGGTTGTGATTGTTCATTTGCGTCTAACACTTCATGACCTCAGTGGGGTTTTCTTAGTAAAGATACTGAAATGCTTTGCTGTTTCCTTCTCCAGCTCATTTTAGAGATGAGGAAACAGAAGCAAATAGGGTTAAATGACTTAACTAGCGTCACACAGTGTCTGAGGCCAGGTTTAAAATTAGATTTGCCTGACTCCAGATCCTGAGCTCTATGAATTGTGCCACTTAACTGTGCCCCATCTCCCCTCAGGCTAATCACTAATTCCTTAAACAATTCTTCAGAAAACATTTCAAAGCCCTATGCTATCTTGACCACTTTCTTCAGCTTTCAACCCCATTTGCCAGTTCATTCATTTGTACAGCATTTATTAACCACTGCTAGGTATGTGAGTTCTCAGTTATGAAGATAATTAATACTTGGCTCCCTTTTTTGCAGTGTACAACTGACCAAGGAAAAACAGTATAAACATACAAGTGTACCATAACTATAAATCTGAATAGAATTTTATAAAAATGTAAGAGATTTTCACAGGGCTATGGAAGGCCCAAAGAAAGAAGCACAAATATATCTCTTAAAATGTGATGCTCAGATTTGAATGTAATTGCAATGCAATCTGATCACCAGAGTACAATAAGAGTTGTATTTCATCTACTTTGGAGTCTGTTTCCATTACTGAAAACTAAGGTTATACTCCATTTTTTTTAATCATTATGATCATATGTTAGGTGTAACAGTAATAGAATTTGGTACCCTTCATCTGTAGATGCCTGATAGCTTAAGCTGGATATCACCCCTGTCCACAACTGTGACATGTGACCCCTGTACCTGGCATCAAGCACATTCCAAATGCTGGCCAAAGAACTGACCTCTCAAATGGGACCTCTTGGGTCAGGGACAGCTCTACATCCAATTTCATAAGTAAGTAGCCATGATGGAAGAAGAGACCTTTACCCCAAGATTTTGGTATCTCTTTTGTTTGAGGGGGAATGATGGGAAGCTTGTGCTCAAGCCCCACCTTAAAATATTGTTTTTTTGTGTTTATTGTGTGCTATTCTTGTTATATTGTAAACTTCTATTGACACCAGTTACTCCTAAAACTCCCATTAACCCATGTAATGAAATGTATTGTTAATGTATTTTTGCCATGTAAGGGACATGAAAGATCCTGGGGCCAAATGCAATGGTAATGGGATTTGAAGATCTTCCATACCCCTTGTACTGGTAAGCTAGTGGGTCCTTGGTGCTTGGTTTCAAGTTCATAATTGTGTCAAGTATTGAGACCTGGAACTTTTGAATCTCACAGTGGGATGAACTTTCTGATGTGGAAGGAAGTGGTGGGGCAGGGAAGAGATTTTGAGAACAGAACTGGTGGTGGCAGAACTTATTCTGAGACCCAGCCAGAACTTCTGCTGAGGACTTCAGCTGAGAACTGCCAGGCAGAAGCACTGCTGGGAACCAGAACTGCTGGGAATAGCAGTGTGGAGACTGAGCAGCTATCGTGAGTGAGGAGAGGAGAATCCTTGCTCAAGGGAGTGAGTGAAGAGAGGAGGATCTTTGCCTGAGGGAGCCTGTTTTGTTTTGAAGGCTTGGGAATGTGGGTGTTCATTGAATTAATTAGGTGTACCAACTTCATAGCTACTTTAATGACTTTGTCTCTTTGGTTTGGGGACTTGGCTTTCTGATATTTGAATAAATATTTTGGCTCTGTCCTCTATGTGGAGAACCTGTTACATTTTGTGATTTACAACTACACCAGCATATTTATAGTCACTGTGGGCATTGTGAATATTGCATTGTTGTTATAGTAGACAATGCAGGGATTGTAATCCCCAATCAAATGAGGAAACTGAGGAATCATGTCAACAATACAGAGAAACTGAGTTTCCTGCCAAGATGACTTCCTGAATGGAGGCAAATTACCAAGTTCCCATATACCTACTAGAGAAAAATCATGAAGTTTTCAACAAACCAAATAATGATCCTGAAATCCAATGAGAAATTAGGGTGAGTTCTTCCACCTGAGAATTATAAAGAACATCAGCATTCTGTCATGCCATGCCTACCAACAAAGCCACTGTGATAGTACCAGCATTTTCTTAACTCAGTGTCCTGAGTTTCTTGATTTCTTCTCATCCTGGAACCTGATTGGCTCTAGCTTTCTGGTCCAGGGCAGTGGGTAGAGCATAAATGCTCTCAGTCTGTGTAATAGGCTGTTCTCAGACTTGGTGGATGCCTAAGACCAGGCCAGTCACTCTATCCTGATGACATATTGACCAAATGTGTTTCCAGATGGAAACTAGTAAAGTTGTCAAGGGGTCATGTACAGACAGGCTAAATGTCATAGTATGCTTGTTGTGTATTTTTGCAGTGTTTGGACAAAACAAAACTTTTTTCAATGACTGACAAGTACCTTATTACATCCCAACATCAAACTTCAACAAAGAGGGTGCAGGAGTTACAGAGGTGTCTATAATAGCAACTCTAAGTACAGAGTGGTGTCCAGATCAATCTGAGACAGAGACATTTGTAGACTGTTGCATGTCTGCAATCAATAGGAGAGAAAGGATCATGGGACATCCTAGTGTGATAAGAAAGCCTTAGTGCAGAGACACGAGAAGCTCCAGGGACAAAAGCAGAATGTGACTTGAATATTATACGCCAGACTAAACTACACTAAAGCTAAGACTTGTTCAGTCCAGACTGCAGTGTCCTGAGGTCCCTGACAAACTCTCTTGAGATAGGACAAAGAGCCTTAAAAATGCTGTGCTTTGAAAGACAATCTCTTCAAACAAAAAGAAAGGGAAAAAAGCCTGACTCTGGCACCAAGTCTCAGTTGAAGAACTAAAACTGTAGAGATAAATAAATAAAAGAAAATGTCCTCTAGTGTCTAAAATTATTGCTAATCTATTCCCTTAACAACTACAAACAGACACTCAAAGTGGGGAAAAAAAAGAATTTTTCAAAAAAATAAAAACATACATGATGCCTATAAGTAATGAAACAAGAAATGTTTCAAAGGAGTGAAACCAAAGCTCTCAAAAAAAGACTTGAAGGAAAAAATAGAAGAGAAAACTTACGAAAGGGGAAAAAAATCAATAAATGAATAAAGTATGAATTAAACCCTGATTATTTGCAATGAAGTATGGTATCTATTGGGGATACAAATAGAAATGAAGACAGTGTTTGCTGTCAAGGAACTTATGTTCTAATGGGGGAGACAACATAAAAGGAAGGATTCAATCTCAAGACAGATGAAAAAGCACAATGAGTTTTAGAGTACAATGGCAAAGCAGGTAGGTATTAATTCCTCTACTTCAACACTACTTTGATTAAATATCAATCTGATGTTGAACCATTTGCCAGGGTCAAAGATTTGAGTGGCAAGAACTTTCTTTCATAGGTCTTCAGTCACTGTGTTTGTATATCGTATAGAAGTAGTTGCTAGGCTACATTTTACAGGAATTGTTTTTCAGAATGATGGATGAGGGCACTGGGATAAAGGTGATACTAGTTCCTAGACTACTAGTTTTAGAAACCTGAGTTGTTTTCATTAGGGAACAAGGAGAAATTGTCACAAAGGTGGTATTGATTTGACTTTGTGGAGCACATTTGCCTCCTGTCTCTGCTTTGATACTTTAGCTAAAAGGATTTGCCTGCCCTATGTGTGGAAATTCATTGATAGTGGTTGGGGAAGGCTAATTCTTCTCTCTTCATTTCCCTTAATTAGGTCTTTGAGTGCTGGGATGGAAGCAGGACTGGTAGTTTGGGAGGTATTGCCCCTCTGAGGGTTCTTGTGCTTATCGGCCAGTTGGTGTAAGTTGGTGAGCAGTTGTTGCTAGAGGATGGAGAAGGTGATCTCCAGAATAATTTCCTGCCAATAATGTTTTCAGGTCTAGGGTTAAAAGTAGGTCAGATGGCTTGGGAGATAATGCTATTCCCAAAAATCTTGATTTCAAAGTCCTGGGTTGTTTTCATTAGGGTCTGAAGGAAGATGGTGGTCAAGATAGGGTTGGGGGTTTGACTTGTCTGGCATATACCACCTTATATTTTCACCCCAAAACCAGAATAAACCAACCAAAAATCAATGATTCCATCTGACATCAAGAAATATTGGAACAAAACAAACAAAAAAACAGAAATGGAAGACATGTTATCAGAACAAAAAAATGAACTGGAAGACAGGTCAAGGAGAGAGAATTTAAACATAATTGACTCCCTGAAAACTGCAACTAAAAAAAAAATCCTGGACATTACAAAACATAGCTGAAAATTGCTGAAATTGATTAGAACCAAAGAGCAAAGGAAAGAATCCACAGCCAACCTGAAAAAATTCCCAAGAATGTCAGTCAAAATTGAGCACCCCCCAAAAAACCAAAAATTTAAAAAAATACTGTAAGCATGGAGAGAGAATCATTTCAGGTACCAAGGCACCACAGTTAGGATCACACAAGTTGGCAGCTACTACTAAACAGCAGAAGGGATTTTGGAATAGAACAATCCAGAAATCAATAAACAGTGGCTTACGACTAAAAACAAACAAAAAAAATTGAATATACTCTTATAGAGGTGGGGGGAAGTATCTTTAATGGAAAAGAGAACTTCCAAACATTTCTGATAAAAAAAGAATAAGGACTTCGAAATACATGTCCAAAATATTTTAAAATACATTTTGTAAAATAATATTATTTTGAAAAAAAGTTAGTTCCAAATTCTCTCTGTCTTCAGACCCTCCCCAATCCATTGAGAAGGAGAGAAATATGATGCCCACTACGCACATGATGCCATGGAAAACATTTCTATATTAACCATATTGCAAAATTAAAAAAGTCAAAAAACTAAGTGAAAGAAAATACACTTCAATCTACACTCTGAAATTTTCAGTTCTCTATCTGGAGGTGGATAGTAGTTTGCATCATGAGTCTTTTGGAACTGTCATGGATCCTTGCAATGATCAGAGTAGCTAAGTCTTTCACAGCTGATAGCCATTACAATATCACTGTTATTGTTGACCAAATTTCCTGGTTCTGATCACTTCACTTTATATCATCTCACGTAAGTCTTCCCAGGTTTTTCTTAAACTATCTCTTCTGATATTTCTTATAGCATAGTAGTATTCCATCACAATCATACACCGCAACTTATTCAGCCATCCAAATCAATTGATGGCAATCTCATCAATTTGCAATTCTTTGTCACCACAAAAGAGCTGCTATAAATATTTTTGTAAAAATAAGTCCTTTTCCTTTTTTTTTTTTAATCTCTTTAGGATACAGACTTAGCAATGGGGGGGACAGGATAGGAAGAAGGGACATTTAATCTGACTCTCACAGTGTGCTCACTATGGAGAGGTTCTGCGTAATTTCACATGTTCAGCCTGTATTTGATTGCTTGTCCTTCCAGTGGGGATGGGTGGTGAGGGAGGAGGAGAAAGAATCTGGAATCTGGAGTTCCATAATCAAATGTTATGAATGTGTGTGTGTGTGTGTGTGTATATATATATATATATATATATATATATGCAATTATTATTATTATTATTATTGACTACATCCAACTGGAACTTGAGATACACAGGCACTGCAGTTGGGAGATCCATCCTCCCCTACCAAAAAGTGACATAAGAGAGAATAGATTGGGGGA
>CM053580.1:113490758-113509578 GCA_028627135.1 Pseudochirops cupreus
GATACGTTTATAATTTATATCAGATTACATGCTATATTTGGAAGAGTGGAGAGAAAGGGGACAGTTTAGAACTCAATCTTATAAAAGTAAATGTTGAAAACTAAAAATAAATTGCTTAAATAATTTAAAAATAGTAACCAGTTATTTAATGACTTCCCATAAGAACATTTAATAATTAGAATGTGTCAATTAGCATCTATGGCTATAAAAATTAGTTTTTTCCCCAAATTTAACATTAATATTTGAGACAATTTGGTTAAATTTCAAAATCCTTTATAATTCAGTAGTTTTAATGAGAGATTCTTATTCTTTTTTTTTTTTTTTTTGCCATAATGGACCATTTTTGTAGTCTGGTGACCCCTCCAGACTTCTTAGAATAAGAGTTTGTTGTCTGCATTCATAATTGAAGGAAATGCTAAATTTCAGTTGGACATATGTGAAGAAATGTTAATTTTTCTCTATCCATGTTTATGGATCTCTTCAAATCTGATGGTTGTTGTGAATGTTTGTGGGTACATGTATGAAGATGCTTACTGTCCTTTGCATTTTAATGCCTTTTTTACATTGTCATTTTCTCATCTCCCTCAATGTATTGCCATTAGTTTTTTTTTTGTCATCTAAAAACTCATTTATAAGTAGAAACTTAAAAAAACACTTAAAATGCAACTGACCATTACATATGCTATATTTTGAAAAAGTATTATACATTATGAGTTTCTCCCTTTTTCATCCTACCCTTTGAATTTCCTTATTTGTAAAGTCACAGATGGTAAGTTTTGGACTTTGAAAAAAATATGTTCATTGGCTAAGTAGCAGATTTATGGCTAATTGAATTGTGAAGTTCATCTGTTTGAAGGATGCTTCACACTTCTTAGACAGCAGTTTATTTTTGCTCACCAGTTCTAAAGAAAAGAAGCCAGAGGAACTCTGAAATGAAATTGACTGTATAGACCCAAAGTCAATATTTGGTACATTATTTGATCAAAAATTTTGACTCATCACTTCAAAATACCATAACTAAGTCAGTTTAAATGAAAGTTATGCATTTATACATGAAGCTTAGTATATTTGTAACCATAGAAGGGTTTTGGATTATATAGTGGCCTAAATATTGAAAATTTTGAAATTAAGAAAGTGATGACTAGTTATGCTGAAAACATATGAAATTATGATGGTGTGTTATAAGTCACAATACACACAATACAACTTAAGACACTGTGGTTCATAATTATTAGGGAAACTTTCTTTATTTATATAAATATTATATTCTGTGATTTCATAGAAATCATAGGCAGCTAAACTTACTACATCACACCCTAGCAGGAGTTTGACAACTTACAGTCTCTAAAATTCCATACAGCCTATAAATTTCTTGTTAATGCTTAATATTGCAATAGAAATTTAATTGCAACTTCAGAAATATGCTTTGTTCTTCTTGCTTGTAATTTTTTGTTTTAGAATCACAATAACTTAAAACAGTAGTGATCCATATTAACTTAAATATTAATACTCTATGTTTAAAATTTTTGTTTAATAACCAAGTTGACATACAAATAGAGTATTAAGTTATCAGTATACAATACTAAATTTGTCTCAATATATGAGAAAATCTCCTTTTAAATAGAAAGAAGAAGAGAACCATTGGAATTGATTTCATTCTGTGCACAAAGGTAACAAAACACATGAATTCTTTGGACATTTGTTTATATCAGTTTATAGTGATATAAGGAGAATAATTAAGAATATTGCCATAAAAAATAAGTGTTATCTAATACCATCTGTTCTAAGCACTGAAGAAACAGAAAAAAAAAGTGTATGAATAACTTGACTGAATACCACAGTCCTCAAAATTAAATCAAACAGCATAACTCAGTACTTGGATACAAAAGGCATTTAGACTATCTGCTGGAAAATATTGTTCATGACAAAGAATACAAAGTGGCCCAAAGCTTGATAGACTCTTCAGAAGCCACTCACATTCATATAGTGAATACTTTGTTCCACAGGAGAGTCAGCTGGTGTTAGACATGAGGGAGAGAGCAATAAAAACCTAAAATTGGTGATATATCAATCATCCAACTTTTATTAAACACTTATTATTTTTCCAGGAAATGGCCTGTGCCCAGTGATACAAAGAAAGTGCTAGAGATAGAAAGAAACTGGAAAAATAATCCTATCGTTGGGAGCATACATTATATTTTGGGATTTGAAGAGTGTGTGTGTGTGTGTGTGTGTGTGTGTGTGTGTGTGTGTATTTTCAATACAGTTTAAATGAAAGGTGTCTGTAGCAGGGAAAAGACTAGTAGCTGGAGAGCCTACAAAAGGTTACCTGAATCTAGTCTCTCCAAATTTGTCAAAGTCTGTTACTTGCCAAATCTAATGATCTTTTCTTACTCCACATCCTTTTTGAAGTCCTTTTATTATATGACTTTACTGACTATATATCATAGTGAATAAGAAATAGCTAGCTACAGATACAAGAAAATCAGTCATAAAACTATCAATTAGAAAAAAGAATCAGAAGCAACACCAAACCAGAAGAAATTATAAAGATGAGAGGCCACTCTAGTATCACTAGTGTAGCATAATCAAACAAGATTCTGAACTATGATAAATTAAAAGTCTTTGATTCTAACTGTATCTATTAGTGACAGAAATTTAACCAATGCCAAAGAGTTGTCACAATAAGGAAGCCAAAAATGTCCCAAAGGAACTTCGGGCAGTAAATACTTGGTTTTTGTGACAACCTAAGCCAAAGAGAGTCCATCTTTAGAATATAAACACATTTTCAAAAATGTAGGGGGAAGGATTATAGAAGATTAGGAGCAGCTCTGCTACATAACACAGGGAGAAGCAATGGTGAGGGAAATGAGTTTAGAGAAAGCTTGGCATGTGAACTAGCTATCCAAAGAGCATTTATAGATGAAACTGGAAGGAGAACAGCACATAGAATAAGAAAAAAATGGAACAGTTCTAACTAATGTTTCTATGGTGATCTATTTTAATCATTGATGAAAGTGGAAACACCACATTTGGACTCTAGCACCTCAATCCTCACATATGCTATATGAGAAAATAGAAACGGAACTTAAGAAAATTACACTGGTAAGAGCAACAAGACTAGAATTAGTATGCACAGGAGAAAGGTATAGTGTAGCCAAGGAACTTTTTAAAGCCTTAAGAGATTGGTTTTTAAGAAATAAGAGTAGGGAATATGTTAAATAACTGGGTAAAATCACCATGAATACTATTTTTTTTAATGACTAAGAGGACATTGGTGACCATAGAATAATCAGTTCCCTTCTTCACCCTTACATGGATGGAATTCATTTTGTGTTGAAAATATGAAAAAGTAGGGGGCAGAGACAAGATGGTGGTAGAGAAGCAGGAAAACTCCGTGATCTCCCCTATAACCACCTCAAATACCAATAAAATATGATTCTAAACAAATTTTAGAGCTACAGAACCCACAAAGAGACAGAGAGAAAAAAAAATTTCCAACTGAAAGCAGCCCAGCAGGCAGACAGGAAGGGTACATCATAGCATGCTGGGAGCAGAGTCCAGCCCCACATGAACCCACAGTTTTAGCCCCAGGGTGGCCCCAACCAGCAGGTGTTAGAGTGGACTTTGGGAGAGTGAATCACCAGCAGCTGTGGTGGTTTCCAGAATTATCAACACATAGATGTGAAAGAAAAAGTAAAAGGTCAGTGTGGAACTCTCTGAGAACTGGGGAGCAGAGCAGGGTCTGCCCCATGCCCCCATGGAGATAAGCAGCAGAGGTGCTGTGGCCATGCAGCTGTCATAATGTGGCTGCTGCAGAACTCCTGGCCTGCAGATTGTAGGGGGACCAAGTAACCATTCAGAGAGTAATTACTCTTGCTTTAACCTGCCTGGATCTGAATTGTGGTCTTGGGTGGTGGTCCTGGGAGACCAGTGAGCCAGAGCCTATGGGGGCTACAGAGAGGGCACCCAACTAATGGCTCTGGCAGCTGTGAAAATCCCAGTGATTTGGGACAAAGTTCTCCCCTGTGGAAGCAGAGTTCTACTGTGGCAAAGAGCTCAAAAGTCAAGTAATTGAGTGGCAACATAAGCAAGCAAAGGAAGCAAAACAAGCACAGCAATCAAGTCTTAAATTACTTTTGGGGGGACAAAAAAGGATCAAAGCATGGAATGGGAAGAAGGCAACAAAGTCAGAACTCCTGCATCAAAACCTTCCAAGAAAAATACAAACTTGTTACAGGCTATGGAGAAGCTCTCAAGAAGGATTTTGAAGTAAGAGTAAGAGAAGTAAGTAAGTAAGAGAAGTGGAGGAAAAATTGGGAAGAAAAATGAGAATGATGCAAGAAAATCATGAAAAGGGAGTCATCAACCTAACTGAAGAAAATAACACCTTAAAAAAATAGATTAACTCAAATGGCAAAAGATTTCCAAAAAGCCAGTGAGGCGAAGAATGCCAAATTCGCCAGATAGAAAAAGAATTTCAAAAGCTCACTGAAGAAAATAATTCCTTCACAATTAGATTGGAGCAAATGGAAGCTCATGCCTTTATGAGAAATCAAGATAATATTAAACAGATCTAGACAAATGGAAAAACATAAGGCAATGTGAAATATCTCATTGGAAAAAACACTGATCTGGAAAATAGATTCAGGAGAGATAATTTAAAAATTATTGGACTACCTAAAAGGCATGATCAAAAAAAGAACTTAGAAATCATCCTTCAAGAAATTCTCAAGGAGAATTTCCCTGATATTTTAGAACCAGAGGGCAAAACAGAAATTGAAGGAATTCACCAATCACCTCTTGAAAAAGATCCCAAAAAAGAAAACTCATAAGATTATTATAGCCAGGTTCCAGAGTTCCCAGATCAAGGAGAAAATATTACAAGCAGCCAAGAAGAAACAATTTGAGTATTGTTGAAAAACAATCAAGATAACACAAGATCTAGCAGCTTCTACATTAAGGGATCAGAGGGCTTGGAATATGATATTCTGGAAGTTAAAGGAGCTACAACTAAAACCAAGAATTACCTACCCAGCAAAACTGAATATAATGTTTCAGGGGGAAATATGATCATTCAATGAAATAGAGGACTTTCAAGCATTCTTGATGAAAAAAAAAACGGTGCTTAATAGAAAATTGGACATTCAAATACAAGAAGCAAGAGAAGCATGAGAAGGTAAAGAGCGAAATCATAAGGAACTTATCAAAGTTGAACTATTTACATTCCTACATGTAAAAATGGTAATTATAATTTATGAAACTTTTCTCAGTATGATGATAGTTGAAGGGAATAAAATTTGTGTGTATATGTATATATGTATGTATGTATATGTATACATACATATGTCTATATATGTATACATATGTATGTCTATATAGGAGGGTATATGTGTATATGAATACATATGTATGTGTATATGTGTACATGTATGCATAGACAGAGGGCACAGAATCAATTGAATAGGAAAGGATGATATTTTAAAAATAAAATTAAGCAGTGAGAGAGTAATTTAATGAGAAGAGATAGGGAGAGATAGAATAGGGTATTTTATCTCATGTAGAAGAGGCAAGAGAAAACTGTTACAGTGGAGGGGAAGAACAGGAAGGCAAAAGGGAATGGGTTAACCTTACTTTCATTGAATTTGACTTAAGGAGGGAATTACATACATACTATATTGGGTATCTTACCCTACAGGAAAGTAGGGGGGAAGGGGATAAGAGGGGGCATGATAGAAGGGAAGGCAGATTGAGGGGGAGGATAGTTAGAAGCACACACTTTTGAAAAGGGACAGGGTCAAAGTAGAAAATAGAACAAGTAGAGGACGGGATAGGATAGAGGGAAATACATTCAGTCAGTCTTTCACAATATAACCACTATGGAAATGTTTTGCATAACTGCACATGTACAATCTATATTGAATTGCTTATCTTCCCAGTAAGGCTGGGTGAAGAGGGAAGAAGGGAAATAATTTGGAATTCAAAGTTTTAAAATCAAATGGTTTTTTAAAATCCTATTATTATTTTTTTTGACATGCAACTGGGAAATAAGATTTACAGGCACTGGGGTATGAAGATCCATCTTGCCCTACCTGATAGTCAGAGGGGGTAAGGGGGAGAATATAGGAGAGAGCATATTGGGGGAAAGAGTATTCTGTGGGATTGCTGTTTTGGGGTGGTGGTTAGGGAAAAGATGGGGAGAAAATTTGTAACTCACAATCTTGTGGAAATGAATGTTGTAAACTAAAAATAAACATAAGATTTATTTTTAAAAATATGAGAAAGTAAAAGAAAAGCTTTCAAAGATTTAACAAATTCCTTTAGATCTTTCAAAAGACTCAAAAGCTTCTCAAGATACTCAATAGCTCTGATTGTAAACCTGCAGGTACAGATTAAAATTAGGATTGTTGGTGTTTAAATGAGAATCTATGGTAAAGTGTATCTGTGTCACTTAAGTAATTTGAATTTCCTCTCAAGCAGAAGGGGAACAAACATCAATAATAGCATGCATGTTTGTCTTTATTTTGCAGAGTGCTTTATTTGGAGTCAGGACAGAATGTCTGGTTTCAAAAGCTTCCTCTAACACTAAGAAGCTAAGCATCTAGTTTATGGACCTTATTGTCCCCATCTAGGAAAAAAGGGGGAGAATGCATTGGGTAGCCTCTAAGGTCAATTCCGGCTCTAAATTTGTCATCTCAGTATTATCTCATTGTTATGAGTCTTATAACAAGTTTGTGAGGTACTTCTTTTTATCTGCATTTTATACATGAAAATAGAAAGCCTGAGATGTTGTGACTTTGACATTATACATAGCTAAGTAAACACTGGCAGAGCCATGGTTCAAACACAGGTACACTCCACATCTAGTACTTAATCCCCTAAAGAATGTACCTTATGCTGAGATTATATGCACTGAAGTAAAATTAGTGATAATAAAGGCCATATTTTTTCTGGTTTTCCTTAATGATTTAGAGAACCTTGAGAAAAGGCACAGAACAATAAAGGTAACTAACTCTTCAGTCAACTCAGATATTGAAGGGGAGGGAGGAGAACTAAATATTATGGTCTCAAGATGTTTGTTGTTGTTGTTGTTGAAGAATAACAACTGAGGCTGTTGCTACTGAACCTACTGGAAGATAATGTATATAATTTACAGTACTAAATCTGTCAAAGACAGATACTGTAGGTTTTTAATAACTTAGATCCATGATGCTTTTAAAAGCACTTTTTCTCATATTTTATCTGTAAGCTTCAGAATGTATTTAAGAATTACCTGATAATAGAAAGGAATGAATTTGGACAAATATGGACTGAGCCTATGATGTTGCCTCTTGAATAAAAGCTAAATTGGCTGGTTTGTACGCATTATTCTTTTTCCTGACCATTAGTGGTTTCCTCTGAATAGTGAATAGGCATCACTTCTGATCAGATTGCAAAGATTTCAGGATTGATATTTAGTGAATTAGCTGAGCAGAACAAGTTACCTTATTAGGTATCTACTTCTTTCTGGACCCCAATTCCTTTCTCCCTGTATATGACATGACTACATTGAGATTCATTAAATCATTTCCCAGTAGGAAAAGGACAGTTTAACAGAAGCTGAAATGGAAAAAAAAAACTTTCTTACAAAAGGAAGGCATGGTCCAAGTCTGCATCTAAAAGAGCAAACAATGGTATTATTTTGAGTCCAGTCAGAATTCTTAGAGCAATTCCAAGAGACTAGATAGTAAAGGAGGTTGCCATAGCAGCTCAAAGTGAGAGAGTACTGTGGTAGAATGGGCAGAATATTGATTCTAGAATTAGTCGACCTTGTTTCAAAACCCTCCTGAACTGCTTACTGACTTCTGTGGCCATGGAAAAGTTACTCATTTCTTTAAACCATAGTTTTCTCAACTCTAAAATTAAGGGGATTGACCAGATAGTTCCTAAAGTCTCTTTTGTCTCTTAATGCTATTGACTCCAAGTCCACATAGAATCAGGGAGAACATTTTATAAAGAACAGCAGTAAGAATAGGCAAGATAGCAGTTTGACACATACAAGACCCTCTCCTGGAGATAGCATTCTTTTATAGCAATTATATACTAACCAGACTCACTGTTTGCTTGGTAAATTGGCATTATCATTATCCTGGTTAAAAAATCTTCATCAGCAAAGAGGAGAAAGGAAAATGGTAAATACTGGGAAGGAAAGAGAGAAATAAAGGGGGTATGGTTCATGAAGAACATAAGCCCTCACTTCTCCATTACCTTTCTCTTTCTCTTCATGACTGCTAGTATCTCTTTGTCTCTTGTCTAATTACCTCTATCACACTTGTACCTATCTTACTCTGTGTCTGTCTGTATATCTCTCTGTATCTCTGTCTCTGTGTCTACTATGTATTTTCATCTCTCACCCTGTCTCTCTCTGTCATGCACACATGCACAAACACACACACACACACACACACACACGCACTCATGCACATTGATGAGTAATATGATAAATAATCTCAGTGCCTAATAATAGCCCTCATATTTCAATCCTATGAGTGTAATTCTTTCTTCCTTCCTTCCTTCCTTCCTCCTTTCCTTCCTTCCTTCTTTCCTTCCTTCCTTCCTTCCTTCCTTCCTTCCTTCCTTCCTTCCTTCCTTCCCTCCTTCCCTCCTTCCTTCCTTCCTTCCTTCCATCTGTCTTCTTTCACAAAACCTAAAATCCAGTTCACTCTGAAGGTCATAGATTGAACCACAGTAAGCCCCTTCCCAAGCTCCACTTAATGGCTATATTTTGGGCCCTCCTGGCTTGGAAGTGAACATTAATGGTAACTGTTTCTCTTTGGGACAGCAACCCTGCAGGTCTTCCTCTCCAAGTTTGATTTTTTTTTCTTTTTTTATAATGAAAGGGGCCATCCTTGACTCACTTCTTAAAGAGGCCTATTCACTGAATGGGCATAACCTCACTCTAAGTTAGTACTTGAAAATACCTTAGCCTAAAAGAGCCAGGGTCTCTTATTTCATCCTGGGTCATCTCCAGTCATCCTGACAAATATCTGGTCACTGGATCCAGATGACTCTAGAAGAGAAAGTGAGGCTGGTGACCTTGTACAACCCTCCTCACTCAAATCAAAGTCAACTGCAAGTCATGTCATCATTTCCCTGATGCCATAGTCCTCTTCAAAAACTAAGGACAAACAGAACAATAACAACAATTTCCTCAAGATCTATAATGGGAATGGGAATTTGAAGATCTTTCCTAATCCTTAATAAACGTAAGGGGGGAGTTTGAAGACCTCCCCTCCTTTGGAAGTAAACTCTGCCACCTAATAGGCTGAATGTAATCACATGGAGCCTGTGATGGGAGGAGTTTCCTGAAGCGAAGCAGAGCCCACAGGAAGCTGGTCAGAGCTAGCCAGATGGTGGGAGAGAAAGGACACTCAGGCAAGGAGATAGAGAGGTTTGTGATTAATATTGATCGTGTATTGGTTTGTGGGAAGGCTGAAGGATTCTGTGGCTCTCAGTGTTATTATGGCTTCTGAATATCTTTGGCATTATGATGGAATTGGCTTACTGGTTTTGGGATTCAGTTTTCTGGTATCTAAATAAATGCTTCCTTTATTTCTGTCCTCTTTCTTGAGTTTGGTATATTTTGCATTCGAACATCATGAAATACTTATAGTCACGGTCTTTATCATGATTGTGGGTGCTATAAATATCACATTGGTCCTACAAGACCATGTGGCAATTTCTAATTGGACAGTGTGTAATCCTACAATCACAACTGAAAAACCCTATTGGTTCACTGAATGGTTGGCAGACTAACTGGCAGGGTGAGGCAAATATTTAATGATTATGTCAAGGTAATGCTTTGGGAATTGTCATTTTACAGAAATATGCAAATATGGAAAACCACAAAAAGGATCTATATTTCCCTCAGGAGAACTCCCTGCACAGATGCATGTCATAGCTGATCTGATGCTTAGTAGATATTGTAAGCCAGAAGGAGCTGCTTGAAACACATAAAGGTCACACAGATAGTGTTAGAGGTGAGATTTAAACCTATGGCTGCCTGACTCTGAAAATGCTGAAATGGTTTCAGGAGAAATTGTTTACCCATGAAATTAACTGTTAGCATTTGTTTATGGTTTAATGAGATAGATTTTTTTAACAGAAATATGTGACATTGTTAATGCTATTATCAATTCTATAGTCTTTCACTAGCTCCACCTCCACTCCTAATCACCCCCACCAATTAGTCTGATGGGCAGAAAAGGTAGAGTCAGTAATATGCAAAATTAACTAATTGAAAAAAGTATAATGGAGGCTTTTCAATCTAGGTAGTCATGATAGTGAGTGACATGCCCTTACCAGAAGTAATGATACCAGCAATTTGATGACTATCCCTTTAGTAATAGATAGGTAGTGTGGTGGGAAAATAGGTACTTGGGCTCAAGCAGATTGCAAGACGACTTGGGTGGATCACCAGATGGATATTATGGGGAAGCATAATCTGAGGTCTGAGGCCAGCTAGCTATAGAAGGTTAAACAAAATAGTATGAATAGTTTGCTCTCCCTAGCTAGCTACTAAAGTTGTCTGAGCCCCAATGTGGGAGTTGCAAATATTAATGGATTAACTTCCCCTAGGAGTCTAGGGTTATGGATCCTAGAGTTAACAGGTACACATGTACCTGTACCTTAGGCAAGGTGCTGTGGGTGCTGGTGAGTTGGAAAGAAGGAGTTTGAAGGTAGTTAAATCAGTAAAATGTGATTAATTAATTAAATGTGATTTCATCTTTAACATACATTTTCTTTTCATGGAATGCCCAACAAAATCAAATTAATAATTTGGACTATTTCCCCCATGAATGCTGCCTTCAGTTCTAAAGATTGTTACCTGATGGATGATTGTGACAATTCAAATCCTATTAAGTCAGTTATTTGTTAATGGAACTGATGGTTATATAAATCTTTATTTATTACAAGTACTTAAATATAAATACATTCAGGCTCTTCCCTGGTTGTGGAATTGACTAGTTTCAGAGCCTATAATAGAATTGTTTGTCCCTCAAAGACTTTTTGCTATTACAAAAGTATCTCCTTCTTCTTCTTTTTTTTCCCACTTGTTTCTATTTTACCTTTCGATTGCACTGCCTTACATTGAACTAGATCCATTTACATAATTCTTTTCAGTTCAAGTCAGCAAACATTAATATCTACCATGTGCTAGATGCTGGACATACAAAGATAAAAGCTAAGCAGTCCCTTCTGTACAGAAATTTAGATTCTACCTAAAGGAAAGGGTTGGGAGGGTACATTAAGGGAGAATTTCCTTACTATTAGAGGTTGAATTGCCAAAAAGCCCAGTAAGCTATTGTGATTTGTAATGTACTGAAAGGATTGTTTCTCTAATCATAATAATAATGCAAATGTAGATAATAAACATGGCCGAGGAATATGAAATTAAATTAAAATGTGCAAAAATTTAACTTGAAGGTTAGAAGGGATCTAGGGTCCATGAACTTTTTAAAAAAATATTTTGATAACTATTTTAATATGACTGGTTTTCTTTAAATCCTTTAAAATTTATTTTATATACTTAGAAATATTATTCTGTCAAGGAGTTCATAAACTTCCAGGCTCTTTCTGTGTCTCTGCGTGTCTATCTGTTTCTGTTTCTCCATCTCTGTTTCTCTACATGATACAAAAATGCCTACCTGCATCTGGACTAGATTTTTTTCCCTTCAACTGAATTGATCAGAACTAGAAAGAATTTTACAGGTTATTGAGTCAAACTCTCTAATTTTCAGATGAGAATATAGACATAGAGAGAGTAAGTGACTTGCCCAGGGTCTAACAGGTAGAGCATCCTTGAGGCTGGATTTGAATCTAGATCTTCTTGTTCAACTGTCTGCTACATCTTGCTTCCTCTAAATAGTTATAGCATAATGCATAACACGATGTGATCATATGTGGAACCCAGAGGTCAGCTACAGACTATTTGCACCCCACTGAAAGAAATATTGAAAAGTGCTTTGTCTTTGTTTAGATAAATATGTAATTGAATCAAGTATAATCAAAAAAAGCTAAGTTATGATTGTAATACAAATAGATGTGTGTTTAAAAATTAAAACAAACATGTAGTTTAGATTTGAGAATACAGAGGTTTGCAAAAGCTAATTAATTGTCTTTTCAAAAGGCACTTTTGTTACCAATGAATTGAGTAGTCCAAATCTCCATGGTTTATCTCTTTGTTTAAGAGAAAACTGTCAAAGATTATAGTGACTAGTGGTTTTTGCCTCCTGACGTTAAATAGGATAGCAAAAGGATTTCACATGTAAAATCCACTGAAATGCTATAGAATGATGCATATAACACCCCCCCCACACACACACATGCACAATGTTTACTTTCATTATACAGTGAGCTTAACACAATTCTTGTATATTATATTATTTTAAATTATAGGTATTATGTTCAGGATGGGTAACTGAGCAAGCAGCACAATAGTATGGGTTTTGAGTTGTTTTAGCAGTGATCATGGATAGGCACTGTTCTATAGATAGTCTTTAATCTAGTCTCCTTTAAAACCCAAGCCACATTTTGGGGAGATCATTTCCTGGGAATAGAAAAGAATGACAGCAACTGTCCCTCAGGAGGATCAAATCATAGCTTATGCCTAATCAGAACCATAGCTTAACCAAATGAGCTTTTTCAAGGTAAATGAGCCTTTACATCATTTTGAGACATGCTGCAACCTCATACTTTGCCTAAACAATTACCTTTTTTCATAGTGGCAATTTTGCTTTAAAATGAAAAAAAAATTATCTTCTGTTAGACTTTTACGTTTGACCTGAGATTCAGAAAAAGAAGCCTGTATACTTAGGTTTCAAATTGGACTAAAAGAAAAAAGATGAAGCAGATTTTATACATATGCTGATTGAAAATAAATCAGCATTTTCCATTTCCAGCTCCTCAAATTGCCTTTTGGATTTTGAATCTTTCTACTATTTATTACAGTATCTTCATGACATATTATAATAACTGCTGTGTCCCAGGAGAGCCACTTACTTCTTAGTGAAATAACTTAAAGAGAGACAGAGAAAGAGGGAGGGAGGAAAAGTGGGGGGGGAAGCAGGAGGAGGGGGGAGGAGAAGGAGGAGGAAAAGGAGGGTAAAGAGAGAGAGAGAGAGAGAGGGAGAGAGAGAGAGAGAGAGAGGAAATTCACCCACTCAGAAAATATTACCATGAGAAATTTTATCTAAGTGTGCACTGCATTTGAACTTCATTTGAACTGTATGGAGTTCTTGGTATTTTATGACAAAGAAAGCAATTGCTCACAGTGTATTGGGTTTGTCTTTGAAACAACACCACAATACCATTGACTAAAGGCTCAACTAACAGCAAAGCTGAGATTAGAAGCTGAGGTTATTGTTTCACTCAAGTCCCAAAGCTTTGTGAAATGTCAGTTAATTGAAAATGGTAATTATCCCACATAACAACATAAACCGTTTCATTCTAGAAAATGTGTTGCTTTTAAATGAATGGCCATTGATCTCCAGCTTTTTCACAATTCTTCCCCATATTTTTCTCAAATTATCTAGCCATCAGTCCTTGGGACAAAACCTATTTCACCATTTTTATTGACCACAGTTTAATGAGTGACCTGGCCTTCCTGTTTAGATAGTCTGTAATAGGTCCATCCATCTGAGTGTCTGTCAGCTAGGCTGAGCTGTGTAACCTTCCTGTACATTTAGCTTTTGAGTAGAAAGTTTTTAAAATGAAAATTACAAATAATGATGTTACTGTTACAATTTGGATTTCTTTAAATACTTCTGCTTGAAGAAAATCTTATTAGTCACAAGAGCAATATATTCTTAAATCATGATATATAAAACACTACTATGCCGAGGCTGATGTATACAATAAAGAGACAAATTGCTTGATTTATTCTTCTAATGTGCGGTATCATTGGATAATTATGTGAAAATATATGATCTTGATTCTCAAATATACATCTATATGGATTCAACATTTAAAATCTGTGGAAAGTATTGGAAGGGGCAACATGATTCAGTGAAAGGGGACTGGATTCAACAACAGAAAGCAAATGTTTACATTTCTGCTCAACTCTTTAGTTGCTCTGTTCCTTGATTTCCTCCTCTGTAAAATGAAGGTATTGGAAAATATAGTTTCTGATATCCCTTCTAGTTTTACATATATGAACCCAAGATTGGGAAGGGGGAGAAGCTAAAAAGCAAGAGTTAAGACAATGTATTGATCACAATATAAAATGAACTGCAAGTAAACTTTGATCCTAGATGGAAGAAAAGGAAATAGGTTCTGTGCTATATCTATTTTTTTAACCATTGTAGTGCTATATAGTCTGTCTTACTCAGAGTGATCTTTTATAAAGTGTTTATTTAATTGAACTTAGCCTCTCAATCTTTGAAAAAGGCCAAGAAGTCTTATCCAGCTTAAACTATTCAGTCTCCAAAACTATTGTGACACACTGGCTCTTGAGTCAGAGGATTCAAATTGCAACCCTAATAATTACTGTTAGTATGACCTTGGGCCAGTAAAAATACTGACCACAGACTAGAATTCCTAAGTAGAATTTCCCATTCTAAGAGATGGCAGAAGGTAGTGCACTGACAGAGGTCTTACAGAATCATGATACAGGCATATATGTGAAGTCACATTTAACCCAAAAGGATAGTTAATAAATAGAGTTCTAAATTTCCTAGGTTGGTGTGGAATAATTTTGAATTTTGAATTTCTTAGGTAGTGTGATCCTGAAATCTAATATTCTACCCTGAGATGGGAGAATATTCATTAGCACCTACCTTGGCTTTCTCATCATAGGTAGCTGTGAGATCTCAAGTTTAAGAATTTGAGGATAAGACCTTATATGGCACTCATTCTTAAACTAGCATCCACCAAAACACTCAAAAATTCTGAAGATCAGTTTCATGGGGTACATGAACTTGGGTGGGGAAAATATTATCTCTTTATTTCCACTAATCTCTAAATGAAATTTAGCATTTCCTTAGAAACAGTAATTTGAGAACAAGTCTATAGAATTCACAACACTACTAAAGGGGTCCATGACACAAAAAGTTAAGAACCCCTAGTTTAGAAAAAGAAGGGGTGTTTCTGATCCATACTATTTCCTGGATAGAAGAGAACCAGCAGTTCTCAGTAGTGTCCAACTTACAAAATGAATCCAGTGAGTTATTCAGATATTGCAGATATAACGGGGAGGGAAATTCCTTATAGCAGCTCCAAAGTGTGTGTGTCTACTGAAGGAAATCCAAACCATAGGATGACGACACAAATCTTAGAGGGACCTGTGGAAGGACTTGATATCCAACAGAATGACAAAAGGTTGCTTCCTTTTTTGAATATAAAATACAGTGATTCCTGTAACTGTTTATGTTTTCAGTGAGTCTTCATGTCTTATGCAAACTAAACTAAAGAGCGTCCTACCATATATATTATCTTGACTATCCTGAATATGTAAGGTAGAACCTTGTTGCCCATATTTGGGGTCAGAATTTTCCAGGAGTAACTGAAATATTTCTTAGAGGTGAGGATACCTTATCTCTCTCGTGAACCAAAGAGTGAAAATGGATGTTGTAGTCAGCCCCTTAGAATTGGGTCCACTTCTTGTGATGGGACAGAGAGAGAATAGTAGAAAGGAGTTGGGGATTACATCTTCAGAAACAGTTCGTGAACAGTTTTATATTCTTTGAAGACTCAAAGCAAACTATACTAGAAAAACACTTCCTCTACTCCCACTCCACCCCCAACTCCTCTTTTTGGACAGATTTTTTTTCCTTAATTTAGGTTATAGCTGGATAAGCTTTGTGCTCTCTGGCAGGTTTGAGTGAATAAAGCAAAGAGAATGGAAGCCTCTCTACCTTCTTGGTTGTCACCCACCCTTGGAATGTGGGCCTAACAGGCTTTCCCAGTCACTGTTTCCCTCTCTTCTTCCCAAAAGGTTAGTTCTCTTCTCTGTTTAGCACTGTCCTAACTTTACCCTTAAAGAGAGATATATGCCTTCTGAGCACACACAGAAAGAAAATAATACAGTGGGTAGACAAGTGTGCCTCAACAGTAATTATCACCCCTCTGGAGAAAACAATGCCCAGTCAGCTGTATGTGAAAGCAAAAAACAAACAAACCAACCAATCCTGAAGGAGCTTGGACATTATGAAAATAAATACATTCACTTTCATTTTGATCCTTTGCCACAGCAGGTGGTTTGTGAAGAGAAGCATTCCCCTGGTTTTCCACAGGGACAATTCAAATAGATCATTTGTTCTCTGTCACTCTACCAATTCTAGGGATTATTTTGCCACTACCCTATTCCTAAATAAATCTGTAAAATCCAGTATAATTATGACCAATCATAATATAGTAAGTTTTAAAATAGTTATTAAGTCAAAATGATGAATGAGCTTAAAGAATAGAGAAATTTGGAATAACATTCTGAGATCTGGGGATAAAGGGAGAGAAGGAAGGGAAATGAAAGCATTTTACTATTTCAAATCTTTCAAAGAGAATGGTTCAGCAAGACTCAATCTTGCTCAAATTCAAAGTTGGAGTATTAACAGATGGTGGCAACAGTTGAGGTAACTAGCTATTTAACAGCCCAGTGTCTAGTCCCAGGATCCAAACTTCTTTATCCTTCTTTTCTCCTGCTCACTTAATACTCTTAGAATTTTGCTACTCAGCATTCTCTCTCTAAAACCAAAAGTGAAGTCTCCAGCTCCAGCTGTTCATGTTGCCAGTGAAATGCTCTACCTACTCAGTCCCTCCAAGGACAAGAGGAAGAAGTACTTTCTAGTGGAAACTACATTTCTCAGATACTCATACAGCTAGGCTCTGAAAAGTTTCCTCTCCCAGCAGACCATTGTCCCCAAAAGCATGTTCTTAAAGCTAGTTTGAGATTAGTTCATGCCACAGGAGTTGGCAGCTCGCATGACTAGGTGCAAATCACTATAAGGAAAGAGTTACAGTGGTAAATCAGAGAATATAAGCAACTAGGACTTGTTTTCCCCCTTCTAAACTTTCATACTTACCAGATCAGTCACTGAAGCCTAGGGATTTTCCCCAACTTGTCCAGGCAAGGAAGACCTGTGCTTTCATTGGTATGATCACTGAGTGTTTCAGAGGCTTGCTCAGGTCATATAGCTAATCTATATCAGAAAAAGGATTTCAGTCTAGGTCTTCCTGGGATGCCATGATTGGACCTCTATTTGTGACAGTAGGCTATCTCTCAACTATGATAATACCAGATCAAAAACATCCGATAGTGTGTCTCTTGGGTAATTTTTGTTCTCCGACATACAATATACAGTATGCTATTGTTACCCACTAGAGTGAGGGTAGACCCTGACTAAATGGAGCACTAGAGAGAGACTAGGGAAAAAAAATCACTACTAAGGCATGCAAGAGTTTCAAAATGTTCCATTACCACTTAACCCCCTTCTCTCTTCTGAAATTACCTTGTAATATTTTCTATATACTTTATATTGTACACCTGCATGTTCTCTGTCTCTTCCTATACCATAATATAGTAGACCGTAAACTTCTTAAGGATATTAACTGTTTGATATTCTCTCTTTGACACTTTTATCTATTAGTTGCCATTCAGCTGGATCCAGACAGAACACATCTAATCTCCATCAGTCTTAGAAGTATTCCCATGCCCAGCATGGAGTGGTGGAATGATCCCTGCGTGTGGAGTTTAGAAAAACTCAATTTGAATCCTTCCTCTGAACAGGTCTCCACTCTGCATTTGCTGCTCTGCCTGGTTCAAACTCCAGAGTACAAGATGCTTCTTCTAGGTTAAGCTCATGATCTCTGATCTCATTACCATGGTGCTAACTCAAGCCTTGACTGATACCATCTCCCTCAGTCTCCTCTCCCTATTATTGATAGAAGGTCTGGATGGTAAAGTATCGAACTCTTCCTAATGTCTTTTTAATAAAAGGCAGTAATTGGACTTTTTGGTCCACTCTACTCTACATCTGCTACTACGCCTGGTTTCAATTCTACCGAAAAGCTGCCCCTGTGCCAGGTACCCTCAAGTCTTCCCCCTCCCTTTCCTGCTTCCATGCTTGTGTTATCTCCTCAATAGGTTATAGATTGCTGGAGGGTATGAATTGTCTTTATTAATTGTATTTCCAGAAATTAGCACAGTGCCTGGCACAGTAGATGCTTAATAAATGTTTATTAGATTTGGATTGAGTTGGTCTTTATATCCCTAGCATGCAGCATGTTGCCTGATGTGCAGGAAGTGCATAACGAATGCTGGTTATATTGGATTGATGCAGTTTTTGTTGGCCTACTACAAATTTAGATATCTCCCAGTCTGATTATGGGTCAGTCTATTGATTATCACTCCATTGGGAAGTTTATCCTCAAATTATCCCATCAGAAACTTACTGTTCATTGTGAGCTTTTGGAGATTAAAACCACTTATGCAAATTTCTAAATCCTCAAAATTCAATTCAGATTATCTGAGCATATTTGAATGCAGAAATCTATATCACTCTGTATCTGAACTGCTTGTACTGACAAGCCTTTTAAAGATCAAAGAGTCATTTTGAGCTTTGGGCCTTATTGTCTACACCCTTACATTAACCATTAAAAGATGGCTTTTTTAAATTGTCTGTTTGTATAATAGACCCAGTACAATAACATTAATCATAAAGATGAACAATTCACAATGAGATTACAGCTAAAAGCTAAAGTGGCTAAACAAAATATAGTGGTGATGACTCAATTAAAACAAATTGCAGGGCGGAGCCAAGATGGCGGCGTAGAAGCAGCAACATAT
>CM053580.1:113510078-113538314 GCA_028627135.1 Pseudochirops cupreus
TTGCTTTTTATGCTTATTCTTACTCATGGTTGTTCAGTCTGTGATTTTTTTTTTAAATCTCTGTGGGGCTCTGCTTCCAGAAGGGAAAGCTCTGTCCCAAATCACTGGGGTCCTCCCGGCTGCCGTAGCTCTCAGGAAGGTGCTGGGACCCTTCCTATTTACTTCTGGCTGACTGGATAGTGAAGACTCCAGGACTGAGGCCCAAGACAACGATCTGGATCCAGGTAGCTCAATGAGAGAGCACTGTCCTCAGAACAATCACTTAGTCCCCCTGCTGTCTGCAAGCCACGGGCGGGAAGCTGCAACGTGGAGGTGGGTGCAAAACCTGTACCTTTCGCTTTTCTGCTCTGGAGGCTTTTCGGGCCAGACTGCTCCCCTCCCAACTTTGCAATTCCCACTGACCTAGTTCTTAATGCTGCTCGCAGCTGCTGCTAATCCACTCACTGCTCCTCCCGTCTGGCCACCCCCTGGGGCTCAGCAACGGCTTCAGGCCAGGCTGGTTTCACAGTGCTGATATGGTTCCTCATAGCCGAGCTGACTTCAGTGGGAAATATCTTTTTGTACGTTTTGGAGTTCTAGGATTGGTTTAGAGTCCTATTTTATGGGTATTTTGGGGTGGCTATGTGAGAGCTGCAATATGTTGCTGCTGCTATGCTGCCATCTTGCCTCCGCCTCCCTATATATTAATGATC
Organism: Pseudochirops cupreus; assembly: GCA_028627135.1. Classification (NCBI taxonomy): domain Eukaryota; kingdom Metazoa; phylum Chordata; class Mammalia; order Diprotodontia; family Pseudocheiridae; genus Pseudochirops; species Pseudochirops cupreus. The sequence continues at coordinate 113,510,771 of CM053580.1, forward strand.
TTATGGCATATTATATCACAGGTGGAGGAGGGAGTCAATAAGCTAGATAAAGAATTTGATAAATCCTCTAATGGACTTGAAGAGATTAGAGGCCATAGACCTTTATATTAAAGGTCCCTAGATCCCTCCTTGGAGACAGATGAGCTCTAGTATTTTTCTGAAAGGACTCAAGCAGCTCCATTTACTGATCCCTAGTGATGGGGGTGGAGGTGGGCAGCATAGTGGAGGGTTATCTTAAAAATGTTTGGCAAATTCTTTGGAATTATTTTTTCTTTCTGTAATCAAATTACATAATGTATGTAAAACACCATACAAACCTTGAAGTATTTTATAGACATTAACTATAATCACTAACTGCAGCTCACTCCCAGGCTTAGTCTTTGGACCCATGCTCTTTCTGACTCCTGCTTTCTCCATTTTAGAAACCAATCTCTCCCATTGCCACCACAGTCATACTTACATAGATTGCCTTATCCTAGTTTTTCAATTTGATTTTTGGTACCATTTCTAAACTGCCTGAAGGTCATTTCCTTTGGAATGACTCACTATGAGTTCAGACTAATTGTGTTCCTCATAAAAGCTAATTATCTTATCCGGGCCCTATATGGAATTCCTTTCCATTTTCTCCGTTTTAATCAATAGAACAGTTATTCTCAAAACTTTGGAGTCATTTTTGAATCCAGACTTTCCTCCTTCCACCCTTCACAGCAAATCAATCACTGTGCCTAGAAATTATCGTTCCCTGTATTATTTGCATTCTCTTTACTTGATTGCACCTACTTTTCTTTATTCTACTCTTCTTTATTCCAGCTACCCTACACCTTATCACCTCATACCTATAATTACTAACATTATCACATGGCTCATATTTCTCATTCTTTCCCCTGTATGACCCAAGCAAATACATAATATCTATCATGCACACATATTGCACTCCTGTAGTATGAATTCACAGAACTACTTAATAGCTTTTAATCATACACTTCCTTTCTTTATGTCATTAATCATTCTATGTAGGTGTAACTCTTATGTTAGAGACTCATGGCATAAGAAGCTCAGTACTCTCCAATATACACAGACTGAGTTCCTACTACCAGGTCCATGGTTTGCAATATTAGATAGTTTTGTTTTGTTTTGTTTTGTTTTAATGAATAAAGGGAGATAAAAAGAGAAATCCTTGAGAGAGTAACCATTGTCTCCCCACTCTCCCCAAATTTACATAAATTACCCAAATTACTTAAAGTCCTAAGTATGGTGATCATTTCTGAAAGAAGACCCCAGCAGTTCTGTATGGCCTTAGCACTTTGTTTATAATAGTAAAAGAATTTTGTTTTGTATTTTTAGAGGGCTTTTTATCTCTTCAATCTTATATTGTTCTTCAAGACTCTATAACATACAATCTTATGGTCTCTTAGACTCAGAGACCATTGAATCTAAATAGTTTCCTGGGGAACTAACAGATAGAGGAAGATGTTGGCTTACTGTAAAGAGCTATCACTTTTATATTCTGCAGCCCCCCATAGCCAGTCCTGACTAAAAATAACTTTACAGATTATTTCATTTGTGTGCCATGCTTATATCATAAGGTCTCCTGATCCTTAATTTTGAGCTGGGAAAATTACACTAGGTTGGAGAGAGAGTATATCAGTTTAAATTTTTGTTGCTGTGCTTACTGACCATATGACCTTGGCCAAGTCACCTCATCTCTGTGAATCCTGAATCCATATCTGTAAATTGAGTCAGATAACAGTAAATTTATAGTTGGTCCAGTGAAAGAAGAGAATCAAAAGGTTCCTGAGTATAATTATTTTCTTTGGTTACTCCAAATCTTTTATAACTAGAAACTCTTGATCATCTTCTCTTCCCCCTCCTCCTCCTTTCCCTCCTTTTTTCTCTCTCTCCCTTTCTTGGGCCCTCTCCATCTCTCTCCCTTACACAAGATAAAGGAGGTGTTGAAGAAAAAAAGCTGGCTGGACATTTTCTCTTAGGGTACAATGCTGGTGAAGAAACAGTCACAGTGTTAGTTATATGGATAGATTCTAGATATTTTTTATCTATACTCTGTCTCTTAAGGACTGTCTGTCTTTCTGTCTATCTGTCTAGATATAACTAAGAGGCAGCTGGTAACACAATAGATAAAATCACTGAAATCAGGAAGACCTGAACTTAAAACTGGTCTCACATACTTCTTCTTTGTGTGACCCTAAGTCAACTAACATCTTCCTACATTGGTTTCCTCAACCATAAAATGAGAATTAAAACAGCATTTACTTCGCAAAAATATTGTGAGAATCAAATGAGATAATATTTGTAAAAAAAAACAAAACAACAAAGGAAGGAAAGAAAGGAAGGAAGTGAAAGAAAATTTTAAAAAAAGAAATACAGCACAGTGACTGGCACATAGTACTATTGAAATGTTTATTCCCTATTCCTTTTTCCAGAGATATAGTTATCCATTATCTGTCTGTCTGTATATCTATCTATCTATCTATCTATCTATCTCTTTTCTATCTATTTTCCTCCTCAAATAAACCATTGTCTTTCTAATAGGCCAAGAGAGACCATGTTTGATTTTCTTTTTCTATCTACCTCAGGGCTTTGTACAGTGCTATGAACAGGACAAGTGATCAATAATGAATGACTGAAAAATGCCCGTAAGTGCCATTGTCAGATTATCTGTCTTAAACATCACTTTCATCATGTCACTCTCCTAATTAAAAATCTATAGTGCCTACCTTTTCAAATCCAGGTCAGGACCCTTCATAAATAGGTCCCACCTCATCTAACCACATTCATTTCCTATTCCTTGTAATACAAATCCTCTCTTGCAGTTAGAAGGGGCTTCTTAGAGGCCCTGTGACTCATGCTACACCTTAGTGTCTTTGTGCAGGCAACGCCTACCTAGAATATTCTCTATAATCAAGCCAAGCCCAGATCAGTCTCCTTTCATTTTATGACATTTCCCCTGATGTCTCCACCCCATGTAGAGTTTTCTGTTACATACTGCTCTTGCATTTATCCTTCATAATACTGTGTAATTATCTGGAGTGATAAGAAACCTTAGATTTAGTCCAACGGTCTTATTTTGCCAATAAAGGAAATGTTGGCCAGAGACTTTAAGTACTCCAATAAGTATTTCAAGTTTACATAGGTAGTTAGTGACAGAGATGGGTTTAGAACACAATTCTCTTGATTCCTAGTCAAGTTAACTCTCATACACCACAGTATTATTATTCTCTAGGCATTTTTTTTTTGGTTTGTGTTTTTATCTCAACAATTAAATTATGAATTCCTTGAGAGAAGGAAGCACTATTATTTATGCTTCTTTTGTCATCCACAGCGCTGCTCATTATAGGTGTTACTCTGGTATGTACCTTATGAAGGTTTACTGGTTTACTTATTGACTTGATGAGAAAAACTAGTTAATCTCTTGAGAATGGGCATTAAGGAAGAGTTCTCACGTTTCTGGGATTGCTTAGTGTGTACCAGCATAAAAGCTTATGAATGAATTCTGAGAGGAATCTTAAAGATCTCCATCCAAAGCAAGTCTACACAGGTGAAATAAAGCACGGAAGTGAAAATCTATGCAGTCAACTTGATCAGTGTAGACAACTTTTCTGGATCTCTCAACCTGAAAAATCCATGTGGGTGCAAAAGTGGTTCATATTGGCTTTCTATTTTGATCATATTAACTGAAGAAATATAATTATGGAACTCTCCACTTCACTTTGTATTTTCTGAGAATATCTTGAATAACTGCATCAGAACATCTTGGTATAATGGGAGCATTTAATATGGTTGGGTCTGAAATTTCCCTGACCTGATTTTCTGACCTGTCAAGAAAAACTGACAGAGCTCATTGACAGCTGAGCTCATTCTGTTTTGACTGGCATTGGAGTTCCATAATGAGAAATATATTTTCCAAGCCCAGTACTCTTAGATGTGAGTTCATGCAGAGGTTAGCATAACCATTTTTTGCCTGCACAGTTTGTGCCTGCATATTATTACTGTAGCAATTATTTAACGTTTATAAAGTTTCTAAATAGCACTGGATGCACTTGCAAAGACATGATTTGTAACCTCTGGGAGTTTCCTTATAACAAAGATGAACCACTCAATTGCAAACATCCCTAAACAGTTTCATAGTATGTTTTGATGCCCTGAGGAGATGAAATCAGAGAACTGAAATGCACAATAATAATAATATGCTTTTGTACGAAACTTTAGTTTCTAAAGTCCAAAAGCCTGTTAATGCAACATTTATCGTGTCACCAATTCAGTACTAAATGTTCATATAAACTTCCATGAAAAATCTGGTGTGGAGGTCAGGGAATACTTGATACTTTATATATGTACACAAGTTATTTACATGTTGTCTCCTCTGTTAGATTTGAAGTCCTTGAAGGCCAGGGTTATCTTTTATCCTTTGCCCTTCTTTATATCCTCAGTGCTTGGCATAATACATAGTGCATAAGTCCTTAAAGATGTTTATGAAGTGGTTGCTACACACACACACACACACACACACACACACACACGTGCATGTATGCATGTGTATGTGGTATGTGTATATGTGTACATACATAATAATGTTTACATATGTATGTATGTACACATATGCATACCTATATACATATATAGATGAGCTTTCTTTTAAGTAGTATATAACTAATATACTTTTATGTGTCATATATTCTTGTATATTTTATAAATATATGTATATGATCAATTATAGACTAATTATATACATATACATTTATGTATGTATGTATATATATGTATATCTATAAGCCACTTGAAAAAATATAAGTTCCATAGAAATCACAAGAGGCTGAGAAAATGTTGAAGAGAACAGAGAAAAACAAAAGGTGAACAGAAACTCCGACCTTTACTTTCCCGTTTTGGACTTGTGACTCATTGTTATGATTCCTGGGTTCCTATGATATCTACAGCTCTGTAGCTACATAAGAAAATAGGTGATTGATTTCTTTAATATAAATTTAGGTGTCAATCTAAATGTGTACATTTAACTCTGGCAGGTACTATCAAACCGTCCAGGATTTGATTCTAGAACCAATGACAGACAAATACCTCCATTCAAGGAATAGCCCAGCTAGCATATTATCACCAGGGTGTTGGGCTACCAAATGATAAATATTTTTAGTCACAGAAACTCATTATTTACTAAGTCTAGAGGAAGTCGTAATCTGTTTAGGTGAAGAGAATATTTGATGTAATGAAATAATATGTCATTAAAGTATTTGAGTAAGTGGAATCTATAGTGAGATTATTTTTAAAAAGACCAGATTATTAGATTCTTAAGTATTTTAATAATGTGTCTAATTAGTGATAAAAGTAATGCTAGTTTTTGCTCCCATGAACTTTGTGAACATTTTCTTATACCTTTCCCATAGCCTTTCAGTAAGAACAATTTGTCTTTACTTTTATATCATAGAATAATTGCTGACATTTATTTTTGTCATCTTCAGTTGTGTGATAGGAATTCACAAAATGCTCACACACATACACACACACACACACACACACACACACAATTATGCCTATTTAGCAATCAAAAGTAACTTGAAAGTAAATTTCCCACTGGAATGGCCTGTTCTTCTTCTTTGATCCCAAAACGTCTTAGTAATGCTATAACTCAAAGGAGCAGCCACAGTTGGATTTGATGGCATCCACAGTTGACTTCTGTCTTCTTAGCTTTGGTCCCAGAGAAACTCCAGAAATGGATTGTGAGAAGGCTCCTGGCCAAGTTGTCCTCTGGCTTCTTTTCCAGTGCATCTGCCAAGACTTCCACAGTTCACAAATGTCAAAGCCCAAGTAGGAAAAATCCCTGGATCAAAATGATTTTCACCAGTTCTTGGGTTTATCTGCCAAACTATTTGTCCCTGAAAGTTTTTTTTTTCTGGTGTTCTTGCCACATACATAAGTAACAAAGATTATGTCTATTTGTTTATAAATATGTGTGTGAGCATGTGCATTGGGCAAGAAGATTGTGGGAAGAAATTCAGTACTCAAAAGGATTAAAGTAAAAGTACTAAATCAGCAAATATTTTAGAGGCAGAAAGAACTTCAGCAACTATGTAGACTAACTTATACCTAAAAAAAGAAATCTCTACTACAACACACTTAACAGTTACTCAAAGACTCCCATTAAGGTGAAACCACTATTTCCCAAGGCAACATTTAGTAATAACTCCATTTTTTATGAATAGCAAGTTTTTCCCATGTTAACAACCTTTGGTTTGCCTTTATAATGTCTACCTTTTACTTTGGATTTTGACTTTCAGAACCAAAGAAAAATATAGTGACATTTACTTGAGAGGCCTCCAAATATTTCAAAATGTTGATCATGTGCCTACTCTCCCCACTTTACCCTTCCCCTAATGTCCATTGAGTCTTCTCTATGCATAACATCTCTACTTTGTCAATTGACACTCATATGACATGAACTTGTGATTTTTCACCATCTTGGTTCACCCTCTGAACGCTCAAGTTTACCAATATCTTTCCTAAACTGTGATGCCCAGAATTAAAAACAATACTCCATAATCATAATTTCCCCCCCCCATTATATAGCAGAAGGCTTATAAAAATATTTTAACTCTACATATCCACTGTATCTACATTTTACTTTCCCCCAAAAAGTCTACAGGAAACAAGGTATAATTTTAAAATTTATGTAATGGTTGCTACATTGGTTAACCTAGCATTGTACCACCTTACTCAAGCAAAGTTTATGAACATGCTGACATGTCATGCTGACGTGAAAACTATTCTATGTTTTTAAAGAAAACTTCAAAGTTAGCTTTTTTGAAGCATAAAGCCAATAGCTGTAGAAAGGAAGGTCAGGTCGGGTAAGCCCAGATGCTTGTTATACAATGATTAAATTTGCACTGCGGTTCCTTGTGAGTCATACCTTAATTCACAGCTTTGAATGGTGAACAACTAATATTATTTGTAGCAATTAAAGTTCCTTAAGGGTATAGTTTAACCACAGGATAAGTAACAAACTTGGACAATTATACTTTATCTACCTGAAAACAATAACTTCCCATGAAGTTTCATCTATGTTATAAGGCCTTTTATTTCGTTTCCCAAATTATGTAGAGTTTCCATGAATTTATTCAATTTATTAACAACTGTGGCTCTCTTTTGCTAACTTTGACACTTATTTTCTCCTAACCTGAATTTCTCATCTGTAAAATTACTGGTAGAGACTAGATTATATTGAGGGTCCTTAAATTTCTGATATCCTAATTATCTTTTTATCTATATTGTTCTTTCCCTGACAACACGTGTATTTTTGCTATGGATAAAGAGGCTTTATAGATACAACATGGAACTCCTATAAATGTAAGATTTAAAAAATTTGGGATACACCTGATAATGGTTAAAATAATAGGTTTTCCAATATCATTATATTTCAATTTACTATTAACTTAACAAAATTAAAATAAGAGAATGTCAGGAATTCAATTTGGATCAAAATCAAACTAGGAAAATATAAAACATTTGTATTTCAGTGATGTATTGAATGTCTTCTTTTCCATAAACCCCTACAACTATTCTGGGAGGAGATAATTTTATAGATTCAACTATTTAGATTTTCATGGTCTCATATTCTTCCATCCTTTATGCCACAATGCTATGCTACTGCCATCCACAACTACTGGTTTTCACATTGACTTTCTAGAAGATTGATACTCATGTGGTTTGACAGTCCTATAAATCAAATAATCCCTTGCTCATGTTTTTAAATATATTTCATCTTTGTTGGCACTTCTCTAGTTAATTGCTTGACTAGACTGCATTGACTTCCATAATTCCTTTATAGGGTTTTAAGGATGAAAAAGTGTGTGTGTATGTGTGTGTGTGTGTGTGTGTGTGTGTCTGTGTTTGTGTGTTTGTTATTATGCCTTGAAAAATTTGAAGTACTAATAAAAAGAAAAGTATTGGGTCCCTACTGCTCCATATTCTATCCACCATGCACAGTTTCAGGAGATACAGCCTGGGGGAAACCACAAACAAAGCACAATTTTTTATAACCAGAAACTAGACTGAGTACCTGGTTTTAGTCTTTGTCTCTCTCTTTTTTTTTTTTAATCTTGATGAAGTGGAATGGGCAACCTAGAAGGACATGTGCAGGATTGCTTTACATTTTCCCATTAACTTAGAAACTATGAAAAATCCACTATTTCCTTGAGCCTTCTTAGGTAATCATTTAAAATGTTGAGGTACTCTCTTGATCTAGAGAACCCCACAAAATCATGCAAGTCAGGGGGTTCAAATCTCCAGGTCCATTTCAAGAACACCCATGAAACAGCCCAGGCTATTATATTTATATTGGAATTTGGAGATGCCCCTGTATTGGCTTGGTTTTTGGGTTGAGTGTTAAAACCCAGAGCTTCTGAATCCCATTTGTGGGATGGACTTGTTGACGTGAAAAGAGAGGGCTGAACTGGGAGGAGCTGTGAATTGGGAGAGAGGCCCAAGCCTAGAGAAGGCCAGAAGGACTTTTGGGAGAGCAGTATCCAATATCGTGGAACCTGAGTTGCTGAGGGAAAGACTGCTGAGAGTCCGTGGGAGCTGCCCAGGACTTTTGAGAACTGCCACTTAGAACTGCCAAGGACTGAGGAGGCATGGCTGTGATGCTGGTATTTTGTCTGTCTGTTTTGATGTTGTTTTGCCAGATTCACCTGCTGGTGAAGGACAGTGCTGCTGTTGTAGAGGTCCTGGAAACTGGCTGTTGGTTCAGAAGCCCTGAAGAAAAATTTTCTTGTGGTACCTGCACAGAAATCCTGGAAGAGGGCCTTGCTGATGTTTTCAGGGGTTCTGGGACTATCCTACAGGCAGAGACTGACTTGATGAGGACACTGGCTATGGCTTTGTTGAGCCTTATCTCTCCAGGTACTGAGATTTCTGAGGGCTTGCCTGGAGTGAAGATGAAAGAAGGCCCTTTCCTTGGGTATTCAATGCTGAGTTAAACTTTGTAACTTAAGGATGGATGGCCTTTTGTGGTCTCCTGCCCCTTTTGAGATTCAGGGTGGGAAGCCTTTGAGTGTTTTTTGTGCTCTGTGATGGACCAAATGAATGTACTTTGTTTATGGTTAGAGACTAATCTCCATTTGAGAAGAGACTTTTGACTGACTAAATGAATGTACTGTCTAGGGGTGGAGTAGTACCTGGATTGAATTGAGAACTTACTTGCTAAAGGAACAAGTTACATTGTATTTTTACTTTCTCTGTTCTGTGAATGTTTGCTGAATAAATGGGGTTTACTATGGTAGTAAGGCAAACCTTGGAAGTTGCCTTTGCTTGACATTACAGCTATCGAGGGCATGCATATCTGAAAAGCTACCAAGTATTTGAAAGATGTCACATTGAAGAAACAATGTGTTCCCTTCCACTGATATAATGGTGGAGTTGGCAGGTATGCCCAGGCTAAGCAATGGGGTTGGACACAGGGTTAGTGGCCCAAAAAGAGCACTGAATTCTTGCTGCATATGCTTAAAACTGCAGAGAGTAACACAGAACTAAAGGGTTTGGATGTGCATTCTCTTGTTGTTGAGCATATGTTAACAAGTTAACGAGTTAACTTAATAAGTTAATAAGTTAACAAGGCTCCCAAAATGCGACAGCGTACTTACAGGGCTCATTGTTGAATCAACCCATACATGAATTCTCCTTGCCATATTGAGATGATTCTTATTGAAAAGGAACAAATTGTTCCTAAACCAGAAGAGAAGATTGCTCAAAAGAAAAAGACATCCCAGAAGAAACTAAAGAAACAAAAGCTTATGGCACAGGAGTAAATATGACATTAGAGTTCAAATAAAAGTGAAATGAAAACAAAAACAAAACAACAAAAAAAAGAAACTATGAAAAATCTTAACCAAACACACCACTGCTTTTGAACATCATCCTGAATCTAGAACTCATTCTGACTTTTTTAGAGCTTCAGAATTAGAGGCTATTTCCAAGCAAAAGATACCACACAGGATCTTAAAATCCTGTGTCTAATACTAACCAGAGATACTTCTAGTCAAGATAGATGGATAATCTTTGTATGTATGTATATTTGTACATGTTTATCTGTATGTATGTGTACATATTCATGTGTGTATATTTGTATACTGTGTGGATGTGTGGATGTTTATGTTTTCCCAATTCATTCCTCTCTGCAAAGGCCTTAACCCCTGAGCTTATGAAGTCTGCGCATAAGGATGTAAGGGAATGTCTCACACCCTTTTTGCTCCCTCTTAGTTCAATTCTGGCAACATTTATTTAGCACCTACTGTGTACAGGACACTGTGTTAGATACTTGTGATACCAAGATTTAAAAACTTATACTGTCTCTGCTCTCAAGGAGCTTAGGTTCTATTTGAGATCCCTTCCATGAAGTCTTTCCTTGTCTGCTACTCCTTTCCCTTTCCCTGTCTTGCATCTTTTCAAACTTTTCATTCTGATATTATTTCTAAGAGGTTACCTTCATTCATGTGTTCCTTCTTTCTGTCCTTGGTGTTTTACAGGACTCCTCAGTGAAGAATGTGGGTTAATTTAGATAGAATAAGAGACCTTTACCAATCTTCCCCTTTTAGTTCTTCATTGGTTCTATTTTCTTCCTCCTTCTCCTAATTTTACTTTAGGCATGATATTTCCCATATGCTTCTAACCCCAATCATGCTCTCTCTCTCTCAGATTATTTCTAAGGGCTATAAACCATGTTATTCTTCCTTATTGTTAACACCTTGACTTCTCCCTAAATAATAGCACATAGAATCAAGTCTGTGATTCCCAAATGCTGTTACTAAGGGTTGCTTGAGATTTTGATAAGTCATTTCCAAGTATGAGTATTGGCCATTAACAAAATTCATATGAAACCCACCTTTTTTATTTGGCTACTATTATATTATTGGATATCAAGCATAAATTGTCTAAAGCTTTCTTGATACAAAATGAGAAGTCCCCCATTTCCCAAACTAATTTATATTAAAACTATCATTTTATTGAGAGAATTAGGTTTATGCCTCACTATGATATGATGGAATGCTAAGTAGTTTCTCTTCAATGCTTACTTCAGAGCCACTTCATTTCCAAAATGTCACCAAGGCATAAGTTAATTAAATTACATAAATTCTAGGCAGTGACGGGAAAAGTAATATTTGATGTAAGTGGCTGCAAGTCCTTATAGAAATCCCTATTTTGCAAAATGTGGTGATGCATCATCAGTGTAATTGCTAGCTTTTTATATGTCCAAGGGGAAGACAGAGCAAAAGTAGGGTTGTTATCCTCCTGCTTCTAATGTGGGATAGTATAATATTCCTGTAGGGTAGAGCTCATTCACTAGTCAGACAGGAAATTTAATGATATACAGTCGAGTGTTTATGGTGTATCTACTCAGGGTTCATGGTAATAGTGCATCATAGGTGGTAGCTTCCTGCAGGTATTTCATTCCACTTGATTCCTGATAATGATGTGAGGCCCCCAAAGTGGAAGCTGCTAAAAATAATTCTACTTTGTGAACTGACCTCTGGAATATTGGTGGTATCTCTGTGTATAAAGGCAAAGAATTATAAAGGTCTCATTGAATCCTTGGAAAAACGCAGAGTTTGCTGACAGTGACCAGATGCATGATTAAGAAATGCCTTTCATTACAAAAGTAATCCTTTTCAGGTATTATTAAGGAAATTGAGAATGATACAGAATTTCTATATCTGAGATTCATATTATTAATAATTGCAATAATTATTAATAATTATTCTGTCAATTATTATTTATTGATAGATTTACTAAACATTTTGGGACTAACCATTCCATTAATGTTCCTTTTTGTCTATTTCTCTGCTTAAAAAGTGAGGAGGAGAGCACATGAAGGAAGCAAAATTGAAGTGGATTGTGTTTCCTGGCTGAAGTTCTGATAAAAGGCTCATAAAAACGTGGGTCTTTAACTACTGGCAAAATAATCATCATTTTAGATTTGTTACCAGTGTCTCATGTTCCCTAAGTGACCAAAATTATTGACAAATAATAGTGATAATAATATGTTTGTGTGCGTGCACACACACACACACACACACACATCACTTTACTTATATTACCTCCTTTGATTTTGATTTGATATTTATGTGGTGTCTCCCTTTTAAAGAGCTTAATAGATCAAGTAGAAATCTATTTGTTTTTAAATATGTCAAGAAGTGTGAATGAGGAAACGTCATCATATTTATTTTGTCACTGGTGAAACAAGTAGAGGAAGAAAAGCAAAAAGAAAGAGTACTTGTGATTGACATCAGAGCTGAAATACAAATGTAGCTTCCCTAATTCCCAAATCAGTGCTCTCTCTAAGTAACTATTCAAGTTGGAAATATGGAATCTTGTTGAAAACATAGAAATAACCCATTAGCATGCCCTGAAAACTAAAGGTCTACAATTAGTTAAGGGCTATTAATTGGTGAAATCCAGAATTTGATTATGAAAATAAAATAAATTGTGGCCACTAAAAATTCTCAGAATCAAATTCTTAAGTGATGATAAGTGCAGTATTCATATAGCAATAAATAAATAAATAAAACTGAGACCATAATCTAGAGATTTAGATTATAACTGCTGTGAATTATGCTAATAGGCTTAATGTTATCAGGATTATGCACAGAGATCAATTACAAAATACAGTGAAGGAACTAAAATAGTACATAGATGTGAGCCTGTAAGTGCTAGGAAAAAACATAAAATATATACTGAGGATAATAAGCAACCTTCTATGAATCCTTGTAAAAATAAGACTATGATTTTTGTTGAAAGAAAAAACTACAATGGAAGTTTTTGATGTAATTATCTCATCTAATCCAAACATAGCAAAAAAAAAAAAATCAGAGAAGGAAAACAAAGTAACAGAAGAAATAAAGGAAATTAGAAATGGTGGTCTAATAAGCATGCTAATTTTCTTAGAGTAATTTGTGTGACCTCAGATACATGTACAAGATATTTTGTGGTCCTCGTAATGAATTTTTGGTATAAAAGACTAGTATCCCTAGACACATTATATTATCAGACATTTGTTACCTAACAATTATATATGATAATGTAATTTACTGATATCTGAGATTATATCACATTCATATGACTTTAAAAAGGAAAATACAAAGTTAAAAGAAACAGACAACTATGATTTTGTGAGATTGCAGCCAATTGAAGCTATAGTATAATTTATTTCAAAAGGTCTTATGTAATCAAAGGCAATTTAATGTAGAAACTTGTCTTTTAAACTATGTTTCAATAGGAAATCCAACTTATCAAACTACAAAGGGGAATAAGGTTCATTCTTTTTAAAAGCAAGGTCAAATTTTCAATAGTCAGAAATATTATTGTCTGAAGGATACATTTCATATCCTTCAGTACCTCAATATTTCAAGAATCCATGATTTTATTATAATGAGTACACCTGTCATGAATGCAAACTATAAACCCTCCACATCTCAGTAAAGTATGTTAATGAATTGCCTTAGGGGATAGGGTTCTAGACCTGTGATTTAATTGGTATTCAGAATTGCCAGGTGAGAAAACTCCCCCCCTCAGTAAGTCAGTACCTTTTCTACTTCTCTGCACTTTTTAGTTTTAGAAATTTGTCTAGAGCACTGAGATGTCAAGTGACTTGAACAGGATGACATAGCCAAAGGCTAGATTTCAACCCAGATCATCCTTATTTCAGTCAGCTCTCTATTCAATATACAACATAACTTTTTTCATAAGATGGTAAATGTATGTTAATTAGCCACTCAAATTATATTCTATTAGTTGAAAGAAAGTCACCAGGAAAGGAGTCAACTTTACTAGAACTTGCATTATCTGGCATAGATTTTTTTTAAATAAATAAGGATAGCTTCAATACCATGATGGGGCATCTAAGTATGACACTGATGTATCATAATTCATATATACATTCATCTCTTTTTGTATATTATCAAGACAAGCTTGAGGTAACTATGAGTTTTCAAAGACTTGCTTGAGAAAACAAGCTCACATAGGTTCTACCATGATAGAAAAAGCTTTGAGTATGGTCTCAACAACAGACTGAAATCCAAGTATCAGCAGGAAGCTGACCACTTATTGTTGAATTATTTGGCCATGAAACAAAAAAATAAAGTATAAATATCTATCTATATATCTATCTATATATCTATCTATATCTATCTATCTATCTATCTATATACATATATATATATATATATATATATATATATATTTAAGTTCTCAATCCTGTGTGGTCCCATTATCCTCTGAAAAGACTATGAAAGAGAATGTATAGGAGGTAACAATATACCAGGAGTTACAATTTTTAGACTCTCTATAACTATAACATATTGGTCCTCTAAATGTGAAATCCTTACACAGTGAACATAATATTGAAGGAACTAAGGCATATTAACAATGACATTTTCAATACAGTGGAATCAGAACAGAGAATTAAATTGCAGCTAAGTGGAAAGATGGTTGACAATTTCTCCTTGGTACTTCTCTTTGGGAAAGTAACTAAAAGACTTAGTAGTTTTATCAACATTCAAAGACAATAGGACCCATAATTTCATGGGGCACTTGGTCATTGCACCTCACAGTGCTCAATATGACACCCCCCCCATGCCTCCACCCAAAAAAAAAATTGTCCTGAAGATGATTGTAGGTTCTGTGACAACTATTGAAGAGGCAGGGAGAAAAGATAAATTCTACAAATAGTATAATAAGGCTCTGAAAATTAAACAACATATTATTTAAAAATTCCTCCCCCCCTCTAATTTTTTTTAAAGGTGCGGCTAGGCGGTGTAGTGAACAGAGCACCAGCCCTGGAGTCAGGAGGACCTGAGTTTAAAATCCAGCCTCAGATACTTGACACTTACAAGCTCTGTGACTTTGGACAAGTCACTTAACCCCAGTTTCCTTGCTTTCCCCCCTCCAAAAATATTTTTTGAAAAGTTACTTCAATGCAAAAGTGGGCAAAAGGACTATAAAAATTTGTTGCAAAATATGGTCCAGGATCAATAAAAGAAATTGTTCAAAAGTGACTTAGATTGTATATAAACCCATATCATTATGAGATTAATACTTTTTTTTACAAAAAAAGGGTGAGAGATGCTAGACATTGAAAACACTGAATATTCTGTCTAGGTGACAATGAGTATATCATTTAACCTCTCATTCACTGCTCCAAGCAAGTCAGTATGCCTAAACTGAAGAATAATTGTCATAGATTTATATCAATGTGGGAAATTTCTCTATTGGGAATTCCTTAGTACTTGCATCAATAAATGAAGAGAGAAATACATACACACACATATATAGATTGTCCCAAAATTCTTAGTTCAATTTTAACCTTTGATAGTTTAAAGGTAGTAGTATTGGTAGTTGTTGTATGAATGAATACATTCAATCTTGTACATGGAACTACAGCTGAGCATTCATTTGTCTAGGATTAGAATTATATAGAAGGAATAAAGCAAGCACTATTGCTTAGGGATATTGTACAGTGCATGATGTTTTCAAAAACCTAATCATCTTCTTTCTAAAAGAAAAAAAAATCTTTTAATGCCAATACTCTTCAAGAGAAGGACTGGAATAGTAGAAGAGATATCGCCCATCGTACATGTGATCCTTCAGATGCTTATTCATGATTGGAACAATGCCAGTTGCATCAAGAACCAGATTATCACTGTGCCTCCTGGATAAGATCCATACCCACTCAAAAGAGTTGGTCCTAATCATTCCTGAGGCCAGAATGAATGGATGGATGGATGGATGGATGGATGGATGAACAAAACAAAAAGTGAATGGAGAATTGCTATTGTCCACATTATGGTAGTCAGTCAAATGGCTAAACTGGAGAACTTTTCCAGAGGTGTGTGTATGTATAAGGATACGACTAGAGATTAGACATGTAGTTTCATTGGTACAGTGAATTCTCAGGTAAGAAAACTTTCTCTAACAATTCAAGTTGACCTCTTCTGTGAAAGAGTTGACTAGACACCTTGAACACTGAAATGTTAATTGACTGGCCCAGGATCATACTTTTGCATGTGAGCATATGCACACACGTAGATTGATAGACGAAAAATATAACACATGAAACATGCATATATATCTATGTGTTATCCACATATGTGTATTTATATCCAATGTGCATGTATGTATTTAATATACATATATATTTATACTTAGGTACATTTACATAGGAATAAACACATATGTGTGTATTTGATAGAGAATATAAAGGAACAACGAGTTGGACACAGACTTATTTAAGAAAAGAATCTGGTTTAAGTCAAATTAAAGAAGAGTTAGAAGAAGGAACATGCTGGATTTACTTTGGTAAATTGCCAAGTTCTTTTAATAACTCCAAACTTCTACCTGAAAGATCTTTTTTTTTTTAATACCAGCACTCATGTAATGTTATTATTACTATGAATTATGGTGCAGTAGAGTTTTAGAGGAATTAAAAATGAATATCACTAACAGGACATGGAGAGATCCATTGAATTTGTGAGAAGGCAGTAACATAAGAGATAACTAGAATAATAGGTGGAGTCAAGCCTGTCATAAAAAGAAATCTGTGATTTAAAAGGTTGATGGGCTGCTTACATGACAAGGACAATATACAATCCATGGTGAATCTGTATGTTTTACAAGTATCCTTGTGATATTAAGAGAAATCATGGAAAACACCCAACATATTGGGTGTGGGGGGGTGGAGGGTGTGGGTGTGTGGGTGTGTGAATTTAAGGGAGGAAATGGAAAAGAGACACAAGATTTAGAGGAAAATATAGAAATGATCTACATCTTGGAAAGGACTTGTAACTCGTTGGTATCACAGGACCATTTGAGTATCTGAGTGTTCTTCCAGTAAGTGAGTCTAAATGACTTTAAGTCTTGATTGTCAGTATTCTTTGAAGAATCAATATTTCAGAAGTTTAAAAAAAGTTGCAGTTCATTTTTAATAAATAATTGTTCACCAGGAGTTGCACATTCTATCTTCAATAATTTATCATTAAAAAAAAAACTTACTATTTTTAGCAGCTATTTTGTGGTGGCTAAGAATAGGAAATTGAGGCTATGTCCATAAGTTGAGGAAGGGCTGAATAAGTTGTGTTGGAATACCACTTTACCATAAAAAAAAAAATGATGAACTGGATGGTTTCAGAAAAAACCTCAGAAAATTTATACAAAGTGATGCAAAATGAATTAAGGAGAACCAGGAGAACACTCTATGCAGTAATAACAATATTTTATTGTAAAAATGATCAATTGTGAAAGACTTAGCTACTCTGATCAATACAATGATTCAAAATAATTCTGAATGCCTGATGATGAAAAATGCAATTCACTTCCAGAGAAAGAAGTGATAAATTCTGAGCATAAAGTGAAGTATAATTTTAGTATGTATCACTAAAAAACCAAATATAATCTCTATTTTTCTTGCTTTTTTGGTAACACGGCTAATATGGGAATGTTTTACATGACTTCACTTGTATAATATTTTATTAGTCTTCTCAATGAGTAGGAGATGGATTGGAGGAAGAGAATTCAGGAACCAATTTTTAAAAATTAATGTTAAAATAAATTTGTTTTTAAAATATGAAAAATTTTGTTTTCTGTTGTTAAATTAAATATCTTTGGGTAGGTCTCATAAATTTATTACATTATCTATCTTGTGCTCAGGTTTTAAGGGACTGACTTTTTGTTCGATTGTTCTAAGTTTTACCAAAAATGTTCGATTTTCTTTATCCTTTCATGTTTATAGGTTGATTTAAGTATTACATTTTCTTGTGTTTCATGGTTCTAGTTTGAAGACAGTTCATTTTTGTACTGCTTCCTTAAGAGATAGATCCACTGCTGCCTTTCCCCTATCCTAGCTACTTCTCTCTCCTTTCTTATGGCACAAAAGGAAATTTCTTTACCTTTTTCTGGCAGGTGCTACTGTCAGAAGGGTTTCACATCTCCTAGAAAAAATAAAACAATTGCTTTAGTGCAATATATTGCTAAGAGGATGAAGGCGGGGATGATTTTTTTTTTCATTTTAAAGTGAGTCTACTGAATGTCTCTCCAGATATTTTAGTGATGCTCAACTATATGAAATTACTTACCTGATATAATTCCTCACCCCCAAACTCTGTTTTATTCTCATTTTCTCATCCCTCAATATTTTCACATGTGGGGTCCATCTTTGATGCCCTTAATACCATGACAGACTACCTATACCTGAGAAGACATATAGGTTACATCTTATTCATGAACTTCCTAGAAGGATTCCTCCTACTACAAGGGGTAAGTTTTCTAAGTATCCCCCCAACACACACACACACACACACACACACATACACACACACACACACACACTCACACACGCACACACACACACACTCACATACACATACACACACACCCTCAGTGTAGGACTGACAATTAATATACATATGTTTTTGTCTTCCCAATCTAATCAATTAAAACCACACTTTCTTCTCACACAACAGATCTATTGCTGCCTTTCACTCAATCACCATTGAAAACACTGAGTAAGGGTAAAATATTTTAAGGCCAGATATACTTTTTTTTCTGAGAGTGTTTTATTTTTTTAAATACTTTTCCAAGTATTAATGTGCAAAGGTTTTATTCAAGCTTTCCTTTCTGTGTAATTTTTTTTCAGGTTCTATTCTCAGGATGCTCAAATTTTGTTGGCCTTATTTTTATAATAGTACACTGGGCTGGTGTGTTTAGAATGTGGGGGTTATTAAAAAGAAAGAAACTATTTGATTGTGGCCTCATGGAATGGAAAGTATTCTACTGGGGAATTTCTAGGAGTATCATTAGAATGAGATATCATAATAGGGGAACAGAAATAAAGTGAAATGTTTTAAAAAAAATACTACTCAAATTCACTAGAGAAACCAGGTAGATATAAATGAATATTCACAATGTTTTCTTGAATAATAGCAATTCATTTTGTGAGATACAGATGAACAGAGGAAACTTTACCTCTCTCAAGCTCTCTGAACACACTTGTCCAGCTTGTTATTTGTATCTACAAGTACCAATCTCCTTGACTTTCTATGAGTAGGACAGGAAATCTTGTTCCCTGTCTGGGAGTTGTTGAACAAAGCTACTTCACCCTGCATCTGCCTTTCAGTGTGTCAAGCCAATGAGTGTTCTCCCACAAATAGATAAAAACAAACCTGTTGTTGCCTTTTGAATTCTCACTAACCAGGCCCCCTTCTAGTTCCCCAAGTGTGCAGCTGTCCTCTTGTCATACTGATTTCACTGAATCACAGTGTGATGGTTTTGATATTATGCACAAGACTAATGTTTTATAAATTCTCATTCACATGCCGTATTTTGAAGTATACGTTTTGAAGCAAATGAACTCATTTTAATAGCACTCTCTCCTCATTAATAGAGATGAACAGCTAGAATGTAAATCTTTCCCTATATTTCCAGTATGTTGGGGAAAAGAAAGTTTAGACATGTGTAAATTTAACAACATAATACTGTGACCTGGGGGGGTGGGGAAGTGGTATTCAAAGTAATTTATGTCCACTCTTCTCTGTGAGAAATGATTATTAATAACCAATAATTTGGGAGAGATCCAGAGTTTCTTTCAATCACTTGAGGAAATTACTTATAATGAGATTGAATTTACACCCTCACCCAGGTGGGGAAACCATTGTGTCCTGCTCAGGTTTCAGTGGGGATAAATTCTTTAAATAGATTGCCCAAGAGGGGGTGGAGTAGAAAAAGAACTTCCACAGGGCTCCAGCTTCTATCTACTCCAATATAAGAAAAAAAAAGACTCTAAATAAACATAAGAGCTACAGAACCCACAAAGTGACAGAGAGAAACAAATTTCCCACTGAAAGAAGCCTGGCAGGCCAGCAGGAAGGGTCCATCAAAGCAGCGTTCTGGGAGCCAAGAGCAGTCTCACCTGAGCTGTGGTTTTAGCCCCAGGGTGGCACTGACCAGCTGTGGCAGAAGCAGACTTCATGAGAGTAAATCACCAGCAGCTGTAGCAGTTTCCAGACTTCTCAATCCACAACTGCTAAAGACAAAGTAAAGGGTCAGTGTGGTATTTCTTCAAACAGGGGGTGCATGGTCTGGCTGCTACCCCCAGAGTGAGAAAGAGAGGAGGCATGGTGGCTGCAGCCATGGCCACACTGCTTCCAGAGCTCCTGGCCTGCAGATGGTAGGGTGACCAAGCAATGATTCAGAGGGTAAGCACTCTTTTTTCAACCTGCTTGTATCCAGATTGCAGTCTTATGTGGTGTTCCTGGGATGTGTGACCAGTGAGCGAGAGTGTGTGTGGGGACTGTAGAGAGGGCACCCATCTAATAGCTCTAGGAGCTGCAAAAACCCCAGCAATTTGGGACCCAGCTCTGCCCATTTTGGAAGCAGAATTCTACCATGGCAAAGAGCTCAAAAGTCACGTAATTGGCTGCCAAAATGAGCAGACAATGGAAGCACAAACAGATGATAGAATACTCTTTGGGGGACAAAAAGGATCAAGGCATGGAATGGGAGAAAGCCAATGGAGTCAGATTCCTGCATCAAAAGCATCCAAGAAAAATATGAACTGGTAATACTCTGTAGAGGAGCTCAAGAAGGATTTTGAAAATCAGGTAAGAGAAGTGGAGGAAAAATTGGGAAGAGAAATGAGAATGATGCAAGGAAATCATGAAAAGCTTGTCAACAGCTGGCTAAAGGAGACCCAAAAATACACTGCAGAAAATAACACCTTAAAAAATAGACTAAGTCAAATGGCAAACGAGGCCCAAAAAGCCAGTGAGGAGAATGCTTAAAAGGCCAAATTTGCAAGATGGAAAAAGAATTTTAAAAACTCGCTGACAAGAATAACTCCTTCAAAATTAGATTGGAGCAATTGAAAGCTAATGACTTTATGAGAAGTCAAGATACTATAAAACAGATCCAAACAAATGAAAAAAAAATAGAAAGCAATGTGAAATATCTCATTGGAAAAAACACTGACTTGGGAAAACAGATCCAGGAGAGATAATTTAAAAATTATTGGTCTACCTGAAAGCCATGATCAAAAAAAGAGTCTAGAAATCATGTTTCAAGAAATTATCAAGAAAAATTGGCTGATATTCTAGAACCAGAGGGCAAAATAGAAATTGAAAGTATTCATCAATCTCCTCTTGAAAAAAGACAGCAAAAAGAAAACTCGTATGAATATTATAGCCAAATTCCAGAGTTTCCAGGTCAATGATAAAATACTGCAAGAAGTCAGGAAGAAACAAATTGAGTATTGTGGAAACACAATCAGGATAACACAAGACCTAGCAGCTTATACATTAAGGGGTCAAAGGGCTTGATTTATGATATTCCAGAGGTCAAAGGAGCTAGGACTAAAACCAAGAATCACCTCCCCAGAAAAACTGAGTATAATGCTACAGGGAAAAATATGGTCATCCAATGAAATAAAGGACTTTCAAGCATTCTTGATGAAAAAAACCTGAGTTGAACAGAAAACTTAACTTTCAAATACAAGAAGCAAGAGAAGCATGAGAAAGTTAACAGGAAAAAGAAATCATAAGGAACTTATTAAAGTTGAACTATTTACAGTCATTCATGGAAAAATGATAATTGTGACTCATAAGACTTTTCTCAGTATGAGGATAGCTGAAGGGAATACACACACACACATACATACATACATATATGAGTACATGTATATATAAATATATATATAAACATATACAAACACACATATATAAATATATACGCATACTTATACATATATATGTATGTATGTATGTATAGGAGGATGTGTGTGCATATAAATATATATGTGAGTGTGAACATTTGTATGTTCATGTATACATAGACAGAGGGCACAGGATGAGTTGAATATGAAGGGATGGTATCTAAAAAATAAAATTAAGAGGTAAGAGAGGAATTTATTGGGAGAGGAAGAAAGGGAGTGATAGATTAGGGTAAATTATCTCATATAAAAGAGTCAAGAGAAAACTGTTACAATGGAGGGGAAGAGCAGGAAGGTAAAAGGGAATGGGACAACCTGATTCTCATTGAATTTGACCTAAGGAGGGAGTAATGTACACCCTTAATTGGATATCTTACCCAACAGGAAAATAGGAGAGTAGGGGATAAGAGGGGGGAGGGCAGATTGGGGAGAGTGTAGTTAGAAGCAAACATTTTTGAAAAGGTATAGGGTCAAAGAAGAAAATAGAATAAGTGGGGTGCAGTCTTCACAATATAACTATAATGGAAATTATTGGGGTAACTACACATGTACAATCTATATTGAATTCCTTATCTTCCCAGTTGGGGTGGGTGAGTAGGGAAGAAGGGGGAAAAAATCCAGAACTCGAAGTCCTAAAAACAAATGCTTAAAAATTGTTTTTTTTTTACATACAACTGGGAAATAAGTTATACAGGTACTTGGGTATAGAACCCATCTTACCTTACTAGAAAGTAAAGGGGTGAAGGGGGAGGATATAAGACAGAACAGATTGGGGAAATGGGTATTCAGTAGCCTTGCTATTTGGGGGTGGGTGGTAGGGGAATGATGAAGAGATAAAAAGTTCTAACTTAAAATCTTGTGGAAATGAATGTTGAAAACTAAAAATAAATAAATTTAAAAAAAAATTAGATTGCCCAAGGCTGTGGGTAACTTGAGAAGTAAAAGATATAAACAAAATTTAAGTCTAGCCTCTTGTTATAATATTCATTCTCTCATTAATTATTAATGAGTCAGAGTTAATTGCCCCTCTAGGGACAATCACTTGTCCTTACCTTCTTCAGTCTTTCAAGGAAAAAGATTTATTTTCCAATGAGCATATAATCAATGTCTTCCCTGCCATGATTGTCTTTGACCTAAGAGAGAGCAGGCCAAATGGCCATCCTTTTATTAATAAACCTGCTGATGTTATTAATAAAATGCTAATTACCCAGAAATTATGTCTCTCAAACCTTTTTAAATGCCACATCTTGAAGCTGATAATCACACAAGCATTGTGTAGAGGGCATTGGAAAATAATCCTTATTGGAAATTATTCACAGTTCCAGTAATATATATTTTATTAGACAGTGAAAAAGTGGTAGAAGAAGAAAAGTAGGTAAATAATCCTTATTGAGAATTATTCACATATATTCATATATTCTAATATTCACATATTCTAATACTACATTTTTAATAGATAGTGAGACAGTAGAAGATGTCCACACAAAGATAACCAAGGAAGGGAGTTTGAATCTTTGCCAGAGGACAGATCATTAGTGAACTACAGATGGTTCAAAGTGGAAAGAGGAAAGTCACAGTCTTTTTTTTTTATGTATTTAAAGGATTATCATATAGATGTAAGATTAGATTTATTAATGCAGTTATTTTTTTAAATTTCCATGTTAGTCATGTTGTGAAAGAAAACAAAGCCAAAAATAAACCTACCAAGCAGAAGAAAGTAAAGAAAATACACTTTAATCTGTAGTCAAAATCCCATAAGCTCTTTCTCTGCAGATGGATAGCATTTTTTTTATTATAAATCTTTCAGAATTGTCTAAGTTCATTGCATTGCTGAAACTAAGTCATTCACCATTGATCATCCTACAATTTTGTTAACTGTCTATATACAATGTTGTGGTTCTGCTCATTTCTCTTTGCATCAGTTCATGTAAGTCTTTCCAAGTTTTTTCTGAGAGTATTCTACTCATCATTTCTTTCAGCACAATAGTATTCTATAACAGTCATGTACAACTTGTTCAATCAATTGATAGACACGCCCTCAATTTCCAACTCTTTGTCAACGTTAAAAGAGCTGCTATAAATATTTTTGTACATGCAAGTACTTTTCCTTTTTGTTTTTTTATCTCTTTGGAATATAGACCTAGCTATGCTATTAATACAGTTTCATAGAGCAGAAATGGTAACCAAGTGGTAGAATTTACAGGAAAGCAGACTTCCCCTTCACGTAAAGAATTTTGTAACATCAGTTACTCTGCTTAGACTTCATTATGCCAATGGATCTGTAATCTCAATTCATTACAATTTGTAATTCTATGTGGTCTTGTCCATGTTCTTCTATAAATGTCTACAGAGGATTTACCCAGTATGCTGAAGAATATCCTCTGGTTTTTTACATTTTTTCATGAATACAGGTGTCATATTCAGATATAGCTCCTGTTCTCTTTTGATCTTGCTCCCTGACCAACCTACCCCTTTTGTAGTCACATATTGCATATTTTAATAATATCTTTCCATTCTTACCCATACATTACAATAAACAAACTACAGTTTGAATATATTCACTATGAATATTTCCATTTCTCTTTGAATCATTTGCAGTTGTGATTCCTGTGATAAGCTCATCTTCCCTCACTGCTCTTTTGCGTTAGGATGATTGTACCAGTGGCTATACAAAGTGGGGATCTCACTCTTTTGAGCCTTTTTGTGTTGCCTTTCTTTTTCTCTGAGTTTCACAGTATGAAAATAGCATTGAATTCTGTTTTTTACCTGGAAAGTGGAATAAAGACACAGAGTAATTACATCCAAACAATGATTTATTTAACAATGCATCAGGTTGCAGAAGCAAATTGAGTCCAAGACTCTTGGTTCAAGCAAAGACAGCTTGGTATCTACATAGTAAACATATAGTTGAAAGGTTAAAAAAAAAACATAATGTAGGGATTCAGCTACCTTTTTCCTTATTGGTAGAAAGGATCAGGAGACACTGAGATGGGGGGGAGGGGAGGATGTATTCTTCCTATGATCAGATAACTTATATGTGGTTGGAATAGCATATAATGACAAAATAGAGTTACTCATACTATTTTTAATGGAACATGGTGTATCAGCAAGCACCCTAGCATACTCAGGATGGCTGCTAGCACAGGTTCTTACATCTGCTTTTCTAAAGGAAAGCAACTCAAAATGGGTTAACAGTCTTAATTTAATCAATAGAACATATATCATTTACCTAGTTCAGGGGAAAAAAAATCAGCACTCTGACTTCAGAGAACGCAAACAGAATACAAACAGAAGTTATAAGCAGAAGTTATAAGCAGACAAAGAAACAGATCAGCAGATGGGCTTCCAACCATCTGACCAGCACATCCATACCTAGTTAGTTACCAGAGATGGAAGCATCAACATCTGGGTTTTCTAAGCCAGGGGGGCTCAACAGCTTCCCAGAGTCTCATCTGGCCAAATCACACAACTCTTTCCAAAGTGAGCCCCAAAGCTTACGCACATCAGGGTATATATAGCCTTCTCCTGGATCAGAGAATGTCACAGCCCTCTTGACCAACTGCCCAATCACAAAGTAATAAGGCTTGGGCATTCCTGAAGAACAAGCCTCCCACCACAGACTCCATGTGACCACATTCAGCCTATTAGGGGGCAGAGTATTCTTTCAAATCAGGGAAGGTTCTCAGAGTCACTTAACCCACTTAAGCAAAGGGCCTAGGGGCAGGGAAGATCTTCAGATTCACATAACACAAGGGAAAAAAATTTCCAATATACAATGCATTAGCTAGATGATTTATTTGCATTTTCCTGTTATGTTTTCTTCTGTTTTTTTGTCTCTATCCCTTTTTCCAGCTGCTTCTCATACCTCTGTCATTCTTGCTGCAATTTGTTCTCTTGGAATTACTCTTTTCTAGCTTTTCTTCATCTGTTTCTTTCATTCTGATCAATTAGCTGGCAATAATTTTTATTTTACTTTCTCTATTTCTCCTGTTACCACTTCTAGGGAATGTCTTATCCTCCCCCACTTCATCTCAATCCCTTATTCTTTGCCTTCTTCAGTCTTTCAGGGAAAAAGTTTTATGCTCAGATTTTTTCTTTTTAGTTCTTTTTCCTATCACGTCTTTCTCATTTCCCCCAATTTCTCCTTCTCCAAATGGGTTTAATGCATCTAAGTCTAATCATTCTTCAGTTTCTCTTTCTGGGGATGTTTAACATCAGAAGCAAGGCCTGTCCAATTTACCTAAGTGCTGATGGATGCTGCTAATTCCACATTACTGCACCTTATTTTGAACAAGAGTGACAGTTCCCTTTTAGTGATTCTGGACTATCTAATACACATAATCTCTCTTTCTACACTCTTTTCTCACACAAATATATGTTCATTCTTGAGGTTCCTTCTGTATACCCAGGGCTACTTTCTGCTGTCTCTCATACCATGAACTCTGACAATGAGTGTGTATCCCAGTGCTTCTTAAACAAGCTCAGCACAAGACTGACCACTTAGCAGCTGCATACCCTTATCACTTTGGGCTGTTTGTAGAATGTTTGCAGACATTCTTAGAGTTTATTTTTAGGCACAACACAAAGCAGTTGAACCAATCAAGGAAAAATAAACAATGCACAAAATTACAATGCTTACCTTCATTCAGCAAATAAAAATAAACATTTCTTAGGTGTCTTACATAATAAAAGCACTGTGTTAGATGTTGGGAATAATAGAAGAAAAACGGCTGCTTCTTTATCAAAGATTCTATAAAGAAATGTGGCAAGAATACAGATTATAAAACAGAACATGAATAGTGATGTAGAGCAATGAGAATATACAAACTACTTCAGATAAATCTGAGGAGAGATAGAACAATTTTGACATGGGAAATGCTTCAATCAAGGGAAACTGAACCTTGATGGGGGAAAGGATTTTGAAAGAGAGAAGGAGCACATGCAATCAATCAAAAAGCATTCATTAAGTGCTTACTACATGTCAGGTACTATGCTAAGTGACAGAAAGACAAAGAAAAAAAGAGAAAAGCAGAAAATACCTTTAAGGAATTTTCATTCTAATGGCCAAGCTAGGGAATAATTTCATTGGCAGAGAGAATGTTGGGAAGAATAATGTCATTTTGCCTATCCTGGTCAGAATTTTTTCTGTAGCTGGAGTACTCGTGAGGTTAAGCAACTTGCCCAGTGTCGTGGAGTCAAATGTGTTAGAAGTAGGACTTCAACCCAGATCTTTCAGACTTTGAGGGCATTTCTGCATCTCCTATGCTGTTCTGCCTCAAGTAATATCCAAGATACATATCAAGGAAACAAACATAAGGCAAAGAAGAAGATAGTGTGAAAACCCCCATCTAGAAGCTAATACTTGAACTTGAAGAAAATATTCTAGGTATAAAGGACAATCTTTACTAATACATAGAGGCAGGGATTATCATGTCAGATTCAAGGAGCAGGTTGTAGTCTAATTTTGTGAGAATGTAGAATCTGAGTAAAGGAGAGTAATGTGAAATCAAATAGAAAAGGTAGGTTGGAGTTAGACTATGAAGGATATTAAATGTAAAGCTAAGTAGTTAGAATTTTATCCTAGAG
Source organism: Pseudochirops cupreus (assembly GCA_028627135.1). Taxonomy (NCBI): domain Eukaryota; kingdom Metazoa; phylum Chordata; class Mammalia; order Diprotodontia; family Pseudocheiridae; genus Pseudochirops; species Pseudochirops cupreus. The sequence continues at coordinate 113,538,126 of CM053580.1, forward strand.
CAATAAGAAAGTATGCAAGGTTTTTGAGAAAGGGAGCAGCATGGTCAATCTTATGTCCTGAGATGATTATCTTGGCATCTGGGTGAATGATCAATTAAAAAGAGAGAAAGTGAAGTTATAGAGAATAATATGATTTACCAATTCAGCCAACTCCCATGATTGGATATTGGGATGCTATGGTTAAGATAG
>CM053580.1:113538814-113569164 GCA_028627135.1 Pseudochirops cupreus
GAGGATAGGTGAAAGGAATACAAATGTATATATACATATACACACACATAAATTTATATGAGGGTTTACATATGCATACAAGCGCATAACTGAGTATATGTATAAATGAATCCATAGAGGGCATAAGATCAATTGAATAGGAAGGGATAATATTCTAAATGGTGAAATTCTGAGGTGATAGAGGATTAGACTGAGAGGGAACAGGGAGAGTCAGAATGGGGTTGAGCATCTCATGGAAGAGGCAAGAGATAATTGTTACAATAGAGGGGGAGAACAGGAAGGCAAAAAGGAAAGAGTCAACCTTACTCTCACGGAATTTGGCTTAGGGAAGGAATGACATTAAACTGGGCATCTTGGCACATAGAAGAGTTGGGGGAAGGGTGATGAGAGGTGGAGTGATGGAGGGGAGGGCAGGGTGGCAGGGAGGGCTGATGAAAGTTCACACTTCTGTAGAGGGACAGGGATGGGGACAGGGTGTAGAAGGTTTGGGGGGGCTAGGACAGGAAGAAGGGACATGTAATCAGACTCTCACAGTGTGCTCATTGTGGAGAGGTTCTGCGTAATCTCACATGTTCAGTCTGTATTTGATTGCTTGTCTTTTCAGTGGGGGTGGGTGATGAGGGAGGAAGAGAAAGAATCTAGAATTTAAAGTTCTATAATCAAATGTTTAAAATATATATGTATATATATACAATTATTATTATTATTAACTACATCCAACTGGAACTTGAGATACACAGGCACTGTGGTTGGGAGATCCATCCTGCCCTACTGAAAAATCACAATGGTGAGGGGGGAAGACATAGGAGAGAATAGATTGAGGGAGAGGGGATACACTGCAATGGCTGCTTTGGGGTGATAGGTAGGGAAAAGATGGGGAGAAAATTTGTAATTCAAAATTTTGTGGAAATGAATGATGTAAACTAAAGTAAAATAAAAAATTTTAGTTAAAAAATATATTAAAAAAATAAAGAAGTTTGTTGCCTATGTAGCTGAGTTCTTTGGAGAGGAGAAGAGAAGGGAACCTAAGCTGGGGAAAACTGGCCCAGGATAGATGTAGAACAAATCAAAGCTACCAGATTGGTCAATATTTTAGCCTAAGCCAAATGTGGAGACTCAGTTTAAAATAATAGTAATAACAATATTTTAAGAATTTTTTTCTTTTTTCAAGGTTTGAGATGTGCTTTATTCATAACAACCTTAGAAGGTAGAGAGTTGTAATGGTAAGGAATTTTGAAGATCTTTCCTCACCCTTAATAACCTTAAGGGAATTTGAGGACCTTCCCTGATTTGAAAATATAGTTTGCCCCCTAAGAGGCCGATATATATACATACATACATACACATACATACATACATACATAAATACATACGTATCCTGAGGTGAGGTTTTTTGTTTTGGGGTTCATTTATGAGAAGAGTTGTATGATTTAGTCAGATGAGACTCTGGGCAGCCATTGAGCCTCCAGCTTTGAAAACCCAGATGTTGGTGCTTCTCTCTCTGTTTGTACATGATGGTCAGACAGCTAGAAGCCCTGTCTTTTGGTCTATTGAATTGTTATTTTCAGTCCTTTTTTGTTTGTTTGTTTGCTTGTAACTTCTGTTTGTATTCTCTGACTTTTTCCCCTGAACTAGGTAAATGATACATGTTTGATTACAGTACTATTGTTAACCCTCTTTGAGTTGCTTTCCTTTAGAAAAGCAGATCTCAGAACCTGTGCTAGCAGTCATCCTGGGTATGCTAGGTTGCTTGCTGTTACAAGAGTGCAAGTATTAGGGGGTGGCTAGGTGAAGCAGCAAATAGAGCAATGGTCCTGGAGTCAGGAGGACCTGAGTTCAAATTTGACCTCAGACAAATAACGCTTACTAGGCATGTGATCTTGGGCAAGTCACTTGATGCCAATTGCCCTTCCTTCCCCCCTCCAAAAAAAAAAGAGTACAAGCATTACTATCTCCCTTCCCTGGAGCTGAAAACTGAAGTTATAAGAAGCTAAGGCTTGACCTTTGGATTGTAAGCTCCTTGAGGGCAGGAAATATATTTTGTACCCCAAATGCTTAGCACTGTGCCAGGGATATAGTAGACACTTAATGAATGATTGCTGATTGAATGACTTTACATGCCCCACAGAGTAAATATCTGAGTTAGTATCAGAATGGCCTGAAAAGTAGAATTGAATGCTTAAAGGGGTGGTGGATTCCTTCTCATTGGAGGCCTTAAGTAGAGTCTAGATGGCTATTGTCACATAAATTGTAGGGATTCATTTAAGGCATGTGATGAACAGGAGAACTGCTCAGATCTCTTTTAATTCTAAAATTCTGTGATGAGGTAATCCAGTTCTCCAGGCCCCAAGTGTAGTATTCTATCCATGACACTATGTTGCACAGCACATAGTCTAAAACTGTCCTTTTACTTGTTCTTCACTGTGTTTGTTTCTCCTTTAATTACGTATTTGTATTGTTATAATCTATTAGCAATTACAAGTCTTTAACCCAGTAACCAGACCATCAACTGGAATGTCAAAGCATCTTGAGAGAGGCCTCATAAACATGTAAGGCACTCTCTGACAACTTTAGCTAAGCAAAATAAACTGAAGAGGAAAGAAGTAAATTCTCTCCCCTGAACCTCACACATAAAGCAAAAGGAAAGCTTCAGACACCTAAAAGTGAAACATTATTTCTTTAATAATTTCATAGCAAAAAAAAATAATGAAGTTTGATTAGTTATGCAGAAAAGAATTAGCTTGTAAAAAAGGGAATCAGCAAATATGAATGTACTTGCTAAAATAACCAGTGATCAAAACGGAAAACTCAGGCTGCCTCTTGGATCTCTTATCGAGCAGAAGAAACTTAGCCATTCTTTCCCCTTAGATCAAAATCACAGCACTAGAAAGAAAAAAAAATACACATCAGAAGATCTTAGAGATGGTTGCTCAAATATATCTCTCTGTTATTCTTATCTGAACTAAAAACGACTTAGTCTATTTTCGAGGGCCTCACCAGCTTCATACAGTCAGCTCCCCAACCTTTGCTCACCCTGCTTTGTGGCTCTTGGAAATAGGGGAAAGTCTATCAAAGCGATTTCTCATGGCTTTTTCCTTTGTCTGAAATCTTCTAAGAGGCAGCTTTGGGGAGCAAATCCATGAGTCCTCAAGGTTTTGTTTTTTGTTTTTTTTGTTTTTTTCCTGGTTTATGAAAGCCTAAGTTGTTTAAAGGTCTCAGCTGCCCAGATTTTGGCTAATTGGTGCATCAAACTTAGACAATAGGAAGAAGAGGCAGTATACTGGAAAGAGGATTAGGCTAGGGGTCAGGAGATCTGGACTACAGTCCCTCCTCGGCTAACACCTAGGATCATAAGACCTAACATGGGAAGGAAGCTTGAATATCAGCTACTCCAACCATTTCATTCTGTAACAACTTGAATTCAGAGGATTAAATGACTTGCTCAGGTCTCATCCATACTCAGTGAATCTGAAATTGATGCACATTTTCCACCTCCTATTCTATGCTGTTTCCACCATCCCATTCCCTGTGACTGCTTTGGATCTTCCTTCACCTGGAAAGTAAGATAATTATACTGAATGATCCTGAGGGTAGTACATATCAGCTCTAACATTCTATATTCTCTATAATGCCTATGGAATTATCATATCTCTGATTTCTCATGTTTTACTCCTAGGTAGATAGGCAAAACAGTGCATAAAATTTTGGACCTGGAGTCATGAATACCTGAATTTGAATCCTGCCTTAGATGTGTTCTAACTGTGTGACCTTGGAAAAGTCATTTAACCCTTTTCAGCCTCTGTTTCCTCATGTGTAAAATAGGGACTATTATCATACCTACTTCATAGCGATATTGTGAAATTCAAATGAGCTAACATATGTCAAGAACTAGGCAAACTTTTAAAGTGCTACAGAAATGTGATCTACTACTATGGTTGTTCTAATAATTTATTTAAAAGGCACTTAATAGCTCAGAAATGTAGTGATGGTGCTAGCCCTATTTTAATTTTACTTTAATCCTTTAAGTATCCATGATTCCATTGGCGTTGGTATTCTGTCCATTGACACAGATTGGAACTACTGTATGAGCTAGTTGCTTTGGTTAAAAAACCCACCAACCTCCTACCCACAATCATTTAGTCTTTCTGAATTTGCTTAGGCTAGTTTTGAATCAGAAATACAGGCAATCAACCGGTTGTTCTGTAGGCCATTGTAGCTTGGTAGCACCTAACAGAAATTGTTCTTTGCTAACTGTATTCTCCCAAACTCAGAATCACTTCTATACTGTGATGAGGCAACAGTAGAAATTTAATAAATTTTGCCACATAATGCAGAGGACAGAGTGATGGGTAAGTCAGGGAGACCAACCTCAGTACAAAATCCTAGTATGGTCAATTTCTGCATATGTGACCCTGGGCAAGTCACTTAACCTCTCTGAGCCTCAGTTACTTCATCTGTAAAATGAGAAGGTTGGACTTGATAACCCTTCAAGTTTCCTTCCAAACATAAATCTATGATACTCAGTTCTTTCTCATTTACTTGTGTACTGACCACAAATACACCTAAGTCTGCCCTGTCTTTAAAAAATCTCAATAAAGTCCAACCTCTTCAGTCTATTTCTGTACTTTTCTCCTATTTAGCTACACTCTTTGAAAAAAAAATGACCTAAGGGCAGCACCTCTGTTTGCTCTACTTTCACTCTCTTCCAAACCTGTCTTTTGATGTCATTCAAATAAAACTTCTCTACAAAGTTAGCAGTGAAATTTTCTGGTATTTTATTTGTTTGTGTTTAGTTATTTTTTTAAATTTCATAAACAAGCATCTGTCCTTTCTCCTTCTCACTCCCACTCCACCTCCCAATTCCTGGAGGGGAAAAAAAAAAGGAAAAACAAACCTCATGCAGCAACTAAATGTAGTTGAGCAAAACATTTCCATGTTGCCATTAAAAAAAAATGCATGTCTTGTTCTGAATATCTAGTCCATAGTCACTCCTTCAGGATGCAGGAAGTATTTGAAAGAACAAGTCCTCTGGAATGATGGTAGCATTATTCAGAGCTCTTAAGTCTTTCAAAATTATTTGTTTTAAGTGTGTTAAAGTAAATATTGTTCTCCCTGTTCTGGTCACTTCAATGTTCCTCAGTTCAAAGTGATGTTCAAGTGATTTCTTATTTACCCTACCCCTCCTGTATTTGTATAGATTTCTACTTTATGTTTCTTCAATTACATAAATCAATAAGTAAATGCACTACAATTCTTTTCCATTTCTTTCTCAGGTTGTCCTTTATTTACCCTTTCCCATCTTAATTGACTCCCTCTATAACCCCTGGTGAACTTCAGGGTCCTTTGGAGATGTCACTATAATTTCCCCCATTCAAATACAAAACACTTTATCTTTATAAATACTTTTCTAATTGCTTATTTATAACTTTTTGTCTTTCTCTCTTAATACCTGCAATTATTTTTTGTCAGAATTTCTACTAGTCTCTTGTTGATGACTCCGGTGTCTGTTTGTCTGGTTTGTTTTAATCAAGAATGCTTGGAAGTCCTCTATTTCAGTGCAGGTTCTCTCTTCATGATTATACTATTTTGGTGGATAAGTTATTCTTCATTATAAGCCTTTTAGGATATCTTACGGTATAGTCACTTTTCATTTTATAGTGGAAGCTGCAAACTTTTTGTTTAACAGTAGACTATGGTTCCTCAGTACTTTAATCTCTTACAGAATTTTTTTCTTTCTTTGACCCATAAGCTCTGAACTTTGGTTTTACATTACTAAGTGTTTGCATTTTGCCATTTCTTTTCAGGCACTGACTGATGGATTCTTCCTGTTATTATTTTGCCCTTGGCCTTTATTAGATCTTGTCAGATTTCTTTCATGATTTCTTGAAATACGATGTACAGGCTCTCTTTTTGGTATGGTTTTCAGGTTGTTCAGCATTTTTAAACCTACCCCTTTTTGTTCTTTTTTCAAGGTCCAGTATTTTGAATGCGATGATCTATTGACTTTGTGGTAATACTTCTTATTCTTTTATGGAGTCATTAACTTTTCTTTGGCCCATTCTATTTTTTTGATGGAATCCATTACTTTTTTAAAATAATTTTTAAGTTTTTACTTCTCTTTCCAAGTCTTCCCTCCATAGCTCTCATTTCTTTTCCAGTGCTTTTCTCTGTCATTCTAATTACATTTAAAATATCATTTTAAATTAAAAAAAACACATTTACATTATTTCTTCTAGGAATTTTAACCTATCTTATGGGCAAGCCATGTTTTTCTTTGAAGTTTTACATGTTGATGTTTTTGATTATTCTCTTTTTCTGGGTTTGTGTCTTAGGAAATCTTAGCTTCATAACAATTCTTTTTATGATGTCATTTAACCATTCTTCCAGAGGTAGTCTCTTTACAATACAGTATTGCTGGCCTAATTGGGTGCTGTTTGGGGATTGTCTATGATCTTAGTCCCTCTGGGTAACCCCATGCACTATTTTCCTGAGCAGAGAATGAATCTAGGATCTGTTCTGGGACACCCAAAGTTGATGTCTCTAGGCACTGAGTTTATGCTAAGTCCATGCACTAGGCCCTGAGATGCTGACTTGGCTGGGGCTGAGTCCAAGACCAGAGCTAGGAATCTCTATGCTTGACCTAGCGCCAAGCTCTAGGTACACAATCCTTTAAGGGCTAAGTTTAAATCTAGTCTTGGTGTCCTTGAGCTACTGGCATAGCTCAGATCTCTGGGCTTTATTTCCCTGCTCCTGACCTAAGCTCTTTGACCTCAGCTGGGACTGCATTCACAATCTACTCTTGAATGACCTACCTCACAGTTCTGGACACTGAGTCTGTGATCCTGGCCCACCCCTGTTATACAATTTCTGTCCTGGTTGCTTGCCTGTTGGTGAAATTTGTGACCTGAGACTTGAAAAATTGTCCATTATAATTTATTTTTTTGATTCCCATACATTACTCAGTTTTCCTCTTCAATCATTGTCCCAGTAGTTGTGGGAGAAGGTTTACTCTATTCCTACTCCTACCCAGCTGTCTTGAATATGTCAGCACAGTGACCTCTTCATCTCCCAATTGAATTGCCTTTTATTATTTTTCATCCTTCTTGACCTCTCTGCAACCTTTGAAATTGCTGAAAAACTTCTCTAGCCTGTATGCTTTCTTTTCTCTGGGTTTTTGTGACATTGTTCTATCCTACTTCTCCTCCTACCTGTCTTCCTCTTTCTCAGTATCCTTTGCTAGAATTTCACCCATGTCAGGCCCACTTACTGTGTGCTTCCCTTAGGTATCTATCTTTGGATTTTTCTTCTTTCTTCTTTATAATATTTCACTAGGTAATCTCATCAAATAGCAGTAATTTATTTAGTTTATCTCTACAGATAATTTCCACATCTATATCTAGCCTTATTCTCTCACTTCAAGTGCCACATTAAAAAACAAAAAACAACTATCTACTGGGCATTTAAATTGGATGTCCCATACCCTTCTCAAATGTGAAATATCTAAAAAAACAATTCATTATCTTTCTTCTCACCAGCCCTCACAAATCATCTCATCTCCCAAACGCTCTTATCATTGTCAGTTGTACCAGAATCCTTCTAGTTACTCAGTTCACAACCGTCATATTATCCTCAACTCTTCACTCTAATGTGACATACACAATAATTTGCCAAATTTTATTATTTCTTTCTTTACAATACCACATATGTATATATATGCATGTTTATGTGTATATGCATACATATGTGTGTATACATACAGGCATGCATGCATGAGTATCTGGATATATGTGTATATATGTATATATGTGTGTATATATGGAGAGAGAGAGAGAGAGATCTATCTATCTATCCTCTTCTCTCTGCTCAGTCACTACCCTAGTATAGGTCATTATCACTTTTGGCCTGGACTGTTATAGTAACCTCCTAATTGGTCTCCCTGCCTCAAATCTCTCCCTACATTAACTCATTTTCTAAAAAATTGCCAAAGTGATTTTTCCTAAAGCACAAATGAGACCATGTTTCTCCTTACTCCTTTACTCAACAAATTCCAGTGCATCACTCTGACCTCTAGGTTCAAATTTGACTGGTTTGTAGTTTAAAACTTTTCACAACTTGGCACTTTCCTGTATTTCCAGTCTACTTACACATTATTTCCTTACACACATTCTCGGATTCCACCAGTTTAATCTTTTTTTTTCTTTTCCTCACACATAATGTTCTATTTCCCATCTAAATGCCTTTGCACTGTCAGATTTTCCTAGAATACGCCATCTCTTCTCATTGTTCTCTCTTAGAATCCTTGGCTTTCTTCAGGATATAGTACAAGTGCTACTTTTTTTTTTTCAGGAGACCTTTCCCAGTCCTTCAGGTATTAGGTTTTTTTGTTTGTTGTTTTACTTTGCTTTTTGCCTTACATCTAGGCCGTATCTTGTATATATTATTCATGCACATGCGATTGTCCCCATTCAAAATTAGTTCCTTGGAATCAGGAACTATTCTCTCCTCTCGCCCCCCCCTTTCTATGTATATGTATATGTATATGTATATGTATATGTATATGTATATGTATGTATATATATATATATATATACACACATACATATATATATATATGATACACATACACACATATATGCATAGGTATATGTATGTATATGCAGTTTCCTGGTTTTCTGCTCTCCTTTTAATCTTGGCTATATTGGATTTGTTTGTGCAAAAACTTTTTCTTAAAATTTAATGTAATCAAAATTATCCATTTTGCATCCCCTAACACACTCTATCTCTTATTTAGTCATGTTACTGAAAACTTTTAAATGAAATCTATTAATAATTTTGGGTATCTGCAAACTTTGATACTATCAGTCATCTTCTCCTTTACACGCTCTTCTCTCCAGGTTTCCATGACACTTCCCTAACCTAATTTTCCTCTTACCAGTGTAACCTCTCCTCAGTTCCTTTTGCTGGATCTTCATCCAGGTCATGTACACTAGCCACAGGTGTCCTACATGGTTCTCTTCTCTGTAGATACTACTTCACTTGGTAATATCATCATCTCTCATGAATTCAATTGTCATCTCTATGCTGGTGATTCTCAAATCCACTTACTTCTCTGATCCTAAATTCTGCTAACTTTCTGTCTGGCATCTCCACCAGACTTTTAGACATTTCAAACTGGAGGTCTTATAGCTATCTTAAGTTCAATGTGTCTAAAACTGGACTCATTATCTCTCCCCCACCACACACACACACACACACACACACACACATACACACACACACACACACACACACGCACACACACACACATGCCCATCTCCCTCCTTCCAAGCCCCCCTATTACCAGCTGGTACCAAGGGTACCAGCATCCTCCCAGTCACCCTAGATGTCATTCTTGACTCTTTACTTTCTTTCATCCTTCCTTTCCAATCTATTGGCAAGGTCTGTCAATTCTACCTCTGTAACTTCTCTGGCACATGTCCCTTTCTTTCCCCTGAAACTGCCACCATCTTGGTGTAGTCTTCATCAACTTAGGTCTGAACTATTGCAATAGCCTGCTAATGATTCTGCCTGCCTCAAGTCTCTCCCCACCTCCCTAAGCTCCACTTGTTTGCTAAAGTTGTCTTCTTAAAGTAGCGATTTGATTTTGTCGCATACACAGATATACACCCTTCCACTATTCATTAAACTCTTTACCAGGTCTAGGATCAATATAAAACATTACATTAGATGTACAAAATCCTTCATAATCTAACCTTTCCCCATCCTGTCTGTCCAGTTTCCTTACAAATTACTATTCTACATTTCACAAGCATTGAAGACTCTCCTTTCTCATTCCTGCTTCCTGGTAGCCCTGGCTTCCTTCAAGTCCCAGGTAAAGTTCCACCTTCTACAGCAAGCCTTTCCTAATCTCTTCTAATGCTAGTGACTTCCCTAAGTTGATTATTTCCATTTTGTCCTGTGTAGGAGTTGCACATAATTATTTGCCTATTATCTCTCTCATTAGATTGTGAACTCCTCAAGGGCAGGAACTTTCTTTTACCTTTCTTTCTATGCCCAGCACTTAAACAGTGCCTCCTATGAATTAGAAATTTAATAAATGTTCATTGACTGAATGAATGTATGGTAGAACACTGATAAGGTTTGTATGGGATTGGCAGTCATTCCCAGGCATTCCCAGGTTGTTGTGTGTACCGCTTTAGGAGACCCCCACATCAATGAAACCATAGTCACAAAGCAGTCTTACAAAGAAGACTTTCATAATGATTTTCAACAATCAGAGGAAAAATATACCCTGGGAATTTCCTAGCAGCCTCAACTTCTAAAAACAAGGCAACAAACTGAATTCAATGGTACACTTTGGATACTTGAAATTTTTAAACTGGTATTTAAAAAGGGGGGAGGGGAATCATGTTGCAACACCTTTATGCAGTATGGAATAGAAATAACCTCACCAGTTTTTAAAAAGTAAACAAAACAAAATAAAACAAAAAAGAGTGGTGAATATGGAACAGTCAGATTTGTTGTTCAGTCATTTCAGTCATGTCTGGCTCCTCATGATCCCATTTGGGGTTTTCCTTTAGTTCATTTTATAGATGAGGAAACATGGTTAAATGACCTGCCCCGGGTCACACAGCTATTAAGTGTCTGAGGCCTGATTTGAACTCAAGAAGATAAGAATCTTTTACTCTAGCCCTGGCACACTACCCACTGTGCTACACAACTACCCTAACCAGTGCATTAATGTCCCAATTTTCTCACATCCTTTCCAAAATTTATTATCTTTCTTTTTGTCATACTACCGAGTCTGATAGGTATGAAGTGGTACCTCAGAATTGTTTTAATTTGCATTTCTCCAATCAACAGGGAGTTAGAGTGATTTTGTATGACTGTGGATAGCTCTTATTCATTCTGAAGACTGTCTGTTTATGTCCTTTGACCACTTATAATTTTAGGAATGACTTGTAATCATATAAATTTGATTCATTTCTTTATATATTTGAGATATGAGGCTTTTATCAGAAAAATTTGCTGTACATTTTTTCCTGGTTTTCTGCTTTCCTCATAACCTTGGCTACATTGGATTTGTTTGTGCAAAAACTTTTTCTTAAAATTTAACGTGATAAAAATTATCCATTTTGCATCCCCTAACACTCTACCTCTTATTTGGTCATGTTACTGAAATTTTTTAAATGAAATCTATTAATTTTAGATACCTACAACTTTTTTTCTTAAAGTAAAACCGAAATGACTTCTTTCAATGCCTATCATGTATGCATTATTTTAAAATAAAGATTCTACAATATTTCAACTTATTTGGAAAACACCAAATATAATTTGTGCTTATCTAGAATTCTGTAGCATAGTAATGTGTATTGTTATATTTATTTACCATTTGAAGAAAACGAGTTCTTTGCTTGTGAGGCATCCAAGTGACTTTCCTCTAGATACATGATGACAAACTAGCCTTCCTGGGGTGTGAACATTTCTTTTTTTTTTTTTTTAGCTCCAAGTTCAGTATACTACATTGTCTTGTTATTTATTTATTATCTGTAACATGAGTATGGTTATTTAGGTCTGGGACTAAGGGTTGGTGGAAATAACACTGTGATTTGAAAGCTTCTTTATAGGCACTTGCCCAAATATATCTTCCCTTTAAACAGAAATATCCATCATTAGGGTCCCTTCAGCAGGTTGGATGTTTAAGAAGCAGGTGGCAATGACTCCCAAATTTAAATGTACACATATTACCCAGACAAAGATGCTAGTCCTTTCCATTACTATATTAGCTGAGATTGATTTTTAATAAACTTTAAATTTAGTCTATATTTTGGTCCCTGATGAGTTTTGGTTTGGGTATATGAGGGAAGCACTTTGGCAGTAAAGAAATCTGAGTAGTGGCTAGGATACAGCAAAACTTTTAAGACAAGTGGGAATGGCTGGTGGGTTAAAGCCGCCAGTTTTCTGTTCTATGTGCAAATAGCTTCATAGAATTGGTTCAGGCTTTCCATGCAGAAAACCCCATGACTAATTCTATTGCTGCCTCTCATGTATGAAGATGCAAGATCTTCAGAGCTTATGTTGTCTGCTCACTATCTTCATTTTGAAAGATTTTGTTGAACTCAATATGACCAATGGATTAGTCATTATTCTTTCTCCTCCAAACAATTAACTGCTTGCTGAGATTTTGCCACACAATCTTTACCTACAGAAAATTACTCCTATGGATGTGATAGCTGTTCTTTTCAACAATTATCAAGTGACAAATCATTTTCAGATCATTTGTTTTGCCCTATTTTCTTAGAGTATTTCAACATCACTACTACTCATTTTTCTTGCATTTGACTCCCAATGACACAAATGACCAGTGATGTCTTGGTTGAGATCTTACTAAACTTCTTTATAAAATCAACCCACCTTAATAGATGTAAAATTAAAGGCAATAACTGAATGGTACAATAAGCTGTGTGGAATGCCTAAAGAAGTTTTTAACATATGAGGCCTCCAGAATTAGGTAAGAGGCTAAAGTATCGAAAGCCTTCAGTATAAACTACACCATAAAATGAAAGCCAGACTCCAGACATTGCTGTATGCTCTTCTCTTCACCATTGTGGAAACAGTAGCAAGCATTCCATCTGGATCCCTAAAACCTAAATGAAGTAATCTCTCAGCTATCTAAATAACTAATGAAAAGTTGAGGAGCTAGTGGAGAGGGAATTGAAGTGGAAAGGACATTATTGGCAAGGAAAGAGAAAAATTTCAAAGAATCAGAAGATAATTCATTTGGTATGAAAAGGAGAAGTTTAACTTAATTTAGAGCATTTAAACATAGAATAAAGAAGGTTTTGTTATTTTCTTCTGAGTAGCTGAATGTTGAGTTGATATGAATCAGTGTGCATGGAGGGGTTGGGGTTATATCTTATTTCAGGTAAATAAAAGTCTAGAATCACATCCAAAATATAGTCTGTGAATAAGAATAAAGGTCATTTTACAAATCCAGGGTCAATAACACAAAAATCAAAGAAGTAGAGGAGATAGAACAGGGAATGAGAACACAGAATTGAGACAGTTGAGACCATGCACCAGCACAGCCTGGCATATATGCAGCCATTGCATATCTATCTTGGCTTAAAGATTAACATCATTTCCCCTTCCCTAATAAGAGGGACTGCTCCCTAATAGAGATCTCATATGGATACCTAACTTCAGCTGTTAGTCAAATCTTGGTTGCTAATCACTGGAGATACAGTTTCAATATCCAAACCACAACCAATTAAGAATCACTGATCACCTTTTGGTGCCTATTTTGTTGCAAAAGTCATATTTTGTAATATAAAAACAAGATTTCAAATATTTTCATAAGAATGATTTTCCAATTAAAAAAAATAGTCATAAGACCTGATAAAGTGAGGTCAACAGAATAACAAACACATTAAAAATTGCCATTGTAAGAAGAACACAACAGAAACAACACTCCTTCTAAGAGTGCAGATGTGTTCATGAAAGACTATAGAAAAAATAAGTGTTTCTTGTTCTTATTTTAATTGGTTTAAATTACTACCTAAATTGTTTTTTTTTTCCTAATCATAATTTAAATGGTGTGAATGGTAAGGTTTTCTGTGGAGATTTTCTTCATATTTTGTGTAATTGTTTATTTGTATTTCCTGGCACTCTAGGGTTTCTAATGAAAAGAAAATTCCAGAAAATTATTATCATTTGTGTCTGCCTTCCTCTTCTGCTCCTCCTTGTTTACCTGTTCCAATACCAAGTGCTCTCCCTCACAATTTCCCCCCATAAATGTTTTGAAACAGAGAGCTGACATTTGTCCTGCTTCTGAAGTGTAAGGACACAGTGATCCTTAAACTTTTATGAATCATTTCTGCATTTACATCACATCATTCTTAATTAGCATGGTTAGAGTCAGTTTTAAAGGGCATTTGGCCAACTGGACTTTAGCCTCTGGCTTTGAAAGGTTCATTTTGCTTCTTATCATAGGTAATAGGACCTTTCTTCACCTGTACTTCTGTCATTAAAGCCTTGAGAGGTTTCATTTTGTTCATAAACTGAAGTAAGTGGGCATGGGCATGTGGGCATGACATTTCCAGGTCTGTTTTCACATGGTTACCAATTGCCAATTGTCCTTTCCACAGATGTTCAGATATACCTCCAAGCAGTGGGGAGGCCAGTCTACCTCTGTACTGGTCTTAGAGGGGATTTGGGGAGAAAATTGTCAAACTCTAAAACTGGGCATTTCTCCAGGATTTGAATCTTCCTGCTGCTGTGCTGTGGGGAGTAAAGGGATCAGCAGGCATTTCATTCCAAATAACATAAATCAGCAGGAATATAGCACTTTTCATGTTCAAAGCTCCTCATAGTAAAATTTAAGAAGCACTGATGGTGTACTTAGTACCTTACAAAACATTGGGGAAGAAACAATTCTTGTCTAGTTGGTGCACAAGGTGAAGAGGTGAATTGAGCATAATCATCATTGAAAGCATTTATTAAGCACTTATTCACATGGGGTTCTGTGATAGTTGATATACTGAAGAAATTAAACAACCACACTGCCTACATCTTCTCTGGGAGTTTCAAATGTAAGAAATATACTTCCATTTTTTTCTTAATTCTTTTTAATCATATCATGCCAAAAGTACTGAAGACTTTAATGAAATGTTGGATATTAAGAATGGGATAAGAGTGTTATCCCATTTAATTAGTTGGCAAGATGGGATAAGACATAAATCACTTTTTCTCTCCAAGGCTCAGTTTTCTCATCTATAAAATGGAAGCTTAGACTAGGAGATCTCAAGATGCCTTCCAGATTTAAATCTATGCTCTTATAGATAAATGACCTCTAAGATTTGCCCTGCCCCTTTCCTTCTCTCTCTCTCTGTCTCTCTCTCTGTCTCTATCTCTGTCTCTCTCTGTCTCTCTCTGTCTCTCTCTGTCTCATACACACACACACACACACACACACACACACACACACACACACAAATAACCACTGCCAGTCTATGGCAAAACTTCATGAAGACTCCCATTCCTCTTTGCTGATTATCTTACCTCCAGGGTTCAAGCATAAAAAACAAGATCCCATCTAATGTATGAGAATATCAAAATTAACAGGGGTTCCATCATTTCAAACTAAATGCCAGTATGTAAATAATTTGTTCTAGAGAGAAAGAGACAGACAGACAGAAAGAGTCAGAGAGAGAAAGAATAGAAATATATTTGGGTGTATGTGTGTATCTACACATACACACACACTGAAAATAGAAAGAAAATAGATGTGGGTTATAGAATTAAATTTAATTAAACATTTATTAGTGTTTATTACATGCGAGATTCTGTCCTTAGCAATGTAAAGTCAAAATGTAAACCAAATTCAAAGTGTTAACAAAGTTATACAAAATAATACAGAAGGATCAGGGGAGGGGAAGTAGAAAGAGAGAGAGAGAGAGAGAGAGAGAGAGAGAGAGAGAGAGAGAGAGAGAAATAAGCAGAAGTGGTGGAAGGAGAAGGAAAGGGAGAGGGATATGGAGATGAGATGGCATAAAGAATTAAGAATTATGTAGGGTCAGAGATGGATTCTAAGTGTGCTTGGAAGGAAGCCAGGTATTCTACAAGACACAAATAAGCAGGGAGTTCATTCCCTGGAGGACCACCCATGCAAAAACGCAGAAGCAATGGACAAAATGCCATGTAGAGAATATGGCCAACAATACATTCTCCCTGGAATGGAGAGTTGAAGAAAGGGAGGAATAAGAAATAACACTGGCAAGGTAAGGGAAAGTCTATATTGTTGAGTGCTATAAATGTCATATTGAAGATTTTGTATTTTATTCTAGAGACAAAAGGGAGCCACTAAAGATGTGTGAGTATAAGAGTGACATAGTCAGGGATATGTTTTAAGAATATTAATCTGGCAACTGTGTACAGGAGGCAGGGCAGTTGGGGTCACATGGCTAATAAGTGTTGAGTGTCTGAGGTCAGATTTGAACTCAGGTCCTCCCGACTCCAGGGCTGGTGCTCTATTCACTGCGCCGCCTAGCCGTCCCACTCTTGCGCTATTTCAAGCAAGAAATGAGGAGAACCTGAATTAGCATAAAGGCTAGTTTGAGAGAAGAAAAGGAAAAAGGCAAAACTTGACAAATGATAGGATTGGGAAAAGGAGAATAAAGAAGGAGCATATCAGTATGACTCCAAGATAGTGAACTTGGTTGGCTAGGAAGTATGGCAGTACCTATAGGAAGCAAATTTAAAACCTGCCCAGGAAGTCAAAAAGACTTGAGATTGGAGGGTAATGCTAGTGAATATACCTTTAGTAAAGTAAAAGTAAAGTCTTTATAGAAATGTGATAGGAACAATGTTTTTGCAGTAAAATGTGTGTGCGTGCGTGCATATGTGTGTGTGTGTACGTGTGTGTGTGTGTTTCCTAAACATGTGTATGCTTGTTGCAGAACAGAAGTTAGGAAATGGCATATGTGTTACACATGTTGTACTAAACTTGGTTTATACCTTAATCAGATACTCCATCACCTAACTGGTGATGGAGTATCACTTAAATTGCTGGCAGAGTTTTAAAAGATATCAAATTGCTTTAAGGAACTTGTGAATTGTAAGTAAGGTGGATTTTAGTGTAAGTAAGGGGGATTTTAGTCTGTGTACAGTAGAGTTTTGTTATTATTTCTTACAGTTCAGTTTCCCAAGATCCATAGTCATAGCAATCTTTTGTTCCCAGATATTAGATATGAGTTCCCACAATTATGGTTCAAAACATCTCCACCATGCTTGTACAGTTTTATATGATAAATAATAAAAACATCCACTGTGACTGTGCGGTGAGATTCAGGGATGAGGGGGTGTAAACTTGTGAGGGTATTGCTGCAATGTGCTTTCTTTGACTGTTACCCTATAAAGCAGGAGGGCATTGGTCAGTCAATGGGGAATCTTAGGGTTGAATGCACAAGCTGGAATGCTGTGCATGCCTTGATTAGTCCCCATCAAGGCTTGGGGGAAATCTGTGTTTGCCTCAACTGGTCCCCATTGAGGCTTGAAAGGATTTAGGGGGATGCATAAGTTGCACCTGTATTGACTGACCCCATTGAGAAGTTGTGGTAGTTGCCCCTTCTTCTCACCAGGCCCTGTGAGAAGGGTGATTAAGGAATGCTATAGGAGTTGTGCCTCCATTATCAGCAATCCTCTTCTGAGAAAACTAGACTAGAATAAAGTAAGATTATTAACCCCTTCTTAGTGTCTTTCCTGTCTGACCAGATCAAGAGAGAACCTGTGCTAGCAGCCCTCCTGTGTGCTGTGTTTATTTGTCTTACATGAAGCCCCTCTTTTATCAGAGGCAGTATTTCTCTGTGCTACAGACCATACAGACCACAATGCCTTTTTTACATGTATAAGACTTGAACTTACTTTCAAACCTCACTTTTGTGTTCATAACCTAGGAATTCTTTTAAAGAATAACATAGTATCACCATCAACCGGCTGTTAAAATTTACCAAAATCACCATAATCAACATACTAATAACTTCATCAGAGCCCAGAAGTGCAAAGCCAAAGCAGTAGATGATAATACCTATCTGCTTTATAGTCACTGGCTAGAAAAAGTGTGAACAGAAGGAGATGCAATATCACCTTGAAGCTCATTATTCAGCAACTCCTCATGAATGAGGAATTCAGGGAAATGTTTGCCACTAACTGATCAAACTGGCATGCAAAGACAGAGATGGGATAGCTTGCTTTGAAAAAGAGATTATCATTGATCATTTCAACCTGGGAGACCAAGAAATATAGCTGTACACAGCAGCAGACTCCCTAAACAGCAGCCATAACAATAACTTCCTCCAAGGATCTATGATATCATTGATGTGGGTACATCCCCCTCCCACTGATCATGATCACAATTCTCCCCTCTATACTTAAACAGATGATCTTTTTGACAATTTCAACTGTAGCTGAAAACAACAATGCATCACTTAGAAGCCATTCTTCTGATGGGCTTCTACAAATTCAGTCAGGCTGGTCCTCTGATAACAAGGAAAAGATCAGCCTTCAAAGGTGTAGCAGAAATGACAAACGTCTCCCCTTCCCTCAAAGCAGGTGGTTCTGTGCCTCCTCACTTGTTTTTTGAAATCTTTACAGAGTGAACCTTAAAGTTCTAATTACTTCATGTTTGAACAATCTGAGTGACCTAACTCAGTGAAAGGTATGGTGGGAGAGATAGAATCAATCATAAATGAATCAACTAACATTTATTAAACATATACAATGTATTGGGGATTCAAGTACCAAGAGGAAGACAATTGTTCCTCCCAAATAATTTAATTTCTACTGGGAGAGACAAATACAAAAGAGTTGTGAGTGTATACGTGTGTATAAGTATAATCATACAGATAATTATATATAGAGAAGGAAAGACAGGACCATGAATAGTATATGTGTGTTTATATATATATGTATGTAATTCTAAGCTTCTCACAATAAACTTACAGGTAGAATATGTTAACTCATTTATCTTAAACCTTTGAATGGTTCTCTTTCTTCAAGCTCAATTTAGGTTTGCAGTGATTATTTGGCCTTTTAAATCTTTTAACATATAGAGTCTAGGGGTGGTAAACCTGCAGCCTCAAGACCACATGTGTGCTTCTAGATGCTTGGATGTAGCCTTTTGACTGAGTCCAAGTATTATAGAACATATCATTTTATTAAGGGGATTTGTTCTTTGAAGTTTCAAAGGGCCACATTTGAGGACCTAGAGGGCCACAGGAGGCCACAGATTCCCCACTCCTGATAAAACAGAACAACCTACTCTAATCCTCTTTCCTCCTTCCTCTCACAACACCCCTACACACACACACACACACACACACACACAAAGAAGGGAAATGAGACATAGAATGAAGGTGAGTGAATGAATTTAAGACCAAGGGGAAGAGTGAATACTCTTGGTGTCTGGTGTTATACAGTCTAGGTTAGTGAACTGTTCTCCTGGGTTAAGTTGTGAAGAACATAAAGAATTGTTGAAGTGCTAGATGTTCAGTTTGATCTGTAATGAAGAGCTGAATTTAAGAAAGCCAATTTCATCTATGGGAAATAGAGTATAAGGAGGAGAGAGATGGAAAAAGGCAATGTACATTTTGGAGTGTGGAAGAGATGTAGCAGAGTGGTAAATCAAGGAATCAGTGGGAATATCTTTATTGAGATGGGAATCAGGGAAGCATCAAGTGGTATATTAAACCCAGAACAGATCAAAACCTATAAAAAGTAAGCAACATAGTTCAGATGGGCAAGCCATGGATGGTAGATGCAATGTAGGAAAACATACTTTGATCATCCATTTGGAAACTGATCAAGCATAGTCCTTTAAGTCATAGAAATGATAATCATTTTGGTCCTCTTTGAGAATGAAGGACAACAATCAGCCAAGAAAGGGTACGGGTCTCTGGAGGGCACTTACTCCCAGAGAATTATAGTTAGTTTGTGTGGGCTCAGATAAATATCTTATCTGTTTCTAGTAAAAAATAAAATTGCTTCTTTTGAGCCTTGTGACACTGTATGCTTTTAAGAAGAGCTCAGCTCATATCTTAATTAATGAAGGATATAATTAATTAATTAAATTAATTAATTTACGCATTTTTGTTCCCTTCAACTGTGGCATTCCATAGTCATGGAGTAACATATAAGAAATAGGAATTTATGGAAGTAATTGATTAAATCTATATATGTAGCAGCTATGGGCAACAGAATATGATGCCTTCTTAGTAAGGTCATTTTATTAATTAAGCCACATTACCATTACTGCATATACTTATTTACTGGTTTCACCTAATCTTAGTTTCTCTAAGTGTCATGTAGCCATTTAGTTGCATGTGACTCAATCCTTTTTTTTTTTTTCCATTCTATCATCAACATGCATTGGCACAGATTTGTACTTGAGAAGTCTAAACTAAAAGAGGTAGAAAAGTCTTCTGCCATCCTAATAAGAGTTCTACTGGACTTTCCCATCAGTGACTTCATTCATCATGTAACATTAATCTGGTCCCTATTGGTCCAGTAATCCAATATGCTCTTGAAGAATGGTTTCCTCCTATTTCTGTTCTAACAATCCAGCTGAGTCGCTTCTTTAAGGCTTAATTTTTTTTTTTTTTGGTGAAGGCTTAATTTTTTTTTGTGAAAAAAAAATGAGTATGTGCATTGCTAAGCGATGAGGGAAAAGTTAGCAAGGTTAGATCTAAATATTCTCATCCTTGAACCTGAAGCATCTGTCACCCAGGATCTCTTTCCTCTCTTCATTGTTTTTTTTTCATAGAGTTCAGCTTTTGCTCTTTAGCTCCTGGCAAATTTAACCTCTTAACTACTATAACATGCAGTAGCTTTACTTTCCTATGTGTATATCAACAAAGTCAACCAGAGCATCATTGAGTGAATGATGGCAGCAACAACAAAACAAATGCAATGTCTGAAGACAGGTGTTGGAAACGCAGTTAACTGAACTTTAAAACAACTGTCAATGAGGAAGTAAATCTAAAAAAACTCATGTTCCTCTTTTATGACAAATAATGTTAGATGGCTAGCTACATAAGATCTGATAAGCGACTTCTCAAAAGAACAAAGATTTATTAGAGCCTGTCAAAAAAGAAGTGCCAATCTATACCACTAATCTTTGTACTATGTTTGAACTGGAATTGTTGTCTAGGTTGTTATGGTTCAAAAAGCCCTTCTTTTCTCAAGTCCCTTGTTGAGATAAATCCAGCTGTACTCCTAGCATCTAACACTCACATGTCCTTCAGCACCCACACTGAGTGACTTCAGTTTGGTCTTGCTGACTCACTAAACAGTGGGTGTTTCCCCTACTATTATTATCAGCTTCTTTCAGTGTAACCTACAAAATATATTGGACTTTCCTCTGTTTTCTTCACATATTTTCTGTCACAGGTACTGATAATGTTATTCTGAATTAAATATCATAGATGGAAGCTGTAGAAAACTGTCACCATGATCTCCCTTACTCCCTCAAAATAAGTTCATCTACCTTACAAAGACTAAGGCCATCCAATGTGAAAGCCTTTACTTCACTTCTAAATTTCTTTGTATTTTGTACATACTCTCATCCTTTCCTCTCTCAATGGAAGAGCTGTCCCTCTTCTTCTCTAAGACATATCTTCAGTACTATCCCTTGCTGCCTCTCTAATGTTCCTGCTCAATCAGTTATCCCTTCTCCCTTGTGTCTTCCATCATTTTTTCATCCCTGCTTTCTCCCACCCAAAGTCTCATCCTTTAACCTAACCAAAATTTTCCTTAGTCCTGATATCAATTCAAACTACCATAAGCACACATTTATATGTTTATATTACCTGTCTTTAAGAGACAGAAAAACCTCTCTGTCCCAAAGAGAGGTTACATTACTTTCTTTTTTTTAAAATAAGTTTTATGGATGTTATCTATTTTTATGGATGCTTTCTATTATTGCACCATGGTCATTTAAAGTGGTCCTTTCTTTGTTCCAAATAAAACCTCTTTTAAGCTAAGAAAAACAATCAGGAAAAACAACAGATACAGTGATAATATCAAAATATATGAGTTCATCAAAAAGCACTTATAAAGACTCTTAAATTTCTGATTCCTTCCAGAAAAAAGGTTCTGGGCCATCCTGAGTAAAGGTTTTGAGTTGGGCTCTAAAAAAAATCACTTCATACCATAGTTGCTTTCTTGAAAAACTGTGTGAAAAGTGATTATTTTTCCCTCTGACATGCATTGGATTTCCAGAGATCTTTTAACTTCGTTTCTGATCAAGCTTCAAGTCACAGTAACTTCTAAATTTGTTGTTGTTGTTTAATTTTTTTTTCTATCATTTCTCTTCTCCAATGCCTTCACTCAAGGAAAATTGTAACAAATAAATACTAAATGTATAACTTAAAGAAACCTTAGTATATACTTTTTGTAAAGAGAGGAATCATATCTCTGTGTGTATATACATATACATATACATATATATATATATATATATATATATATATATATATATATATATATATATACTTATCTGCATAGCTCTCCAACAGTTTTGTATGCTTAGATTTCTCCACATCATTTTCTTGAGCTGCTGTAATTGTTTGGCATTGCTTGAGCTCTTTGAGATGGGGGAAAAAAATCAGTGTTGTTTTCCACACTTAGGTAGACATAGATATAAACAAGGGAGGCATTTGATAAATTATCCTTCAATTTTTTTCCTTTCTCTGTGTATCATGATATAAAAAGGATGTTTTTCTTCAGTCAGGTGGCAGGAATTTGCCAACTATTTTATGCCTTGAACACCTGCATGTATTTAACCACTTCTCTATGAAGCCAATGCCACTTCATTCAATAATAATTACTAGCAAGTAACAATGAAGTACGATTCAGTAATTGCCATTTTAATTTGGAACTTGGAGAAAGAATTTTTTTGGAGTTGGTAATCTCTGATTATAGGAGTTCACCATTACCAAGTCAAATTTTCATATTCACTTCAAACAAAGGGTTTATTAAATGAGGTCAAAAAGGTTCATTTGGGCAGTGTCAGCTCCGTGTCTTCAGATTATAAAAGTGTTCCTATTTGGTAACAGAATGCTATTCTAAACTTGCCACTTGTCATGATTGCCCCTCTGAATTTCTGTGTTATTCTAGGAATTATTAAATCTTGGCTACTAGTCCTATAAATTTTGGAAGAGAACCTTGACTGATGAGCTTCCACTGAGTGGTATAAAGTCATTACCAAGTGGAAAGAATTTTCTGAACTTACAAGCTCCTGCTGTGCACAGTGCATTTGAGCATCCTATTGGGATAGAGAGAGGCAGAGTCTGTATGCCAGAAATGTCAAATTCCACAATCCTGGATTTTTCTCTTTGTGACATTTAACAGGACTCATGATCTAACCACTTGCTGTGATCTTCCCAGCTCAGAATCATACAGTGCCTGGGAACATTAATTTATCACTTCAGAAACTCTGAAAATCCAGTCTTACCTAAACATCAGAAGCATCGATGAAAAGGCCATCTTTCATCCTCCAAAATTTAAATTAGCTTGCTTACTTCATGATATATGGCACATACTTCATTAGTATAAAATGTATTCCAGAGAGGAGTAATATTTGGAATTCAGTGTAAAAAATGTCCTATACTTGAGTATAGCATGGTGAGAAACATCTGATTTGGTACGCATTGTTTTTGACAGAAAGATCTATTTGAGCTACCTCTTTTAACAGTGTTTGAAATTGTTGTTCAAAAAAGCTTTGGTCATAATCAGGCATCTCATAATGTTTTGTGACATAGGCTAAGGCTAGTCATTGCCTTGACAGAAATGAGAATGTTCTCATGACTAGGGGGCTTGCAATTCTTATAGCATTTGCATGACAGCATTGCTTTGAGAAACAGTGAAAACTAGAGTGATGTATAGTTTAAATGGAGGTTACTACATTACTACTGGCCTGCTGTGAAACCTCTTTGCTGTAAAGAACAAAATATTATTTTGAGTTCATTATATATTTATGTCCCCTTTTCAAGTCAGAAATTCAAATCCCAAGGAAGGTTGCCTTTCCCGTTTGTTTAAGAAAGGAAAGGAGAGCCAGAAATATCAAATAGCAAGTTGTAATTGAAAACATTTTTAACTCAAACCTGCAGTATTTTAAGCTTTATTTCAATATTGAATGAGGTTTGGTTTGTGTTTTGTTTTGTTTTGTTTTGGTAAGCCAGTGTCTGCCAGGTTTAACAAGCATAAGTAAGCATTTGTCTTGATGCCAAACAATTTAAAACTCTAGCCCCAAAGGTTTAAAATCAATAATTTGCATAACTTTGATACAATAATTAGGAGAGATATATAATGAATTTAGGATATCCCCATAAGACATCTATCGTGTTAGAATTAATAGGAGCTGTATGATGTCAACTTTATAAAACAAACAAACAAACAAAAAACAATGAAAAAAGCAGTACAGAGGAGAGGAAAATCACCTTTAAAAAATTCTGCTTTAAGCCCATGATAAGTTATATAAAAGCCCAACTTACTAATAGGAGAATGAGTAAAAATCTAAGAAAAAAAATCAGATAATTTATAGGAGTGTATCACAGTATAAATTCTATTTAAGTGAAAATATATTAAAACTCAAATATGCAAAATAATTTACTTTCCAAAAGATTCTTCACAAAAAAATCCTATGCCACAGGTAATGGAAATAAATATTATTTTATCACACAATTACTATATACTAGTTTCTGTGTGAAATGCTTTACACATCTTATCTCATTTGTTTCTAGGTCCCACTCCTACCTCATGCACTCATTCCACTGGAACCTCTGGAATTCCTATTCCAAAATGAGCTAATAATTTTATTCTGTGCCTATTTATCTAGCACTCCTTCAATCTGCAAGCTTTCACCAAGATCTGACTTCCCTTTGATGTCACTATTTGCCTGGTTCGTCCTTTCTAGTGCTAACTGTGCCTTCTCTCACACCCCATCTCTCACAACCACTCCTAGGACTTTTTGTATATTCCTTGTTTCCTCTTTCTACTTCCCAAACTCTTCCTTAACCACCATCACTCAGCTGGCACTCTTCCTATGAAGTACATTTAATCAAAATTTTCCACACAATCATATCTTGCTATATACCAATCCACAGTCCATTCTACCTTGTCTCAAGGGGTTTTACAACTGGTTCACAATTTCCTTTCCTTCCTAGCTCCTGTCCTTAATTTCAACTATTATATGGATACTCCCTCAAACTCCCTAATCTTTCAATACTCCAATCTCCTTAAATTCCATGATCTTTTCCTTCACTCCATCACCACCAAGCCTAGTCACACACTGGATCTCAGTACTAACAATAAGCATTCTAATATTTTATTTAAAATTATAATATTCCTCTCTCTAACATTAATCTCCTATCATTCTCTTTTCCTACACCTCACTCCTCCTAAATCTACTGTTCATTCTCATCACAACTTCTAATACCTAGACCTCTCAGTAATATCTCAGACTATTAGCCTTCTTTGCCTTCATTTTCTGATATTTACCTTATACTATCATTTCAACTCTATGCTTTCTTCAGTTCTTGAATTGCTTGTCCTATTTGTCTTGTCACACTCATCCCTTGCCAACCTTCAGCACCTTTCATCTTTCACATCCTCCAGTTCTGATCTATTAGAATGGAGCTAGAGTAACCTATACACCTATGCTCACTAGGTACATTATACCAGTTATCCAATTGTAATAAACTCTCATTGAATTGAGATAATCTCTCTATTATATATATATGAAATATATACCATTTTTCATTTCCTAAAAGCTATTCTAAGATTTATTTTCCCTTCCCATGTTTCCCATACAAGTTTTAGCCTTTCATTGCTGAGAAAACTTCAGGCATTCAACATGAGCTCCATTTTCTGTCATCCTCTTCATCCTCAAATCCCTTGACATCACTCTTCCTTGCTTTCTCCTATATCTGTTAATAAGATGTAAAGCCAAGCACAAACAGCTTTCCAGAAGACTGCTGCTGTGAACAGCTTCAAGGCTCTGATTACATAATATAGTGAAATCTCTATTTATTCAGCAGTAAGTTAAGACAAAACATTCATAGAAATCAAAGTACAGCAATCACAATGTAATGACATAACAACTTATTACTAAAATGGCCACATAGTTTTCACCAAAGTGGTTACATAGTTTTAAACAAAGTACAAACATTTAGTAAGTCCTTAATTCAATCATCCTTAAGGAGACTTGTCTCCTAAATGGACACAAAGTACAAATGTCAAAGTTCTCCACACCTAGGTCACATTAAATCGTAATCTTCTCAGTCAGCATCTTCCCAAGCATCACCCAAGAAGAGATCGTTTCATCTTGACTTGAAGCTGGTTCTCAGCTTCCATGGTTCCTCTTCCATGGTCCCAGCTCCTGACCAAATCTACATGATTGTCACCTGGGTTCAAAGGCAGGCAGCTCCCAGTTCCTTGTCCAGCTCCTTGCCCAACTCCTCATCTAGTTCCTCTTCCGTATTGAAGCTCACAGTGTCCACTCCACCTCAAATCCTTCACAGTTCCTGTTTCTGGGAAGACAAAGCTTAACAGAGCCACAATGATATTCACACACATTTTAAGCACCATCATCATTTCACCATCTGCCTGTGAAATCAACTCAGACCCACCAATAAGGTCTGAGAACTCAACACAAATCATCAGTGTAAGAATCAACACAAACCCACAAACAAGGTCCAAGAGGTCAAAGAAAAAAAAATCACCAGTCAAGCCCCAGGACCTCCAAAACCCTCCTCCAGAATGTCTGTAAACAGACAACCAGAAGACCCTCTTTCAGGGCTTCCAGTAAGGTCCCAGTCCCTGTAGAAAGTATCACAAACAAACATCAACACAGACAGAACAGACAAACACAGAGTGAGGGAATACCACAAGTTTTCTCCTTCTCCACCACAAGAGTTCCCTTCTTTGTTCTTCTCTCTCTAGCCTGGACCTCTCCTTATATATGGTCATTAGCTCCTCCCCTTCCTGTTGCATCAGCAATAGGAGTTCACAGGTTCTAGGATTCACAACTTGTGGGGTTTACACGTTTTCCTTCTCAATTATGGGCAAGGCTCAGAATAAACTTGAACTGAAATAAGGTGTCAATTAAAGAGCTGAAACAAGGTGTTAACTACTTCTTTGCTTGCCATTACATAAGGTAGGCCTTTCCTTTATCAAAGCTAACCCCTCTATGTGTGCCCTTAAATAAGGGCTTTACTACTAAATGCAACTGTATCTCTGAAAAGGCAAGACATAAGTGAGTTTACACAACCTGAGTAATATGGAAATATGTATTGCGTGACTGCAAGTGTATAACCTAAAACAAAAACAATACATATTTCCATATTACTCAGGTTATGAAATAAAACATGGACTTACAAAAAAAAACATAAAGAAAGTGAAAAATAATATGCTTCAATCTTCATTCCAACTCCATCAGTTTTCTTTAAAGGCGGATTTTTTCTCCAGTGAGCCCTTCAGAATCATCTTGAATCATTGTATTGCTAAGAATAGCTAGGTCATTCACAGTTGATCATAGTAAAATATTGCTGTTACTTTACAACGTTCTCCTGGTTCTCCTCACTTCACTCTTTATCAGTTCATGTCAGTCTTTCCAGGGTTTTTTTTTTTCCTCCTGAGAATATCCTGTTTTTCATTTCTTATGGTATAATAGTATTCCATCACAATTCATATACCACAACTTGTTCAGTCATTCCTCAACTGATTGGAATCCCTTCAACTTCCAATTCTTTGCTATTACTAAAAGAGCTGCTATACATTCTTTTCTTTACACATATATGTCATTTTCCCTTTTTGTCTCTTGGGGAAAAAGATATAGTAGTGATATTGTTTGGTCAAAGGGTATGCATGTTTTATAGTCTTTTGGACATGGTCCCAAATTGCCCTCCATTGCTGTTGAGTTGGCTCACAACTCTAACAATAATGCATTACTGTGTGAATCCCCTCAAACATTTGCTCTGTTGACAATTTTATGCCCTTCAAAACATGCACACAAATTACCTTTCAAGCCTCAATGGATGCTGCCTCCCCTTCTGCACTGCACTCTTCTCTATTAATAACTAAACTGTACTTCTCTCTGTTCCTCGCACACAACCCTTTGTCTTTTATTTCTATGATTTTGCACTGGTCAGCTTCCTTGCCTCAAATGTATTCTGTCCTCACTATGTCGTAGAATATTTTGCTTTCCTTTCAGATACTGTTCAAGCGCCCTTTCTATACATGGACTCTTTCCTCACTTTTGCCTCTACTGTTAGTATCATCCCTTTCAAACTTCCTTGGATAGAACTTTTTTGTATTTGTTGTCTTTTTATTTGCTATTTATTATGATGTTATTAATGTTTACATATATCAGCTGCCTATCCCATTAGAAAATAAGTTTCTGGTGAGTAGGAATTGTCTCATTCTTGGTAGTTGTGTCCCCACTACCCACCACCTAGTAGGAATTGGGTGCTTTTTTGACTGATGGATTAATAGATCTTAATTTATGCATGGAATTTTATTGGACAAGTTGCAATAAAACTGTGCTTTTCTCTACTGAGTCAAAAGGTTTTTTTTTAATGAAATAAAAAGATCCAGAAGATGTTTTGAATTTTCTATAGTGCCAATTATCAATTTCATCAATTATCTTAACGTTAAGATATGGTTTTATGTAGACAATCTATAAAAATCTGCATTTTTCTTTCTCAAATTTTCCTCAAGGTTGTATGCATAAACAATCTTGATAAGTGAATAGGCATATGGATTAGTAGTTACTGACATCTTTTTGGCCACCACTTTTTCTAGTAATAATAAAATGACAATATTTTTATGATAATAAAAGGAGCAACTTTGATATCCTTTTCCTTTATCTTGTTTTTTCCTTCTTTAAATTACACTGAAAATTGATCCCTGGGGGAGGTGGAGCCAAGATGGTGGCATAGAAGGAGGAAAATGCTGCAGCTCCCACATATCTACCTTAAATACCCATAAAATATGACTCTAAGCAAATTTTAAGGCCCCATAACTCACAAAAATACAGAAAAACACATCTACCACAGAAAGTAGCAAGGCAGAAACAGCTCACTGAAGCACGCTGGGAGCCAAAACCAGCCCAGCCTAAAATAGTGGCTTGGCCCCGGGGTGACCAGAACAAGCAGCAGCTGGAGGCTTCAGGAGAGTGGCTGACCATCAGCTGTGGCAGTTTCCAGAACTATCAACCCATAAGAAACAAGGACAAAGTGAAAGGTCAGTGGAACTCAGATAAATTTGGGGGAGAAAAACAGTCTGGCCAAACTACTTCCAGGGCAAGGAAGCAGTAGAAATGGCAGGACAGCAGCTGCTTCCACGTGGCTACTTCAAAAGCTCTGAGCCTACAGACTGCAGGGGTGCCAAGTAACTGTTCAGAGGCTAAGTGCTCTTGGGTTGAGCAGTCTGGATCTGGATTGTGGCCTTAGGTGGTGGTCCTGGGGTGCGTTTTCAGTGAACCAAAGTTGGTGGGCACTGCAGCGGCCTTGTAATAGTTCTGGCAGCTGCAAAAACCCCAGCAAAATGGGACAGAGCTTTCCCCTCTGGAAGCAGAGTTCCACAGAGCTAAGAAGTCAAGTAATTGACTGGCAGCAACATGAGGAGGCAAAGGAAGCAAAGTAAGAATAGTAATCAAACTCTAGATTCCTACCTGGGGGACAAAAAGGATCAAAGCATGGAACAGGAAGAAGACAGCACAGTCAGAATTCCCACACCAAAACCTTCCAAGAAACATGTAGACTACCTACAAGCCATAGATTAGCTAAAAAAGGATTTTGAAAACCAAATAAGAGAAGTAGAGGAAAAATTGGGAAGAGAAATAAGAATGATGAAAAGAGAGTCAACAACCTGATTGAAGAAAATAACACCTTAAAAAATAGATTAATTCAAATGACAAAAGAGGCCCAAAAAGCCAATGAGGAGAAGAATGCCTTAAAAAGTCGAATATGACAGATGGAAAAAGAATCTCAAAAGCTTTCTGAAAAGAATGATTCCTTCAGAATTAGAGTGGAGTAAATGGAAGCAAATGACTTTCTGAGAAATCAAGATACTATTAAACAGATCCAAACAAATGAAAAAATGGAAGGCAATGTGAAATATCTCCTTGAAAAAAACTACTGACCTGGAAAATAGATCCAGGACAGATCATTTCAAAATTATTGGACTACCTGAAAGCCATGATCAAAAAAAGAACCCAGAAAGCATCCTTCAAGAATTTCTTAAGGAGTATTGCCCTGATATTTTATGGCAAAATGGAACTTGAAAAAATTCACCAATCACCTCTTGGAAACAAAAGAAAACTCCTAGGAATGTTATAGCCAGGTTCCAGAGTTCTCAGATCAAGGAGAAAATATTACAAGCTGTCAAGAAGAAACAATTTGAATACTGTGGAAACACAATTGGGATAACCCAGGATCTAGCAGCTTATACATTAAAGGACCAAAGGGCCTGAAATATGATATTCCAGAGATCAAGGGAGCTAGGTTAAAATGAAGAATCACCTACCCAGCAAAATTGAATATAATGTTCTAGGGGAAAATATGGTCATTCAGTGAGGTGGAGGACTTTCAAACATTCTTGCTGGAAAAACCATAACTTAAAAGAAAATTTGGCACTCAAACACAAGAAGCATGAGAAGGTAAACATGGAAAAGAAATCATAAGGAACTTACCAAAGTTGAATTATTTACATGCCAACATGGAAAAATGATAATTGTAACTTATGAAACTTTTCTCAGTATGAGGATAGGTGAAGGGAATACAAATGTGTGTGTG
>CM053580.1:113569664-113587795 GCA_028627135.1 Pseudochirops cupreus
CAGTTCCTCAGCCAGTTCCTTTTCCATATTGAAGGTCACAATGACCAGCCTATCTCAAGTCCTCTGCAGTTTCTGTTTCTGGGAAAACAAAGCTTAACAGAGCCAAAATAACATTCCTACACATTGCTGGCACTGTCATCAGTTCACTGTCTGCTGTGAAATCAACACAGACCCACAAATAAGGTCCAAGAAGTCAAGACAAATCATCAGCATAGAAATCAACATAGACCCACAAACAGGTCCAAGAAGTCAATACAAGTCATCAACACAGACACACAAACAAGGTCTGAGAAATATAAAGTGTCATAAACACAAATCAACACAGACAGAATAGACAGAGTTCCAGCCACCACAAGTGTTCTCCTGATTTCTGCTCAATCCCAGCTTGCGCTCTTCCTTTTATATCATCAGTTGCTTCCTATTCTACCCACCTCTTATATCCTTCTTGTTCCTGTCTTTGGCAAGTCCTTCCTGCTGTAGATTCACAGGTTCTTTTTCTTAACAAATGCTTGAAATAACCATGGGCAAGGCTCAAAGACACTTGAAATGAAACAAGGTATTAAATAATTAAATAACTGAAACAAGGTGCTAAATATTAATTTGTTTGCCATTACACAGACTAATCTCTAGTTTTCCAAATAATTTTTGTCAAGCAATGAGTTCTTGCTCCCAAATCTGGGCACTTTGGATTCATCAAATACTAGGCTTCTATGATCATTTACTTCTATGTGTTGTATGCCTAATCTGCTACATTGATCTGACTAGCTCCTCCATTTCAAATTGTTTTAATGATTATGGATTTATACTAGAGTTTGATATCTCATACTGTCAGGTCCCCTTCCCTACTTTTTTTTCTGGGGATTTTTGGTATTCTTCAATATGAATTTCTTTAATTGTTTTTCTATCTTTATAAAATATTCCTTTAGTAGTTTGACTGGTATGACACTGAGTGAGTAAATTGATTTAAGTAGTACTGCCATTTTTATTATATTGCCTCTGCCTACCCATGAGCGAGTAATATTTCTCTGATTACTTATATCTATCATTATCTATGTGGAATATTTTATATTCTTTATGTTCATACAGTGCCTATGCTTGTCTTGGCAGGTAGACTCCCAAGTATTTAATATTGTAGTTATTTGAAATGCTATTTCTCTCTCTCTTTCTTCCTGCTGGGTTTTGTTGGTAATCTGTGCTGCTCATTTGTGTAAGCTTATTTGCTAGACTACTAGTTTTCTGAAGTTGCAAATTATTTGTTGACTTTAGAATTTTCTGAGTCATCATATCATTTGAAAAGACTGGTATTTTTTCTTCATCTATGTTTATTTCTTCATTTTTTTTCTTAATTTAGTGCTATGGCCAGTATTTCCTGCATTACTTGCTTAGTAATAGCGATACTAGCTTTACTACTGGTCTTAGTGGAAAGGCCTATAGTTAATCCCCATTATTGATAATGCTCAATCCTGTTTTTAGATATATACTACTTGTCACGTTAAGAAATGTGACCTTTATTCTTTTTTTTAGTGCTTTCAGTCAGAATGGATATTGCATATTCCTTTCATAAAATTTTTTTATGCATCTGTTGATATAGCCATGTGATTTTTGTTATTTTCCTATTTATGTGATCATTTGTGTTTATAGTTTTCCAAATGTTGAATCAGCACTGAATTCCTGGAATAAATCCATCCTGTTCATAGAATATAACATTCATGACATATTGCTGTGGTCTCCTTCCTAACATTTTATTTTATTTTTCAACAAAATTCATTAGAGAGATTGGTTTAAAGATTTATTTTGACTATTTTGACTCTCCTTGGTTTAAGTACCAAAACTATATTTGTGTCATAGAAGGAATTTTACAAGACCCCCTAATAATCTTATTTTTCTTTAGATCAGTTTGTCTAGTGTTAGAATTATTCTTTAAATGCTTTGTAGAATCTACCTGTAAATCCATGTAGGTTTTTTTCTTCAAAATTTCATTTTTGGCTCATTCAATTTTTTTTTAATAGATAAAGTTTTTAAGTACTTTATTTTATGTTCTGTTAGCTCAGATTTTTTTTTTTTACAAATATTCACACGATTGATTTATTTTGCCAGATTTATTGGCATGTAGTAGAGCAAAATAGCTCTTAATCATTTATTTTGTATTTTTCATTAGTTTCATTAGCTTATTTTGTTTCTTCATCAAATTTTTGATAGTGATATTTTTTAAATTAAGTTAGCCAATAATAGTTTAAAGTTTTTTTTAAATAACTCCTCATTTTATTTATTAAGTAATTCAATCACCATTTTTGTTTTCAATTCTGTTAATTCACCTTTGATTTACACTAAGGTTTTAAATCATTGAAATCACAATTTTTAAAATATAGATTTATCAAGAAAGAGTAGGGACAGGAACTGGACCTATTATTTCATTGGCATAGGGAAATCCCATAGAAGGAAATGCCTTCTACCAATGCAGGTTAGCATATCCCTGGCAATTTTTAATCTTGGCAAGAGTTGCCTAGAACATTGAGATGTTAGCTGACTTACCCATAGCCACACAGCCAAAATATTTCTTAAGCAGCAATTGAACTTTAATTAAAACTCTTTATCTACCATGTCAAGCTACATCTCTAATAAACAGACTGAATCTACCTTCTGTGCTGAGTATATGGATGTGAGAAGTTTACTTCTAATGAGGCCTCTTAGTTAACTCAGTAATAAATTTCCCAAAATAGGAACCTAAGGTGCCTACTCTACCCTGAATTGTATTCTTTTGCATCTATTCAAAAAAGATTACTGATTTAATTATGTGTGTATTTCCCCTCTTGCTTAAATAGAATATTCAGAATTAAACACTAAAGGAATAACTTCATAACTGTGCAAACCAGAATAGTATGATTATAGGGCTAAAAGTAACCTTGAAAATCCACTGTGGCCATTTTTCTCGATGAAGACAGAATATAAGATCTTTAAAGACAGATTATTTCATGATGTGTTTATTTGTTTGTCCTTATATCCTCAGTATCTTCCATAGGGTCCTGCCCATGGCTTGTATTTAATAACGATTTGTTAAAACGTAAATGGAAAGAGCAAATTGAATGCATTAAAATTGTAACAAACAAGGTTGGGCTCAAAAGAAGAGAAATAAGTGGGCATCTTCCTCAGCTTCTTTTTTTTTTTTGCCAAGTGGGGCACAAGGAGTGTGAAATATTGTATGCAATGTCAGACTTTTTTTGTGTTACTTAATTTTTCTGACTTTTTTTCTTTGTAATCTTTTTTTTTTCCTTATAAGGGAAGGATTTCTGTTTTGGGGGTGAAAGTAGACAGAGATATTCATAATATAGGAGTTGTCAAAAGAAAATATCACAATAAAAGTTTGTGTTTGTTTTTTTTTTTACAAATATATGTTAGTGAAATTATCTGTTTTGTCACCTTCATTGAAGGAAATTTCCTGGATTTCCTTTTCAATATTTGATCTTTCCATTCAGTAAAATATTTTAATAAATCTAAATCTTCTTCACTAAGTACTTACTATCAACTAGGGCTAATCAAATTATATGCAAAGACAAAACCAAAAGAGTCCCTGTCCTCAAGGAGATTACATTCTTCATACTACAACTTGACCATATTTTCATTATTATTGCTTTTTTTCTTATTCTTTATTTTTTTGACATCCAAATAGCAATAATTCTGGGTGAGTCATTATACTATTATCCTTTTATGTTTCATTAACTATGAACAAGTGCATAAACAAAAAGTATTGATTTTTGTAATTGAGCTGCATTTTTGTAACTGGGTTGCATTTTTGTCATCAGCTAGTCTACAAGTAGTCACTATCTTATATAAAAGTTATCTAACACATATTTTAAAATTGACTATGTTTGTTCAGTCTTGTTGTTATTCATATGAAATAATCATAGCTCCGTTAGTCTTTTTCACTCAATAAAGTAGGCCTTATATTCCAAACCTTCTTTTCTCTTTGTGATTTGCCATGGTTTTCATATGCCTCAAAAAAGCCAGTGAATAGAGCACTGGCCCTAGAGTCAGGAGAACCTGAGTTTAAATCTAGCCTCAGATACTTAACACTTACTACCTGTGTGACCTTGTTAAGTCACTTAACAGCAATTACCCTGCCTTCCCTACCCCCCTCCAAAAAGACATACACAAAAATTTAAAGTCACAAAATTGAGGTTTGATTTTAACCACAATTATATCATCATGGGAATTTTGAAACTACTGCTTCTGTTGATTTTGCTTTTTGTACTTCTCCAATGAAGCCACAGAATTTGACTCACTGGTGGGCTCTAGTTTTGCTCATCTTTTCTTTAGATTTAATTCTTAGGGTTATAGAATTGGAGCTAGAAGTGATCTTAGAGGTCTTCCAGTTAAAATCCTTCATTTTTATAAATAAGGAAACTGAGGTTTAGTGAAGTCATGTTACTTGCAAAGGGTCATATAGCTAATAAACATCTTAGCTAGGATTTGAACCCAGATTTTCTTAATTCTAAGTCCAAGACTAAACTCAACAGCTACTTCTTTAAACGCCCAGCTTGATTTGGAATGAGGACATAGACTTTTCCTTTCTTCCCTTGCTTACTGAAAGTAATAAAGAACCTTCATTCAAGCATTTTAAAGAGTTGTGCAGCTACTGGGATATATGCAGGTAAAAAGTGAAAAGGAAAGGATTTAAGTTTATGTGGGATTTTTGTTGTTGCTTGATTAGTATTTATACTCCATTAATAATCTAGGGGATCTTAATGGGGGGAGGGATGGGTCTGTGAATAAATATCAGGAGGTCTGTGAAATTGAATGAGAAATTTTTATTTCAAAATATATTTACATTTTAATCCTCTCCATTTTATTTTATATATTTAAAAATATCAATACATGCTTCTGACAAAGGATCCATGGACTTCACCATACTACCAAAGGAGTACATGACACATACATTACAAGAAGAAAAAAGTAGGGGCAGATAGGCGGCATAGTGAATAGAGCATGGGCCCTGGAGAAAGGAGAAACTGGGTTCAAATTTGACCTCAGACACTTAAACTAGCTGTGTGACCTTGGGCAAGTCACTTAAGTCCAAGAGAAAAAGAAAGAATCCTTGATTTACATTTACTATGAATTAGTCCTTGTATGCCTTCATTTCTCCTTGTTTTTTCTAGTTAATCCCTTATTCTACTAGATTTTGTCCTTGGCATCACTCATAATAATTCTGCTTCATCTGGATCATTCATCAATTTCTAGCCAATGGATTTGGAATGGCTAGGGCAGAGGAGTGTCCATCCTTCTAGACTATAGTTCTGGACTCCTAGACCTAGCTGTATGAACCTCTATCCTGGAAAGATATGCCCTTTTCATTTCTCCCTTCCTTTTGTCAGAGGAACCATCCTTCTCCATTCCCAACTAATAGAGATGATATTCTTATCTCAAGTAGATAGCTTTTCTTCATCCAACTATTTGCCCTCCAACTTTCTCTAAATTAAGGGTCACAGACTTGGTCCAAAACTTAAAGAAGATGAAATTATATAACTAGCTGGACTTGTCCACTGGAAAGTTCTTGAAAACAGTATGCACTTCATCTCCTTATGAACTCTATGGAGTTATCCTCAATGTACAAAGGTCTCAGAATTAAATTTAAATTTCTTGAATGGTTCAGGTCAATAACAGTAGGCCAGAAAGTTGGTCTTCTTCTAATGGAGCTCTTTTTTGTGCAGTTTAATTACATATTCTGTTGTGCCAGATGAAATAGAAAGCCCTCTTTAGAGTTCTGACACTGTGAGGTCCAGACATTGTATACTTCCTTAGGAAGCCCTTTTCTCCTTTTTGACTCTACTTAATAATTCCCATTTACTTAAAGCCAAAAGGTGTCCATCTCTCTAGAAGCTGCTTTCTCTGTGGGCTTGAGGACAGGATTTGGCTTGGTTTTAGCTTGAACAGAGGCCAGGCTGCTTTGGGTTTTGCCCACTCTTTAATGTTATATATTTTATGTCACGTACTAGTTTTGAAATAGCTGTACAGTTATGTTGACGTCTATGACATGCTAAAATATTTGGATTTTGAATGTTCAGCAAATGGGAGCAATGACACAACAAAAAGAGGTCTCATTACTCATTAACAACTGCTATAAAATTAACCATGCTGCAGCCATTAGTGTGCTGCCTCTACTTTGCACCTGGAGCTGCTCAATAAACAACTTGTACTTTCTTTCACATTTGATTATCTGATTCAAAGTACCCCCTGATGAAAACAATCACCTTGAAAAATAGGTTGGGATTTTTTTCCCTTTCTTTCTTCTTTGCCAAGTTTCTTATTGTAAGAAAGTCCTTTCTTGTGTTTCTCAGCCCAGAAGGGTTGACACAGCAATTTCCCTACAAAATGAAATATTACCAACAACTATAATCAAAGCACACTGTGTTTTCCCCCTCTCCTATTACCAAAATTGTTATTCAGAAAGAAGGCAGAATTTCAACTTCCATACATGTCCTATTTTATTTTTAGTCCATTAAACCAACTGTTCCTTTTTTTCTTGAACATAAACTTCATGCCTTCTCTGATGCTACTGCAAAAGATGGAGCATTCATTTTATTATCTAATGAGGTCATATAAACAGATACAAATAAGAATCCTTTCCCTGATGTTTATCCATACTTAAATGAAGTGATCTAAGATATACTACTATTTATTTTCATTTAGCCTGTTAAACTACTCTTTAAGAACAAACTCATTATTCACCTTATAAAATGTATCTAATCCAGGTTACTTTCCTAATGAAGGATAAATGTTTTATCTGACTAATAGAGGCCCATCTCACTACAAGGTCATAAACTGTTTAGAACTTTGGCATTTAACATAATGTACGTGGTTTACTAGGAAGAGAGAACAGATGTGGCATTAAATTTAATCCTGCCTATTTTAGAGAATAAGAAGCAGGAAGTGATATTAACTATTCTTATCATTATTTAGTTGCATTTGGAAGTATATTATGGCATTATAATTATGGTATAGAATATATGTAGCATATATAATATTCACAGTATTATATATTAATGTAAATATAGTATTATGTATAAATATATAATATGCAGTATTATAATTATAGTTACATTTAAAAAGTACAGTCAGTAATATTATAAAAGGGTACAAATGGTAGTTACCATATGAAAGTAGTTCTTCAATAAAATGAGATAAGATTCTTTCCATATCAGAAATAGAAGTAAGGGTTTTCTCTATTGAAAAGGAGGGAAAAACAAAAATTTCTAGCACTAAGTATGCATGAGTACAGTTGGCTCACAGTGCAGATTTGAGATGATTAAGATGAATTATATATTTGTTTCTCTGTTTATCTTCGGTCTCTTTTCCTACTTTTTTCTTCCACAACATTTTTTTCTCTCTCCCTGCTTTCCACTGCAATCTGTCTACCTATACATGTTTGTCCTTATTTCCTTGTCCATATTTCAGTTTCATTTTCTGTGTCCTCCCTTTACTTTTCTCCATTCATCATACTTCTCTAGAACTCTCTTCTATTGTACGGAAGAATGATTGCATTTTGTATCCATTCCTATCAGAAATATATTCCTCATTCTTAGGTATGATAAGTTGACCAGAAAGAAAATTTTGTATTTATCTCCTTATAAAAGTTATG
Source organism: Pseudochirops cupreus (assembly GCA_028627135.1). Taxonomy (NCBI): domain Eukaryota; kingdom Metazoa; phylum Chordata; class Mammalia; order Diprotodontia; family Pseudocheiridae; genus Pseudochirops; species Pseudochirops cupreus. The sequence goes on from CM053580.1 coordinate 113,577,298, forward strand.
AGTGTGTTTGTTTTTGCTTTCATGGGCCTGAGATTTTTCCCCTAAATATGTTGGGAAATGGACCAATATTAAAAAAAGATTTAAAGTTCCCACCTGCTCATTTAGCAAAAGACAAATGACAACCTTAAACTTATACTTAGCTTTTATCCTTTTTTTTCCTTTTTTTAATTGCAAACTCAATGTTAACACAAACATTTGTATATACAAAAATAAAAATTAAAAAATGTGAGCTGTCATGTATAATTATTTTCAAAGTGTATACATATATGTGTGTATGTATTACATATCTATATAGAGAGAGAAAGAGAGACAGAGAGACAGAGACAGAGACAGAGATAAAGAAACAAAGACCGAAACAGAGACAGAGGCCTGGGGGGAAGAGAGTGTGTTAGTTCAGTATGGTAGTAACAATACTGATTTTATTTGAGTCCCTTTCTGTCCTTTAAAAAAAATTCTTCAGTGTATTTAAAGAGTTTTATTGGTTTATGTATGCATCTATGACTAGTCCTATCTAGCCATTACTCTATCTTCAAAATACGAACCTTCCTTTGCAGTAGATTTGTGTAATACAAATGTAAAACAAATCAATATATACTTATGTGGATTCCAGAACCATTCCATTTTGAAAGTCTCTCCATTTTGTTCACATATTGTCCTTTAGAGTTTGCAATGCAAGTAATTTAAAAGAAACTTGGCCATGGTCAATTTTTATTTTTTCTCCATTTTTCTCCCACCCTATAAAAACGATGCTCCTCCATGAACAATGTGACTTCCTGAGGAGGGGAACCATCCATTGGCCAGTACAATAAAACTGGCTTTACTTTACAAATTTCTGGTCCAGTTACTTGATTATTCACATCTCCCCACACTTACTTTTAAATTTCAGTGTATTTATGATGTCATTATCATGGAGACTTTTTTCAATACTTCTTTAGGTAATTATTACCCATGCCCTTCCATAAATCTTCTATAAAAGACCTACCCAAAGTATTTAAGACCTTTCTGTAGGACTTTCAATAATTTTGGATTGAAACATGTGGCTATGCCTAGCTTTATTATTCTTCATGTTAAGCTCAATCTAATTCACTTTCTAGTCATATATTATCTTGATCACATTTCTCATGACACTCCTTTTTTCAAAAAATATTTATTTTAAATTTAATAAAAATCCATAGACATAGATATTTCAAAAGAAGATATTTGCATCTGAAAATGTAAACCTCAGTTATATAATTTTTTGAGGAATTATACCACTTCTTACATGTAAATTATTCTTGACAAAGTGCTTTAACCTTCTATAATAGTAATGGAAGTTGAAGATCTTCCATGTCCCTTGTATTGGCAAGCAAACAGGTACTTAGCACCTTGTTTCAATTTCATGATTGTGTGAAATAGTAAGACCCAAAACTTGTAAATCCTACAGTGGGATGAACTTGTTGATGTAACCAAAAGGGGCGGAACAGGGAGGAGCTAATACCGTATATAAGGAAAAGCCCAAGCTGATAGAGGACAGAACTGCTGAGAGAGAGCATTTGGAGGCTGAGCTGCTACTGCTGGAGAGACAGAGAAATTGAGAACAGAAATAAGAACTGAGAACTGAGAACTGAACTGAGAAATGAGAAGAAAGGAGAACTGGGAGGAAGCATGACTGTGGTGCTGGTACTTTGTCTGCCTGTTTTGATGTCGCTTTGTCAGATTTCTCTGCTGATAGAGGACGATGCTGTTGTTACAGAAGCTCTGAGATCTTGTTGCAGATTCAGAGGCACTGAAAGAGGGTTTTCTTGTTGTATGTTTACAGAAATCCCAGAGGAGAATCTTGCTGATGTTATCTGAGGTCTTGGGACTATACTAATGATTTGTGCTGATTCCTCTGACCTTGTTATTGGGTCTATGTTGATTTCACAGGCAGAAAGTGAATTAATGAAGATGCCTGCAATGTTTATAAATGTTATTGTAGCTTTGTTAAGCTTTGTCTTCTCAGGAACAGAAACTGTGAAGGATTTGAGGTAGATTAGACACTGTGAGCTTCACTATGGAACAGGAACTGGACAAAGAGCTGGACAACAAGGAGCTGGCAGGATCTGGGACCATGGAAGAGGAACCATGGAAGCTGAGAGCCTTCCTCAAGTCAAGATGAAAAGACCTCTCTTTGGGTATCTAATGCAAACTGAGAAGATCATGATTAACTGGGGCATAGGGTGTAGAACTTTGACCTTTACATTTAGATGATTGAGTTAAGGACTTATTTATTAAGGATGATCGGAAACTAATTTCCAATTAAGAAGAAAGAAGACTTTTTGATTGAATAGATTAAGACAATGTTACCTAAGGGTGGAGAATTTTTGGCATTTGTACTTTGTGATTTAATTAAGGACTTACTAAATACTTGAGTTCTTACTAAATGAATGTTATCTTTACGTTACAACTATGTGACCACTTTGGTGAACACTATGTGGCCACTTTAGTGATAAGTTGTTATGCCATAATATTGAGAATGCTGTATTTTGATTTCTGTGAATGTTTTCCCTTATTTTTTTACTGAATAAATAGAGAGTTCACTATCCTGTGTAATTAGAACCTTGAAGCTGTTCACAGCAGCTGCCCTCTGGAAACCTGCTTGTGCATGGCTTTATACCTTCTTTCACCTACCACTTTTCCCCATCATCCTTTAGATAAACAACAATTTTGATCCTTCAAATATTATGGTGTTCTATGATTCATTGTTAAATACCATCACTGGCAGAAGATTGCTATTGGGAAAATGGAGTTCTAAGTCACAGGGCAGCTTTGGATTCCAGGGGTGCAGAACCTGCAGCCTTGAGGCCACATGTGAACTGCAAGCGTGACCCTCTGACTGAATCCAAACTTCACGGAATAAATCTCCCCTTTTGTTTGTTCTTGGGTCAAGAACACATCAATCTCAGGCAGACAAACATTCACAAGAATTCTTACCTCACTCATCTAAGGTTATCTCCACATCATATTGTAGAAGTGAAAGAGATATTAAGATGAATTAAGTAAATATGAGCATTATTAGATACAAATGTGAAAATTATACAAAAGATTAATATAGAAAGAAGCATCATGTGGAATATGAAGTTAACTCAGAAAATGCAAATTATTAAAATGCTTGAGGAAGACAATTAAGAAGAGGCAAATTTGACTCAAAATTATTTCCCTGAGGAAGGATTGTTTGGGAAAGGCAAGATGAGTTGGAGAAGTCAGGATGACATCATGGAAAGATTAGTAACTTTGGAGCCAGAGGATGTGGGTTTGAATATCAGCTGTAATACTTATATCCTTTCTAATCTTCTGCAAATCATTTTACCTCCCTGTGCCTCCATTTCCTCATCTATAAAGTGAAAAGTTTGGACCATATGCCCTCCAAGATCTCTTACAGCTCCAAACTCATAAACTTATGATTTCTGAGACTTATCCTGAAGGTCCAGTTAAAATAATTTAAATCCACGTGTTAGTAAGAGTTGAGGCTGAAGAAGAAGAACAGATCACTTGAAGTTTTCATAAGAGGGCTCTTAAAAGGGTAGGTAGGAAGGAAAGTTGATCAGGGAATAGCAATAGAGGTAGGAAGGAAGAAATAGAAAATATACCAGCACAATATCTTTGTTACACTTGGTTCATAGTTAAAGGCATTTGTTTTTAATGAAGAAAAGTGATATGATTTTTGTGAGAATAAGACAGATGGAAAAAAATGGCTCAAAAGAAGATTCATAGCAAGGATCAGATTTATGGGTGACATCAGCAAATGCTCTTATAAAACATATGTCGTCAAAGTATTAGAAATAACTCCTAAGAGATAATACAAAGATATGCATACGCAGTGATTTCGATTCTAAAAATGAAAGAACATGATATATAATTCTGAAATGAAGCAGTACATGGTTTATTTGGGGGAGAGAGAAAGGGCCATAAAGAAGGCTATCAAAAGGACTTTACGATGATCATAATTGTTTATGTTCTTTCCCAAACAGAAGCAGCAGGAGACAATTTGTTTGGTAAGGTTACAGGAACACTGTAAAGTGATGGGTCAACCAGAGGACCTACAGAATTCATACAAAAACATCAATACCCAGATGTATTATAAGCTTATAGTAGGGCAGAAGACATATTGCAATAAAAGCATGGCCTTGAAGATTAGTGCACCCCAGAAAGAGTGAAGTCCGTAAGTGTGGAGAATACCTAGAATTTCCTGAATGAGTTTCTAACAATCAGGCTCAGTGACTGAGGTGTAGATTGTTGACTTACTTCCTTTTGATAAAAAATTTACCACTTACCCATATTATATTGAATGAAAATGGTTGCTATTAGTCACTCATTCTAAATGCAACTTTCTTTGTGTCCAATATGACCTCAGTAATTTATAGTTAATCATGGAGGTAGAGAAATAGAGGGGAAAAATGCTGAACTTGGAGTCATAGGCTTTGAATTTAAGTCTTAAATTGATTATTTACTTCCTGAGAAACTTTGGAAATATCACTTAATTTCCCTGGGTATTTTCCTAATCTGTAAAATGAGAGGGATGAAAACAAGCAGACTTCTATGGTATCTTTCTATCTTTAGATCAATTACCAGGCAGTATCCTGTAGTTTGACTGGATAGCCAGCACTTTTCCAATTTGTGTATATGTTTATTTCATTGTTTGTGACACTTAAGATGATTTTGGTAGATGTGAGTTAAAATAGCAAAATATGAGGGCTGAAGTATTTTTAGAGATTATGATATTAACCTATCATGAAGAACATTCTACTGAAGAAAAAAGGGGAATTAAACATAAATGCATAATTTGCTTGATATAAATTAAGTTCTTTTAAGAAATTGAAAAAGATTTTCCTCCTTTTTGGCAAGGACATATTTGCATATTAGAAGGGAAAACTTGGTAAATTAGATTCTGTTCTTAATGAAAACTAGTCTGACAGAAATATAAAAATTGAATTGGAAGTAGAGAGAAGGATATGTGAAAAGGGAAGGTCAAATTTATTTTAGTGTCCAAGTGAGATTTGATTCCAGACAAGGAGAGATAGAAGAGATGCAGAGAGACTATATCCAAATATATAAAGCTTCCATTAAGCAGTAGTTCTCAACCTGTGGGTTATGTTCAATTTGTAACAATGAAAATACATCCTGCATATCAGATATTTACATTACGATTCATAACAGTGGCAAAATTACAGTTATAAAGTAGCAACAAAAATAGTTTTATGGTTGGGGATCACCACAACATGAGGAACTGTATCAAAGTGTAGCGCCATTAGAAAGGTTGAGAACCACTGCATTAGAGGCTTACTAAATAATTTAAGTTAGCTTAATTAAACTTGTGGCTTTGGATAAGTCACTTGACTTCTCTGAACCTCATTACGCTCATCTGTAAAATAAGGATAACAACTACTATCTGCTTTATTGTTGAAAGGAAAGTACTTAATGAAATACAAAGAACTGCATAAAAACTAATTTTTTGGAAGGAGAATGAATGGGATGGGAAAAAGAAGATGGGGAGTAGAAGGGGAAGAAGTAGGAGGAAGAAGGGGAGGAGGAGGAAAAGAGGGAGAGGAGGAGGAGAAGTTGGTGGTAGAGGAGGTAGAGAGGTTGGTAGTAGAGGAGAAAGTGGAAGATGAGGAGGAGTAAAGGAGGAGGAGAAGGAGGAGAAGGGGGGGGGGGCTGGGGCTGGGGCTGGGACTGGTTTGGGGATTAATTGCCTGAGGTAAAATAAGAGAAGAGTGTGGACAGAGAATTTAAATGTATAAAAATAAAATAAAATATGTTCTGGGAAAAATATGAGTGGATCTTTTAGAGGATAAAATAAGAATAGAGAAATGAAGAAAAGATACTTACAAAAAATTATGTTTCATGAAAATTAAGAAATGGTCAGTAACACCAATATTCTTTGAAGAACTGTGACTGACCTAGTTATGCTAAGTTGTAAATACTCAAGTCAACTACAAAGGACCTATGAAAGAAGATGCTATCCACTTCCAAAGAAAGAACTGATAAACAGAAGTATCTGTACTATGGTTTAACATATATTTTTATTTCTTTGTTAAATAGTGACCTTCTCTAGTATGGGATGGGAAGGGGTAAAGGTGCCTGCCCTTGAGTAAATCATTCATATTAATTTTCCTTAGGGGCAGCTAGGTGGTGCGGTAGATAGACTGCAAAGCCTGGAGTCAGGAAGACTCATCTTCCTGAGTTCAAATCTGGAATCACTTACTAGCTGTGGGAGCCTGTTTAACTTTCTTCGCTTCAGTTTCCTCATCTGTAAAATGAGCTAGAGAAGGAAATGACAAATTGCTTCATTATCTTTGCCAAGAAAGCCCAAAATGGAGTCATGAAGAGTCAAATAGAACAGAAAAAAATGCAACAACAGTTTTCCTTAATATTCTAGTTGCTATAATGAATAGCTTAGCTAATACATAATGCTATTTAGAGAAAGGGTAGGATTGGAAATGTTACCATATCATCAATTAGTGACCTATAATATTTAAAACCAAATTTAAGAGACATTTACTGAGAACCTACTGTTTGTATAGCATTGTAGTAGATCCTAGAAGAGATAAAAAAATTTAAATAATATTGGGAGGGAGACAGTTCAGAACTTAAAATATAGCACTACATAAGTAAATAAATAAATTTTTTAAAATAAAGAAGTGCTCAAAAAAAAGTTTTTCAAAGGAGTATGACTTCAATAAAACATTCATTTCAGAAGAAAACACAAAAGGAATCTGATAGAGTTTAAAATATTGAAGAGACAAAAAATTTCCTCCTTTCAAAACTTTAATACCTCCATGGATTTTGATGGTTACACAGCTAGTATGTGTCATAGATGAGACCTGAAATCAGGTCTTTCTGACTCCAAAGTTGTCTTTTTATCTATTACTCACACTGCTTCTCAACTACACGGTCTATTTTCAAAAACAGCTATTTTTCATCTTCGTGTGTTTAGGATGAACTCTCTAAGTGATTATAAAAATCTAGATCATGCTAAGTCTTTTTTTAAAAAATTATTGATTTGTTTGTTTACTTTTAGTTTACAAGATTGAGTGCCACAATCCCTTGAGTTTCAAATTTTCTGCCCTCCTTCTTCCCTCCCCCCCGCCATGGTGGCATGCAATCAAGTATAGGATCTGCATATACTTTCACATTAGACATTAGTCTGGTTGTATAGAAGGATTGTAACCATTGGAATGAACAATGGGAAAGAGGAAACAAAACCAAATATGGAGAAGAAAGAGAGCATGTAGTTTGCTTCAGTATGCATTTAAACTCTGTTCTTTCTAGATCTTTCTCTTCATGTAGACATTTCCTTCCATCCTGAGTCCTTTAGAGTTGTCTTATAACCTTGTATTGCTGAGAAGAGTACAGTTTATCAGAGTTGGTCATCACGCATACGATGTGTCTGTCATTGTTTACAAATTTCTCCTGGTTCTACTCTTCTCAATTAGCATCAGTTTGTGTAAGCCTTTCCAGGTAAATATGAAGTCCATCTCCTCCCCATTTCTTAGATCACAATAGTATTCCATTACATTCATATACCACAACTTGTTTAGCCATTCTCCAATTGATGGGCATTCCCTTAATTTCCAATTTTTTGCCACTACAAAGAGAGCTTCAATAAATATTTTTGTACATATGGGTCTTCTTTCCACTTCTATGATCTATTCAAGATACAACCGTAGAAGTAGTATTACTGCATCAAAGAGTATGCAATTATTTATAGCGCTTTCAGCATAGTTCCAGATTGCTCTCCAGAATGGTCAAATCAGTTCACAACTCCACCAATAATGCATTACTGTTCCAATTTTTCAACATCCTCTCCAGGATTTGTCATTTTCCTGTTTTGTCATCTTAGCCAATCTAAATGGTGAGATGTGGGGCCACAGAGTTGTTTTTATTTGAATTTCTCGAATCGATAATGATTTAGAGCATTTTTTTCATGTACTAATAGATATCCTTAATTTCTACCTCTGAAAATTGCCTGTTCATATCTGATGGCTATTTATCAATTGGAGAATGACTTGTATTCTTATAGATTTGACACAATTACCTGTACATTTTAGAAATGAGGCCTTTATCAGAGACACCGGTTGTAAAAATTCTTTCCCAATTGCCCACTTCTCCCTTAATCTTGCTTATGTTGGCTTTGTTTGTACAGAAACTTTTCAATTTAATGTAATCAAGATTAACCATTTTGCATTTTATAATGCTGTCTAACTCTTTTTTGTCATAAAGTCTTCCCTACTCCATAAATCTGACAGGTAAACTATTACTTGCTTCCCCAGATTGCTTAAAATATTAGCCTTTATACCTAGATTGTGAACCCATTTAGACTTGATTTTGGAATACGTCATTAGATAATGGTCTATGCCCAGTTTCTGCCATACTATTTTCTAGTTTTCCCAGAAGTTTTTGTCAAATAGTGAGTTCTTATCCCTAAAACGGGGGTCTTTGGGTTTATCAAACAGTATATTACTATGGTCATTGACTACTGAGTCTTTTAAACCCAATCTATTACATCGATCCACTATTCTATTCCTAAACCAGTACCAAGTAGTTTTGATGACTGCTGCTTTATAATACAGATTAAAATCTGGTACAGCTAGGCCACCTTCCTTAGCATTTCTTTTCATTAATTGCCTTGATATTCTGGACCTTTTGTTCTTCCAAATGAATTTTGTCACTATTTTTTCTAGCTCAGTAAAATAATTTTTGGGTATATTGATTGGTATGGCACTAAATATGTAATTTAATTTAGGTAAAATTGTCATTTTTATTACATTAGCTCGACCCGGCCAGGAGCAATTGATGTTTTTCCAATTATTAGATCTGACTTTATTTCTGTGAAAAGTGTTTTGTAGTTGTGTTCATATAGGTCCCGGGTTTTTTTGGCGGGTAGATTCCCAAATATTTTATAATGTCTACAGTAACTTTAAATGGAGTTTCTCTTACTATCTCTTGCTGTTGGACTTCATTAGAAATATATAGGAATGCTGAGAATTTATGTGAGTTTATTTTATTTCTTGCAACTTTGCTAAATTTATTTATTATCTTAAGAAGTTTTATACTTCATTCTCAAGGATTCTCCAAGTATATCATTGTATCATCTGCCAAGAGTGATAGCTTAATCTCTTCTTTGCCTAATTTGGTTTCTTTGATTTCTTTTGCTTCCCTAATTGCTACTGCTAACATTTCTAGTACCAGATTGAGTAAGAGGGGTGATAAGGAACATCGTTGTTTCACCTCTGATCTTATTGGAAATGCTTCTAGTTTATCTCCATTACATAAAATACTTGCTGGTGGCTTTAAATAGATGCTGCCTATTATTCTAAGGAAAACTCCATTTATTCCTATACTTTCTAGGGTTTTATTAGGAATGGATGTTGTATTTTGTGAAAAGCTTTTTCTGCATCTATTGAGATAATCATATGGTTTCTGCTAGTTTTATTGTTGATATGATCAATGATACTGAAGGTTTTTCCAATAATGAACCATCCTTGCATTTCTGTAATAAATCCAACCTGATCAAAATATATTATTTTCATGATAAGTTACTGTAGACTTTTTGCTAATATTTTATTTAATTTTTTTGCATCTATATTCATTAGCGAAATTAGTCTATAATTTTCTTTCTCCATTTTGTCTCCTCCTGATATAGGTATCAGTACCATATTTGTGCCATAAAAAGAATTTGGTAGGACTCCTTCCTCAGTAATTTAACCAAATAGCTTGTAAAGTATTGGGATCAATTGTTCTTTAAATATTTGATAGAATTCACTAGTAAATCCATCTGGCCCTGGAGATTTTCTCCTAGGGAATTCACTGATGGCTTGTTCAATTTCTGTTTCTGAGATGGGGTTATTTAAGTAATTTTCTTCCTCTTCAGTTAATCTGGGCAACTTATATTTTTTGTAAATATTCATCCATTTAACTCAGATTGTCAAATGTATGTGCATACAATTGGGCAAAATACTTCCTAATTATTGTTTTTATTTCCTCTTCATTGGAGGTAGATTTACCCTTTTCATTTTTGATAACTCAAAATTTGGTTTTCTTCTTTCCTTTTTTTAATCATATTGACTAAAGGTCTATAAATTTTATTGGTTTTTTTTCATAAAACCAGCTCTTAGTTTTATTTATTAATTTCATCATTTTTTTAATTTCAATTTTATTAATCTCTCCTTTGGTTTTCATTATTTCTAATTTAGTATTTATTTGGGGATTTTCAGTTTGTTCTTTTTCTAGCTTTTTAAATTGCATGCCCTATTCATTGACCTCCATTTTCTCTAATTTATTCATGTATGAATTCAGGGATATAAAACTTCCCCTAAGAACTGCCTTTGCTGCATCCCACAAGTTTTGGTATGATGTCTCATTATTGTCCTTCTCTTGAATGAAGTTACTGATTGTTTCTATAATTTCTTGTTTGACTCACTCATTCTTTAGGATTAACTTATTTGGTTTCCAATTAGTTTTTTGCCTTTTTTTCATG
>CM053580.1:113588295-113607563 GCA_028627135.1 Pseudochirops cupreus
ATTTAGGATTTTACTCTGGGTGAGACATTTATCTCTGGGTTTTCTGGATCAGGGAGGGGGAATTGGAGCAACTAGTTTTTATTCTGCCATCTTGAGCCCTGGAAGTTCAGGTTTGTGATTTTTAAACAGCCAGGCTGTGGGCTAGTAGCCCCAGGAGAAGCTGCTGTCCCTGCTGCAGGCCCTGTGTTTTCTCTTACCCAGCTCCAACTATCCTCTGTGCTGTGGTGAGATGGCTACAAATCGCCCTTGGGGTAGGTGAGTCTGCTGGTTGGGGCTCTTCTCACTCTGCTGTAGTCTGCTCTCAGATCCACACTGGTGCAGCTCCTGTGTGCTCCACATTCCCCCTGTCCAGACCTATGTGACCACTTTCCTGGGATGGCAATCTGCCATGCTCTGTCTCCCAATGGATTCTGTCACTCTAAAATCCATTCAAATTCACTTTTTAAACTTTAGCAACAATATTCTTGGAGGAGCTTAGAAAAGTTACTGCTTCCTTTCTGCCATCTTACCTCTACCCCCTGATCATGCTAAGTCTTGATGTAATCAGTACAATGTAATTTGAAAAGGAGATCCAGTAGAAAACTGTAACTATGCAGGGAATGTCTCTTCTATTTGGACTCTGCCATACACACCTTTTAAACAGCTAGAAGGTGCAGCAGATAAAATTCCAGGCCTGGAGTCAGGAGAAAATAAGTTAAATTCTGGTCTCAGACACTTAATAGCTATGTGATCCTGGACAAGTTATTTAACCCTGTTTGCCTTAGTTTCCCCATCTTTAAAATGAGGTGGAGAAGTAAATGGCAAATGATTTCAGTATCTCTGCCAAGAAACCTCAAATAAGGTCACAAAGTGTTGGGCACAACTAATCAACACAACAACACAATGCACTTACTTTAGTATAGTGACAAATGCTCTTGATATGTATACATTAACCTGTCATGCTTCATTTGGTGTTAATTATCAGGAAGCTATCAAATAAGATTGTCTTTGCTATTGCATCTTTCAGAAAATCATATGATTTTTTCCCTCATATTTATGAAGAGACTTTTAAGGGGACACCTATCAATTGCTTGTTCTCTCAAAAACAAATCTTTAAAAATATAATCAACAAAATATGACCACAGTGTGATCTTATTATATTTACTTCCCCCTTCAGTATTCTCTTAATACCAATAGAAAAGGAAAGAGAAGGCTAAGGAAAGAGTAAGAGATAGAATAGTGAGTGAATTTTCTGACTGGGGGGAAGTAAGAGATTGCTTATGTGTGCAGCTAAAATAAGCAATCATAAATACAAACAATTTCATTTCTCAGAACACCCAGAAAATAGCTATCATACATTTCTGAGGGCAGATTCCATACCTTCAGTCAAAGAAACAAGATAATTTGAAAAGCAATGGGGTGTAAAACTAGTAGAGGAAAGTTTGGATAAAGGTACATGCCCTTGAGCAAATCATTCATATTAATTTTCATTATGGGTAGTTAGGTGGTGCAGTAGATAGAGTGTGAAGCCTGGAGTCAGGAAGACTCATCTTCCTGAGTTCAAATCTGGAATCAGACATTTACTAGCTGTGGGAGCCTGGGCAAGTCATTTAACTTTCTTTACCTCAGTTTCCTCATCTGTAAAATGAGCTAGAGAAGGAAATGACAAATTGCTTCAGCATCTTTTCCAATCAATCCCAAAATGGGGTCATGAAGAGTTGAAAAGAACAGGAAAAAAAAACAAAACAGAAACACAACAGTTTTCCTTATATTTTAGTTGATATAATGAATGGTTTACCTCATAAATAATACTATTTAGGGAAAGGGGAGGATTGAATATGTTATGATATTGTGAATTAGTAACTTCTATAATATTTTAAACCAAATTCAAGAGGTATTTACTGAGAACCTGTTCTGTGTATAGCACTGTGGTAGATACTAACAGAGACAAAAAATGTAAATAATATTGGAAATCAAAGCAAATTAGTGCATGCTGCAGACGTTAATTTTTAGCATAAGCCAAACAAGAATGAGTGAAGCATTTTATTTGTCAATTTGAATTCTTTCTTTTGTAGTGAGAAATTATTAGTTTGAAAGCATACTGTCATTTTTTTTTTCTTGAACAGAATAGTATTAGTTCAAGGTGAAGTATAAGGTGTAGGGTTTAATCATAGGATGCAGTTTTACAAATAGCCACCTGCCCAAAATAAGAAGTGAATTAACTGTAAGAGTAATTTGGAACTTTAGTTTCTCTTTCCTTCTAGTTAGCTGCCCTAAAATGACTAATAAATAATTATGAATTTATTTGAAAGGCTGTCTTAGAATTTATCCACTAGGTGTATAATATTTAGTCTCTAAAGTCATTAAAGTAATTTCTAAGATGATGAATTTTGCTTGAATTTTAACAATAGTACATAGGAAAAAATGTTGCACTATTGTAAGATAAAATAACTAAGATTTTTTTTTCAGTTATTTCCTTTAAAAAGCTTAGAAATTTCAAAGATTAGATGAGTAGGGAAGGAAACTGGAAGGGTAAATAAGCCATAGTCAGTAAAGAAGGGACACTGAGTAATTCACCATGAACTCAATAAATGATACAGGATAAAACTTAAAACGACATAATTCACCTGATATATATTCCAATTTTAAAAAAATCTTAATATTGAAAAAATACTGAAGAGGTACTCACATGGTTTAGGGGTACTTGGTCCCCAAAAATGTCAAGGCAGGTTTACTTGGAATGATTTCACACACTTAAGCCTTCTTTCCGTCAAGTGGCAAGATTTATTGCAATGCTAATAGGAATGGTTAAAGTTACTTTGGGGAACTTGCAATTTAACAGTATTGAATCTAAAGCTTATATAGAAAAGGAGTAGGGAAAGGATGCCAAGTATGCTAATTAGGTAATGTGGGCATATGCATATACTTGGACTACTAGTCCCAGTGCTGGCCTGCTGGAATGTATGAGAAAACTCAGGGAGCCAACAGAAATATCTTTAATAAGGTGACAAGATAGCCTGGGAAAGAATCCTTGTGTCAGGCACCAGAGACAGGATCCTTCTGCAGGCATCCCTGTGTCTGTTCTGATAAGAGAATGCATTCTGCAATGAGAGAAAATTTTCTCACAGTGCTGGGGCTTACTGAGAAATTGGGAGGCTCCCAGAGACACAATCTTAGAGCTGGGGCCCAAGAACCCCATCGATACTACATCTGACAACAAACATATAGTAAGAACAATGTTTGTTATTTTACTTCAAATATGTACTGGAATTTTGTTCTTAGAGGTTATTCTCTTTATGAATATAAAGACTAATAATTACTCTAACTTCAATTTGATTTTCATTTCTCCTTGATTTTAATCCATAAGACTATTATTATAAATTCATTTCTATAGAAGTGTAGCAACAATGTAATATTCATAATGTCCACAGTGACTATAAATATGCTGGTGTAGTTGTGGATCATAAAATGTAACAGGCTCTCCACATGAAGGACAGAGCCAAAGCATTTATTCAAATACCAGAAAGCCAGGTACCAAAACCGGAAAGTCAAAATCATTACAGTAGCCACAAAGCTGATACACATAGTTAATGTAGTAAACACCCACATTTCCAAACCTTCAGAACAAAACAGACTCCCTCAGGCAAATATCCTCCTCTCCTCACTCACAGTAGCTGCTCAGCCTCCATGCTGCTTGCTCCCAGCAGTTCTGGCTCCTAGCAGTTCTCATTCCCAGCAATTCTCAGCAGAAGTTCTCAGAAGAAGTTCTGCCACCACCAATTCTGTTCTCAAAATCTCTTCCCTCTCCAGCCTGGGTGTGTTATTAGCTCCTCCCTGCCCTCCCCCTTCCTGCTACATCAGCAATTTCATCCCACTGTGGGATTCACAAGTTCTGGGTCTTAATACTTGACCCAATTATGAACTTGAAACTAAGTGCTAAGTACCTGTAAGCTTGTCAATACAAGGGGTATGCAAGATCTTCAAATCCCATTACCATTACAAGAAGTCATAGCAATAATGTCCTTAACTATAACTAAGAAACACTAACATCCTCAAAATAATCTCATAAATGTTTAGCAGAGCAGAGAACTTTGGAAGGCACTACTCAAAGAGAGTTATATAAACCTGATCACCTCCTATCTACTGTAATTATTATCCTAACATGATTAAAACATGTATGTATAAGATAAATAGATGCATGAATCAATGGCAAGACACCTATATCATATTGGCAGTAACATTAAAAAGAGCCAGAAATGTATTGAGGTTCTTTGTAATGTTGATATGTTGAAGAGAGAGTAGTATATCCCACCTGCTAACTAACACTTCTACATTCTCCAGAAAGTATCTATTTCAGTTATTATTAACATTGGTAATCTGATCCCACCAAACCTATTCACTCTTCTTCTTTAGCCTGTTTCAGTCATAGCAAATCTTCCCCTCATCTCAAAAAACACCATCCCTGCATCTGAGTATAAAATAAAATAAAATAAAATATATATACATTCATGTCAACCCGTAGTCTTAAAAATATTCCATAATTTTAATTTTTCACAAATTCCAACTACTTGTCCATAACCACTCTCCCAGTTAACTTAGTTATTATGATTATCCTACAGAGGAACATTTAATTGTATTCTGTTTTATTAAAAATAATTTGAGAAAAAGGAAAAATCTTTTAAGAGTTCAAAGAGGTAAGTAAACATATCTACAATCAGTCCACTAAAATGTACTGTGGTTTTGGAATCAGAGGGCCTAAATTCAATTCCCAGACACTTAACATTAGTTGTGGCTTTGGGTAATTCATTTTATTCTCTAGGCCTAAGTTTCCTTATCAGATAAATAAGTTCACTTCCAGTTCTAATTCAGTAACCCCATATCCCTTGACTGAAGACCAGCATTCTTCTTTGGGGCAAGGCTTTCAATTCATTCTGTTAATACATATGTACCTTTGTTTTCATTGGATCATGGATTTAGAAATGGAGAGAACTTTAGAAGCTATTTGATCTAATCATTTCTCTTTTCTTTTGCTTTTTTTGGATGGGGAGGGCAGGGCAATTGGGGTTAAGTGACTTGCCCAAGGTCATACGGCTAGTAAGTGTTAAGTGTCTGAGGTCACATTTGAACTCGGGTCCTCCTAACTCCAGAGCCAGTGCTCTATGCACTGCACCACCTAGCCACCCCAAATCATTTCATTTTTCAAAGGAAAGCCTGAAGTTCAATAAAATTTAGTGATTTTCAAAAGGTCAGTCACATCAGTCACTAGTGACCAAGTCAAATTCAAACCCAGGTCCTTTGATGTCAAATCTGGTATTTTTTCTACTATACCTCCCTCTTAAACCCCTTCAGGATAAATATAATGTCCTATTTATATAACCTTCCTTTAGAGCTGGCTTGGGAGTCAAGATCAGTTCTCTCCAGAGGCAAGTCCAATTATCTTTACATTACCCCCCAAGGGTCTAACCCAGTTCTTGGTATGTGGTGGTGACCTCCTGAGTCTATTAAATGATTGCCACTCTTGTATTTTAGAACATTGCCCTCTTTAAGAAAATCAGACCCTTTGAGTAGTCAGTGAAGAAGGGGACTCCGATGTCAACAGTTTCAACTAAATAAATCCTAGACAAAAGGTGTAGCCAGATTGGTCTCCCATCCCAGAAGTGAAGAAATAGAGAAACCTATGTACTTCTATGTCCTTTAAACACTCCAAGCTTAAGAATCTGTCCATTTATTAGTTTTGTACCAGTGGGTGAGTATGAACCAGATAAATATTTCAAGGAAAATTGTGCTCAAGTCTTATGAATGTATCAGAGCTTAGGGAAATCAGTCAGGGACTCAGCTGACTTTGTTGCTTACATTTCCTAAACACAGAATCTCCTTACTGCTTATAAACTATCATTTTAAATAAATATAATCATTCCCAGAACTTCCCATGTGAACAGAAGCTATTTGTTACTGGCAACTCCTTATTAGTTTATCACGTTCTATCCTATGGCAAGACAGTGTGATGCAAATAATGCTTCAGAAAGATACCTGTCTTACTTTACGCCAAACCAGAGTTGTGCTCCCAAGTGATTTACCTTTCCACAAGGAGGGAAAAGATAAGTGCTTATAAATACCCCATCACCAGTGGGTAGCGGGCAATGTCATTTTTCAACTGCTACCTTGGGGGGAAAAGTGGAGTTGGTGTGAAAGGTTTGGCAGAGCAGTGGCATGCAGTTTAATTAATTTCAATTCTGTACCCTTCTGTGTTTCAATTTTGGAATTTCCCTTTCCTCTAAGCACTCCAGAATTAGCACTTCAACATAAACTGTTTCTCAGTTGGGAGCACCAGCTTCTGCCTACAGTGAATGGTGTTTGCTGCAAAGAGCCCAACAAAAGGCAAGCTCCCTTGTTTCTGTGCCCTCTGTCAGTCAAAATAATTCCCTTTAAAGATGTGGCTGAGAAGAAACAGCTAAATGCAAAGGAAGTCGATCACTTTCTCTTAGCTATGCTGATTGTTGGGATTGAATTGTAAGGGCTAGCTTTTACCAGGCAAGAAAAGTTGTATCTTTTGCAATTTGGGTGTCAGTGCAAATACTACATTGATCATTTAATTTGGTCAACTTAATTTATGCTTTAGTTGCATCGATTGATTTTGAAAGAAGTACTACTTTATAAAACTACAGACTACCAGCATTGGAAGGCTGCTCATGAGCATGCTGCTAATTTTTCTACCATCATCCCCAAACTCAGACCTAAGGCAGCAAATGATTGCCTTAATTGTTAGAAAATCCCTCCTTATTTGGAGTAGATAACACTCTCTCTATAACTTTTATCTATGCCTGTTACTTCTTCCCAAAGTGAGTGAGATGGTGGTGGGGAGGGCAAGTCAAAAATTGCTCTAATTTCTTTATATATGGCAACCAATATAGTAATCAAAGAGTCAGAGTCCATAACCTGTAAGATCTTTCTGAGGCCTTTCTCCCACTCTTGCCTCAGAATAAACATGAACAGTTCCTTCATGAATCATGTTCTCTTATGCTTTCCAGGCCCCTCATCTTTCCGGACTCCTTAATATGGACTTACTCTCGTCCATGGGGCTCCAAAGATAAGCATAAATTTTCTTCCTGTGGGCTGACAAATCTAACAAATCTCTCCTAGCTCTCTGGTTTGTATTAACACAATGCTAAAAAAAAATATTGAGCTTGAAATATACCAAACCCCCAATGTCTTTTTCACCAAGATTGAGGGTTATCTATTTCTCTTCCATTCTTTGATTTTTAATAAAAATGAAAATATGAGATATAATACACGCACACACTTACAGGAGTTTTCATTTGGATTGTTTGGAAAATTCAAATCAAATTTCCATTGAATATTGTCATCCTTATAATAATTGCTCATTTGTATCTATTTAGTGATATGACTTAAGGTAATACTTTTTGTATTACTATGAAATACATAAATAGTCTAATAGGTTTCCCGTTTTAATTCCTTCATAATTAAGTTGATGTAGCTAAACATTTCTCACAATAGGAATCTCTTCATTTAAATGTATTAACAAGATCCTATCCTACTTATTTGATATATCTCCTACTAGCCTGAAAAAGTCTAGATGAAAATGAGATTTTAGCAAGCATCCATTGCTGTGAAGTAAGTTTGTACCTTTTTTATCTTATCTAACTACAAATGAGTTTTTTATCATGAAAATTAAATATGATATTGAAAGATATTTATCTTTCCTTATTTGTTCTAGAATATAATTCCTATTTTCTCCCACATTTGAGGAAAAAGCTAGTCTTACAGGATGTAATAAATATATTTACTGGATCATACAAAGGTTTTTTTTTTTAAAACTCTGTGCATATTAAAAATGTTTACAAAGAGTTTATTGTTCAAGTGGTTATTTGGGAGGTACCTAAGTTCCAATTTTGTAGAAAATAGAAATCCAAAGGAGTTGATTTTCTTCTTAGAGTTAATAGGTATTACAAGTGTATATCTGTGAAAGAAGAGACCTCTTCTTAGTCGTCTGTGTCCTAGATAACAAAATTACAAAATTGTACCTTTTCTATTAGCTTAGCTTTTCACTAGCCTAGTTAGAATCTAGATGGTAAAAATTGTTTTAACATGACAGAGATGGCACCAGTATCCTGAGATTTCAATCATTTCAAATAAATTGAATTGCAGTCCCAAAGAGGAGTCATTCTTTCTTATCCATCCTGATCAAAATCATAGGGATTCTTTAGAGAATTGGTGAGGCAGATTAACACTAGTAAAATGAATCATAGAATATGGGCAACTCTACAGTAAACTCAGGCAAACAGAGAATACTCATCTTGGAGATCTTCATTGCATTAAGTGCTTTCTGAAAAGCCTCAAGGGTTCACATATAACAATGGAAAAGTCCTGATTGAGTGTATCATATGTTGTACTATGTATTTTTCCATTTCTATTAAAATATCTTTGCGTATTTTAAATAAATGATGTGGAGAATCAGTTTTAAACTAGTTTTTTTTCATCTGAAACTGCAAATTATTTAGACCAGACTGTTTGAAGGCTATTAAGTTATTAATATTATTGCCTCTCTCTAACTTGATTTTCTGTCATAGACTGGTAATAAAAGTCATATTTTTTTTCATCCGTTTAACAAGTATTTTTAAAATGACCATTTTAATTCCACAGTAATTAATTTACAAGGAGCATTATTAAGTACTAAATTGGTTATAGTTTTTGTTCTTCAGTTGTTTTTCAGTCATATCCAAGATCTTGTGACCCATTTAGGGTTTTCTTGACAAGAGATATTTTGCCATTTCCTTCTCTAGCTTATTTTACAGATGAGGAAACTAAGACAGAGTTAAGTGACTTTCCCAGGGTCACACAGAGAGTTAGTGTCTGAGGCATGATTTGAACTCTGGATGATGAGTCTTCCTGAGTCCAGGCTGAACACTCACTGCACCACCATACTGGCAGCAACCTCAAGTTATCAAACATATTTGAAATGTTTTGCAAATGTTAAAATTCTTCATGAATGCTGCTTGTAGTAGTGGTAGTGGTGGTAGTAGTAGTAGCAGTAGTAGTAGTAGTAGCAGTAGTAGTAGTAGTTGTGGTAGTAGTAGTAGTAGTAGTATTGTTATTGTAATTCTTATCATAACAGATGAGAAAATTGTTGCCCAGAAAGAAGAATAGATTTCTTTAACATTATATTAGCATTAAGCCAATGAGGTAGAATGTAAGCTGAGGACTGCTAGCTCTTAGAGCTGCTCATAATTTCACTGAGTTACCAGAGGATTCAGAGTTTAGGTGAGATAAAATAAAGCATATACACAAAAAAAGTATAATACGAAGTGTAAATAGGAAGTGTGCTATAGAAGACAGAGTGCTGAACTTGAAAAAGGTCTGCGTTGGCAAAAATCCTGGCTTTTTTACCTATTGGCTTTTGAAAAGAATTGAGTTCTGCCTGAGAGAACCAGGAATGAATCCTTCACAGAGAAGGTGGGCATTTGAGCTGTGACGTGAAGGAAGAGAAGAATTTGGAGAGGGTGAGCTGAGTGGGAAGGTAAAGGAAGTAATTTTGAATAAAAGGTATAGAAATGAGAATGTGTAATCATGTTTGGGGTTAAAATACAGGATATTATTATTTCAGAATAGCAGGTAACCAGTTCTTTAGTGATTTCTTTAGGCCTTGTCCATTGTGAGGACATGATCACACGTGTCAAATGTTTAGGCATTTGCAGATGAGGGTAATGTAGGAAGGGTAATAAAACCTACCTGAGGGAAGAGAAGATCTAAATTGACATCAAAGTAAGCAGAGACCAGCCTGCTCTGTATCAGGATTTCTTCAGAGTTCCAAAATTCAGATGTTTGAACAAGAAATGGTTGCAAGAGTAGAGATTCAGACTGAGATGTCAGTATTAGATCAGAAAATAAAATAGTTTGTGAGAGAAGTTATCCATATGTCTCACTTTTTAAAAAAATATATTATTTTTATTGCCACTATTTGTTTTTCCATTCCTGCCTAGCTCCAGTGTGCTAGTGTAGTTCTAACTCAGGGTCCAGTGTGCCCCTTTCTGACTTTACACTAGGTTGAATTTGCATGCCAATTCTTCTTTCAGGGACCTGAATGCCATTGCTTAGTGGACTGCCTCTGATGGAGGATCTTTAACAATTCAAAAACATTCAAATTATTCACCAGTTTTCTACTCTTTTCCTTTTGTACTTACCCTTGTGCATGGATAAAGTATTATAGGTCTCATTGTTTCTATGACTCGATTTCCTGAACAATTATCTCTGGATGTCACTGGTAAAATACAGAAATTCTGATGATTTATGTGAGCTTTTTCGATATCCTACAACTTTGCTAAATTTATCGCTTTAATTAATTTTTAATTGACTTTCTAAGATTTTTTTCTTTTTTTTTTTTGTTGAGGCAATTATGGTTAAGTGATTTGCAGTGTCACACATCTAGTAAGTGTCTGTGGCCATGTTTAAACTCAAGTCCTCCTGACTCCATGACAAGTGCTCTATTCACTGTGCCATCTAGAAGCCCCAAGTATTTTCTTAGAAACTATTGTATCATCTGCAAACAGCAAACAAAAAACAATTTTAATCTCATTTCCTTTTTACTCAAGATTATTCCCTGAATTTCCTTTTTTATTTTTTTTATCTCTGTAGCTAATATTTTTGGGCACTGTACAAAATAGTAATACTGCTGATAAGCAGACACTTTTGCTTAACTGTTGATCTTATTGGAAGGGTTTCTAGTTTATCCTTAATGTATTTAATCACACCATCCACACATGGAACCATTGGTTAGAGCAAATAGAGAAGTTTTGAATTCTGTGGATAAATTCACTGACCTTGGCATTATACTTTCCAGATATGTCCACATAGATGATGAGGTTGATGTGTACATTGCTAGACTTAGCTCAGAGTTTGGAGTTAGCTCCGAAAGAAAGTGTGGGAGAGAAGTATTAAGTTGGATACCAAACTGAAGGTCTTACAGAGCCTTGTGCTGACTTCGTTGTGGTATGCCTGTAAAACCTTAACAATACACCAGTGCCATGCCAGAAAATTGATCCAATTCTGTTTGAATTGTCTTGGGAAAATTCTGAAGAGTACCTGGCAAGATAAGGTATAAGACACTGAGTTCTCCCCTTGAGGTGAATTACCAAACATTCAAATTCTACTGCTAAAAATGCAATTCCAGTGAGCTGGCAATATAGCCTAATGTGATACACACATACAAACACACATGTGATACACACATACACGTGATGCACACACACACATGTGATACACACACACACACACACACACACACACACACACACACACACACACACACACACACACCTAAAAGACTATATTCTATGGAAAGCTTCCACAAGGCAAGTGGTCACATGAAAGTCCCAAGAAGCTATGCAAGAACACTCCCAAGATCTCTCAGAAGAACTTTAGTATTCATTTTGAGACATAGGAGACATTTTCTTAGAACCACCCTGCATGGTGTGCCTGCATGAAAGTAGGTGCTATCCTCTCTGGGCAGAACAAAATTACAATAACACGAGAAAAAATTGAGATGAACAAATCAAGAGTCATCTCCATGGAAAATGTTCAATTAGACTATTTGTGTTCAACCTGAGGCAGAGCCTTCTAAGCTCATACTCAACTGATCAGCCACACTTGAACACACCACACATTGACTCCATCATCTTTGTTCCTCTTTGAGTACAAAGGACAAACAACAATATTGTTTTCAATGCTAGCCTTTGGTTTTAGAGATATCAATGACCATACTAAGGAAAGGTATATTTATTTCTATGTTTCCTGATCCATTAAAAAAAATTAGAAATGGGTGTTGTATTTTGCCAAAACCTTTTTCTGCATCTCAATATAAATATATTATTATTGTTCTTATTATTAATATCTGTTAGTGGTCAACTATAATTTATTAATTATTTATTAAAAACTTCCTATTTGCCGAGCACTGTGTTGTCCTAGGAACATTAATATAATTAGAAATAAAGATAGTCTCTTCTTTAAAACCTTGTATTCTATTGGGAACAGACACAAAAGGAAGCTGAAAGGGAGACCTTGTAAATGCCTTTGGCCTAGTGACATGCTAGAGAAACCTAGAATATAGACTGGGCCCCCTCTTAAATGAAGTTTCTTTGGATAGCTCAATAAGAGGGAGGGGGCATAGGGGCAAAGGGTACTTCATTTGTATGAATTCTGGGACTTTATGATGAAGAAGAGCTTGAGCATGAGAGAGGCAGCTCAGAGTACAACCTAATGAGGAATGAGAAATGACTGGCCTGAATGTCCTCCTTCCATCGTTGGTTTTATATTGTCTGTTATCGAATAATTTATCCATCTATCCTTTCCACAACTAGTGGTGGTAGACAGCAACTTAGAAGATGTGATTAGGCTTGAAGTGAATCCAACATAAATAAAGAAAAAACAATATTGATAGAATATAGGGTAAATGTAGAAGTGACAAGAGGTAACAATTAAGTGATACAAAAGCAATCTTTCTTTTTTCTTTTTCTTTTTTTTTTTTTTTTGCTGATTTCCTGGAAGTTTGACTGGTGTATAATGGACAATATGTGGACCCAGTTATTTGGTAGTCAGAGATGTTGTACCAGCAATCCTATTATGGGGTTCAATTTTTGCAGTCTATTCCTAGGACTTTGTTGGATGATATGCCCCCAAAAGGTGAACCTTTATTTGGCTCACCACAATTGACCCAGTTCAGAAAAAAATGAGATAAACTGGGGATCTATATCAGAGGTTATCTGAGAGAAAATGACTATTGGGATATACATTTCTGATGTAATAATGTCTCTAGGAAAGCCCCAAGAAATTGTTCATTTCTTCAATATACCAATAATGTATTAGATATTGGAAATATATTTCTGTTGTTTAACTTTGGATTAAGAATGTGTAACAATCAGAATTCTCGCTCTTTAAAGGGAATGGCTACACTATGTTCTTTAGTTTTGATAGTCTATCATAAATGTTAATACTATATAAAATTCTTTAAAGATCTAATGGAAAAGAAAGATCTAGTGATAACCTTGTTTTAGGTTACTTTGATCAATAATAACCAAAGAAATAAAATAAGGAGACTTTTGCCTGCCAAACAAATTCACCACTGTCATTTAAGAGATACAGCAGAGTCCAAATCGAGAGTAATGTCACCAAAGTTATCACCTGATGCTTGTGTTTGCTGATAATACATTTTTCTGATTGCATGAACCCTAAGATATTTTTAGAGCTTCATAGACCCATAATTATTCCAAAGCATTTGATCTAGCTATTCACATAGTAAAAACCAAATGGACAAAGAACAGCTGTTCACCAGATTATGATATGCAGTTGAAGACACAGCCTATAAATCTTTTCCATCAGACCCCCACAATGGGCTATGAGATAGACCCAAAATTGAGCAGTAGGTGGAGAAAAGCCTGAATTAGCTTTGGGACAATGTGAAGTTCTATCAAAATTAATAAGCTTCTTCCTGAAACAAAAGTCTCTCTTTTTTTTAAATAACTACACTCTTCCCCTGCTATTGTAGGGCTATTAGATATAAAACACTGTGATATCCAAAAAATTTTAACTGATAGTCATCTTCCAGAGTTCAAATCTGGTCTCCAATACATGCTATATATGACCCTGGACAAGTCATTTAACCCTGTTTGCTTCAGTTTCCTAATAAGCTGGAGAAAGAAATGGCAAACCACTCCAGTGTCTTTGCCAAGAAAACCCCAAATGCGGTCATGAAGAGCTAGACACAAGTAAAATGACTGAACAGCAAAAAGAAAGAGAAGATGGACTAGTCAAGTGGAAAGTACAAGAGACAATGTATGGAGAGGTGCTAAAGGGCCCCAACAGTGTGAACCTGTGCCCAACAAATAGGATATCATAAACAATACCCATAGTAGAGGGGCAGGGAGAGTTGGGCTGTAGTCTACTTTGGTGGAAGGAAGGAAGATCACAGATCCATTTGAATATCTGAGTTATGATCAAATGAGGAAGATTTAAGTCTACAATTTTCCATTTAATTATTGTCTTCATTTGAGGTATTAAATTGGGCTGCATTTCAGAAGCAATTGAGTCCTTCTTGTTTAGGACTGCTTATAGCCATCTGTTTGAAATGATTTTCAACATCTGTTTTTAGGAAGCAGCATTGCCTTTTTCCTACTTGATGCAGGTAATATTTGAAAACTATAAAAGCAGTGCAGAATTGGAGTAAGCTATAAAACTCAAAGGGAATCAGTCTTCATAAAGACATATTTGAAAGCCTCAGGATTAGTAAAGTTTATAGCACACCCTTCTTATCTCTTCCAAGGAGACTGAAGATGATTTTGCAAACATATCTCATTTGTGAATATTTGGGAAAAAATAATCGTGACCTATAAATGAACTTATATTCATTTTATAAAGATTTGAAAAGATTAACATTGGGCTAGTGAGGATTTTATGTCTTTTATTAGGTTTAAAACATGATTTTCAAAGTTGAGAAACAAAAGAAATTAATCTATATATTCAAACTCCTGCTTATATCCCCAAACCCTTTAGATTGATGCTATAATCAAATTAAATGTGAATGCCTTTAGCACATATAGTTTATTGTTCCAAATAAAAAGTCTTGGGTTTTTTTTTTGTTAAAGTTTTTGTGATTTACTTAGTCAAGATAGTTAACTTTTAACTGATCAATGACAAACAAAAAGAGCTTTATATCTTTTCCAAGAAAGGGGAGGGGGCAAGGTTTTTGTTTGTTTTAAATCAAGAGAATAGACTAAAAGAATCCAATAAAGTTAATCTATACATAATACAACACTGTCTGTTGTTTCAAAACCAGTTAACTCAATTATTATCAGGCAAATTATTTGCAGTAAAATTTACCTGCTGCTAGTCCTATTTGTTGGTTTAAAAAAAATTTAAAGTTGTATCTATGTTATTCTTACAGCTATTTTAACTGCTCCCTAAATCACATACCTATGCTGTGGTTTCACTGTCTTTATTTTACACATTATGAATTCTCAGAACATCAAAAAATTCATATTCATATACACACAAACACAGTTTGAGAAGGAATGTGAAATCATTTCTATTTTCCATATACCATGCTAAGTTTGGAGAAGTTCACCATTGCAAAGTTGATAACTCTGTGATCAGCTCTTTGACCAAGAAATCAAGAAAAATGCAAAGTAATTCTGTCTTCTATGGTCTCCTACTTTGACAGTGAGGGTGGCAATAACACGAAAAAGAAGAAGGCTGATACTAAGAATCATGCAGGTCAAAAACAATACAGAAAAAAATAAGAAGTTGCAATTGAATTAAAGGCTCTCAAAGTACTCCTTGGAGGAGGAAATAAATGAATTGGTGGAGTTGGTTCTTTTATACACTCAAAGGCAACAAGAATCATTTTTGTGGAACATTTATTATTTTGTATTGCGGTGCTTATGATAACTATTTGCAAAAAAAGTAGTATGGAGACATACCAGTATTTGTTGTACAGCATAAAAAAGATAAAAAGAATAAAAAATTCTGCAAAAGAATTTGATTTTAAGAGCTACCAAATCAAATAAACCTACACTTTGATTTTCAGTGACGTCCTTCTAAGGGTGGTGAAAGGTGAGGATGTTGAGAAATAAGTTGAAAAGCTAAGGATGGGATTCAGGAAAGAGAAACCACATGCAGCTGAAACATGAATATTTTCTTTAAGGAAGGAATCAGTGGGTTCCGGAAACAGACAGCAAGAGAGGGAGAGAGGTAGAGAGAGAGAAAGAGAGATTTATTTAATTGGCCAGAAAAGAATTTATTACTAATGTGGAAGTGATTTTTTAATCAGCTGTCTATATACAATTTGGCAACTGACTTGTTAGATCAAAAATTAACATTAAAATAAAGTTGAAGAAATAATGATATGAGAAAAAAGCCGTTGCATTCAACTGAAACAACATATACCTATTCTATTCAAATTATTACTGATAATGAAAAATAGGTAACACATATGAAAAAGAACATCCATATAATAATTTCATACAAGAAATAACTTATGTAAATTAACTGTCATAGCAATATCAAGAGAACCTAAAAACATCTTTGTTAGCAAAGGATTGACTTTTTTGCAAAATAGATAAAGATGGTGACCAGGTCCAATACCAGTTTGGCATAAAAACTTGTAAACAATTTTATGGCAAAGGATAATAGAAAAATATGGGCAAATGATGTGATAAAGCACAGAGAAGGCGTGTAGGGTATAGCCAGTTAAAAATTGGCCTGAGGATTAAAAAAAGGAGGATAATCAATCAGTAATAATATATTATGTGCTTAATATGTGCCAGATACTATGCAAAATACTGTGGATAAAGAGAGAATGTGAGAGAGAGAGAGAGAGAGAGAGAGAGAGAGAGAGAGAGAGAGAGAGAGAGAGAGAAAGTGTGTCCCTGCTGTCAGGGAACTTACATTCTATCAGAAGAAAAATGTTCACAATGAAAACATATGCAAAAAAAAGTATGAAATAAATATGAGATAATTTTGGTGAGAAGCACTAGCAAGCATGAAGAGAAGAGGTGAGTTCCAGAAATACCTCTTATAGAAGATGAAATTTTAACTAAGCATGAAGGCAAATGGATACTAAAATGAGAGAAGAAAAATAGGAACCATCTGCGAAGATTTTTATAACAAACTTTTTTCACCATCAAGGAATGTGAAACTATCATGTGTGGCCTATAATGTCGCCAAGCTCAAAATTCACTTTTGTTGTTTTGTTCAATTGTTTCTGTCATTTCTAACTCTTCATGACCCCATTTGTGATTTTCTTGGCAAAGATACTAGAGTGTTTAGCCATTTCCTTCTCAAGCTCGTTTTATAGATAAGGAAACTAAGGCAAATAGGGTTACATGACTAGTAATTGGGGCTGAATTTGAACTCAGGAAGAGGAGTCTTCTGACTCTAGGCCTGGTATTCTACACGCAGTGCCCTCTACCTGCCCACAAAAGTGCATTAAAGAGACTCAATAGGAGCAATGGTCAGACTAGACCTAGTGTTCATAAAGAAAGAAAACAGACTTTTCTAATGAGGGTATTTTTGTGAGAATACAGAGGGATTGACTCAGATGATTTCTCATGGATGAGAAGATACTAAAGATAGCTCAGATCTCATTGAAACCAAAAAGTCAACCTAAAGCTCAATTGCTGACTTATGTGTTTACTTTCCCATTAAATATTATAAGAATCATCTACACATACATGAAAGGCATTCTCAAATCAGTATTCTACCAGGAACCATCTTTTTTTCCTTTTTTTTGGAAGGGGAAAAGTAGGGCAATTGGGGCTAAGTGACTTGCCCAAGGTCACATGGCTAGTAAGTGTTAAGTGTCTGAGGCCGTATTTGAATTCAGGTCCTCCTGACTCCAGGGTCAGATATCTATTCACTGCACCACCTAGCTGCCCCTAGTAAACCATATCTTTACCATCACACAGCTCTTATGGAACATAAGACAGCACTGTGCTAATCATATTTTTAAATGATTCAGGAAAGCAACTCACCGATCTAAAGGCACTTGTGCATCCTCATGCTCCCCTGCCCCTGGCTGCCTTTTTGTCCATATATCAATATCATTCATGATTCCTCAAAAGGTATAATAACCTTTGTAATGACTCTCTGATCACAAATGTCAGTTAAGGTATTATGATATTAAGGTATATGTTCAATAAAAGAATGTACCACTGTAATGAAGGATATCTAACAGACAGTTTAAGTAAAAGAGGACTTTGCTAAGGATATGAGGTCCTATACACATTCCAGATGATATGACTGGCTTCCTTAAGGAGAGGCATAAGTTTTTATAATAATTTGAAATGGTCATCTATGCAGGAAAAAATCAAATGAATAATAAGTTATTTTATTCAGATTATGACACATAATTAAGTGAATGTAATAGGAAGCCAGATCCCCTTCCCGGCCCACCTGCCCCACTATTCACAGTATAGTTTTTGTTGGTAAAACCAAGAATCCAAAACCATCTTGAATTCTTAATTGAATCAGAGCACCAAAGAGTTTGGCTAGTAGCATCCTTTCTTGGTCACTTAAGGGCAAAAAATCACAAGAAACACCAGCTCTTCTCCAATTGGTAGCAGACTACCATGGGCAACTCAGGTGAGCCACACTCAACTAAAATCAATGGTGCTATCCTTGAAGCATATCATTGTTTAATATTCCATCTATTTCATTCTAATCTTCAAATAACTGAAAATCAGTTTAAAATTAACTACAAAGCAATTGAAAAGCACATGGTGGTAGTGAGCCATCACAATGGCTCAATGTCACAACGAAATGTATGATCAGAAGAGATGAACTTCTAGGGTAGAGTGAATATCTACCAGGGCTGCTCTGCTCCATCCCTACAACAGGTTGAGAAAAGGGATAAAGTCAAAAACTAGTTGGCCCAGAGGTAGGGCAAAGCTCAAAATGTGCCCTACTCAAAGTTTTCTGGTGATTCTGGCTGTGTTGTCCTCATATTGGGGAATTAAAAGTCCCACTCACATAGGTTCATTGCCCTTCCCCCACTTAATGGATATCTGAAAACAAGATGAGTCTTCATATCTTGCCCTGCTATTCAGATACATTTCCATATGGATATGATGGGGTCCTGGTCTGTAAAAGAGTTATTCTATCCTTGTTGAATATCCACGCCATGTTAAAAGTGAGTCTCCTCATATTAAATATTTCAGTGACTTTTGAGGGCCACAATTTGGACCAACATTGAAGTAAACTAACAGGACGCCGGTGTCAGGTCCCTCCTAACAACTTCTCAAATGGCAAAATTAAGGAAGAACAAGTTAAACCTCTCAAATTTCATAAGAAAGAAAGAATGGCCTGTCCAGAACATTGGGTAGACTCCCTAAAATGAAGGCCATGGACAAAACTCACACAGAATAGAAAGAAAATCCAAAATGATGCTATCTCCAGCCCATTTTATGATTTGAAAATACAAAGTTAATTCTTTAAAAATTAGAAATGGATTTGTTTTAGGCTGTCCATTATTTTAGGCTATTTATGCCACTGCTTCTTGTTACTCATATACATAGTCAAGATATTATTGAAATGTGAACTTTACTGACTGAGACAAACTTTACCCACATTACATCACCCGCTTTTTGTGAGAAGAAATAGGCCATAGGCAATGTTTGGTTTTTTGGAGTTTTTTTTTGAATGACTTGTTTATTTACTTTTAGTTTACAAGATTCAGTTCTACAATCACCCGTGTTTCAGAATTTCTCCCCTCCCTTGCTACTCCT
>CM053580.1:113608063-113637824 GCA_028627135.1 Pseudochirops cupreus
CCACAAAGGTTTGATTAGTTACTAAGGGCTAAGTACCTGCTTACTTGTCATAACACAAAGGGATTCTTCAAATTTTAATTAATTACCATTACACCACCAAACCATAAAAGGGACCCCTCCCCTAATACCTAATCCCTTAACAAACCCATCTTTGCTTTTTAATGTTCATAATTTATCTTATATAGTTGCATCTTTACACTATAAAAATACATCTTGCTATTTCTGAAGTTGCTGGTTCCTCTTGGAACTTAACCTGCTTCATGAGAGGTATCAATCTCAATAAACGCCTATACTTGAATTAGAGGTGGTCTGACTCTGAATTCTTTCAGACAGTTCCACCACAATACATGATGAAACCACAACAGTTTTTGGCATTTCCTAGGTGGGCAGAGTCTAAAGCCCAACAACCAAGCTGGCTCCTCTACAAAACAATCAAAGAAAATAACCTTTCTGTTTTATTTTCAAGATAAAGTAAGTAAATTCCTTTGAGAACTTGATTAGAAAAACATTTTAATAAGTGTTATGGTTAGTCACACACACACACACAAACACACACATACATACATACACAGACATATAACCACTAATCACATAAATGGCACATAGTGATTTTATAGTGAAAATAAATAAGTAGAAGAGAGATTGTTAGCATTTGAGAAAAGTAGATAAGAGTTAAATGCGTGAATGAATAATATGTGAAACTGTGGATGATAATAAATAAGTACCTAAGATTGGCCCACATTACAAAGCAAAAAGGAGAACAAAAATCCCATATAATTTGGAGAAATAAAATTTTTATGGGTTGTATTATGTTTTATGGTTTTTTTCAAAGAGTTTGAAAATGATATTTTTAGCAGTCATCAATAAGAGCTAATAATATTACAGTTAAGGCAACTTATGACCAGAAACATATGAGATATTAGTTTTCTTGATTCCCCAAGTAAAGTTGTTTGAGCATATCTGAGTGGATTATTTAAAATATCATGTAAAAAAGCCCAACACAGTATATACTTAAGTATGTGGTTCTGTGCATATACTTTTTGGGGAGATGGAGAGGAGAAAGAATGATGGTTTCATTGTCATAGGGAAATTCCAGTGAGAAACCCTCTGCCAATGAACATTGACAACTCCTCCACAATTTGCCTGAGACACTGAGAGGTTTTGTACTGTCTAGGATTATATAACTAGTATTCATGAGAGGTGGGACTTGAATTCAAGTCTTCTTCATGCTGACCCTCTCTTTAGGCAAATACATATATGTGTATATGTGTGTTCCTATAAACATATAGAAGATTAGTCAATCCATCTTCACATCAACAATGGTTATCAAATAAGGAAATGCATGGAATCATAGAACTTGAAATCACCTTAAATATCATTTAGCAGACATTTTGTTAAATACCTACCATGAACATTGTTCTGTGTTAGGTGTAAAGAGATAGACAATGATACTCCAGTATCAAATGGACCATCGATCTCATCAAACTTGGAACCACCCATAATGTTGTGGCTAACAGATAATGCTTTGCAACTTTCCTCTGTACCCTCATGTTAATCAGCTTCCTAGGGTCAATTGATGAAGTCTTTTCTCATTATCCCCTATCTTGGGGTATAAGAACTGTTCCCTTGCTGTTCTGTTGTGGTCACTGTATCTTTTTTTTTCCTGGCCATATGTTTCTCTAATTATATCACTTATGCAAATTTTCCTGTGTATTTCCTCATTTGTTATATATTGAAGTTTGCCCACACCCACCATAGACCTCTCCTTTTCCTTTTCAGTAATTCTCAACTTCAATTCCTTAGAGACTTTCCTAGAAGAATACTCAAATGGATCTGTGATTATTCCTTTTTTTGTTTCATTTGAGTATTGCAATGGATTCCTAACTCACCTCTTCATCTGTAGTCTACCTCTATAATTTGCTGCCAAAGTAAATTTTTTACTGCAAAGTTATGACCACATAGCTATCCATTCAAAATCCTTTAGTGGGCTCTCTATTCTTTATAGCACACAATACATCTTTAGACTGGAATTCAGTGTCCTCCACAAGATGTCTCCAGTCTTTCATTCCAGATTTACTACACCTTGCTCTCTTATCACATATTTTATGTTTTATCCAACCCAGAATATTCACTGTCCCCAAGTTTCTTGCTCCACAAAACTGTGGTAGAGATGTTTCCCATCCTGGAGGTAGTCTTCTTTCATTCTATTAAAATGTTTCCCTTCTAATTTGGCTTCTTCTACCTTCACTATGACCTTTATTACCATCATATTCTTGCTGAAGGTGTAGAGAATTATTGCATTAAGAGAACCTTGGAACTACTGTACGCTCTAGTACAGTGGTTCTCAACCTGTGAGTTGTGACCCCTTTGGGGGTCCAACGACCCTTTCACAGGGGTCACAGGGGTCACCTAAGACCATTGGAAAACACATATTTCTGATGATCTTAGAAACCAAGACACAGCTCCTCTATCCATCTCCAGGAGGTTCTGCCCACATACAGATATGCCCACATACAAGTGTTAAAGGGTCATACCATCAGGAAAGTTGAGAACCACTGCTCTAATAGGTGAAAATTCACCTTACCTTGCTTGGAAACATGCCTCTTCTCCATTTTCTAGCATCTCCACATGATGGTGCCTCACATGTAACCTTCTTCCCTTTATCTGGTTTCCTTATAACAAATAAATAACAACACTAAAAATACATAACTTTGCAAACACTGTCTCATTTGATCCTGGTGTTATTATTATTCCCATTTTATAAATGAGGAAACTGAGATAGAGGTTAAGTAACTTGCCCATAATCACAAAACTGGTAGGTTTTTGAGAGCAGATTTGAATCTTCTTGAGTCTAGGCCCAGAACTACTCTATCCGTTGTTCCACTTAGCTGTCCCTTTATGTGTTGTGTTCCCTAATTAGAATATGAGTTCCTTGAAGGCAGGGTCTCTCCTTCCCCCCCTTCCATCTCTCCCTTCCTCCCTTCCTTTTTTGTATCCAAGTTTTGCATGGTATCTGGCACATAGTAAATATCTACATATATACATGCATACATGCATGCATGCATGCATACATATACTTACATATGTATATACACAATATGTGTATGTTTATGTGTGTGTATGTATACACATATGTATATAGATATATATTATATATGTGTACACACACACACAGACACACACACATATATATATATATATACATATTTATATACTCTCTCTGTTCCTTTTTCTTTCCCTCCCACTCTCCTTCTCCTTTTCTTTCTCCCCTGCCCATCTATTCATATATCTCTCTGCCTATTTCTCTGTATTTTCCTTCAAGACTTAATGTAAGCACCACTTCCTCCTTGAGTCTTTCCTTCATCCTTTCCCCTGAAAGTAATTTCTCCCCTTTTCATTTCTGTTTTATTCAGTGTAAAACAATACTGTAAATTTATTACACTTTAACATATTTATAACAAGAAGAATATTTGTCAATGAGTTAAGATTTGCAAAATGTTGTCTATATGTCATCTCGTCTGATCTCCATGACAAAAATGTGAAGTAAGTGCTTTGATCACCACTCCCACCCAGCTACCCACACACAGGCTTACAGATAGGCAAACAAAAACTGAGAAAGTTTAACAGAGATACACAGCTAGTAAGTATCTGAGGCATGATTTGAACTAAGGTCTTCTCAATTCCAAGCCTGGCACTTTATCCACTAAAGATCTAATTACTGCAATTGATCCTCATATTTATCTTATTCACTTATTAGATACAAGGGGCTGCTGAGGAGCAAGCTTACTAGATATAAGTTCCTTGAGCGAAGGAACTTTTTATTGTTTCATCCATATATCACTGGTGCTTAGGTAATAACTTTGCAGATGGCAAGTAGTTGTTTGATAAAGATACATTGTAAGGAATTATGGAAGTTATAAAATGTGGCCAAGTTCAAGGACTGTAATTTTCTGTGTATACAAAAAAAATTGCCTATCTTTGTCTAGAAAAAGAAATATACACAAAAAAGCACATGACTTAATTTTTGAAAGTGAGAAGAATCACATTTGAAGTGAAATTTTCTACATGGCAGCAAGTTAATTACAGAAAAAAAGTTATATGTATGTGCTTAAAGTAGGTGCTTCTTCCAGGATGTCAAAGTTAATTTGAAAGAGTTGATTTGCCTGCCACAGACCAGAGATGAAGCACCCAACTCCAAAGGGGTATATTTGACCTACTCTTATTCACCCAAGGATAAGACCATTAAAACCAACGTTTGCATTGAAAGCATTGTGTAACTATACTTCCTAAATCTGTTGCCAAAAATTGGCAAGAGAAAAAAAAATCTGATCTCCATATGATATGAATTTCCATTTATTATTTACTAAATTCAGTTATCTCTTTAAATATCTTAGCTTTTAAATAAAATTGTTAATCTTTTCCCCTAAATACATTTCAGTCATATTATATGCCTGTGCTTCTTTGGGCTCTCCAAATAAAAAGTTTGCTTAGGGATTTTTTTTTTCTCTCTATTTCCATCCTCTCTATAAATTGAGCTGATTGACACCAAAACATTTCAAAAACATGATTTGCCTTTTGGAGTTCTTTCATTGTCCTCTATTAAGTACATTAAAACTTTTAGACATTAATACAAATATCGTAGGCAAATTTTTTTTCTATAGTTCAGTTTTAAATCTTGGCCTGCAGCGAGCAATTGCAGCTGATGAACACTCACTGGTAAACACTTTCCTTTAAAGACAGATCATTTATAACAGAATATCATTGGAATTACTACGAAAAACTTTAAGCCACTGATGAATAAGAAATACACAGCCGTGGTTCTATTTTTTTTTAAAGGACATTTAAGGTTTAAGTGATTAAATTATAAACATTAAAACATGTAAAATTCTTAGCAGTTCATCTAAACTTATTTTTAGTGGCAAGAGAGACAATACAAACTCTTGAGACAGTGAGCACAGATGGTTTAGCTGCAAAGGAATAAAAATAATATCTCCAATGATTTTTTTGGTTTCAAAGTATTTCATATCTATTGTTTTTTTGTGTTTTGTTTTTCGGAGGGCAGTTGGGGTTAAGTGACTTGGCCAAAGTCACACAGCTAGTTAATGCGTAAAGTGTCTGAGATCAGATTTGGACTCAGGTCCTCCTGACTCCAGGGCTGGTGCTCTACTCACTGTGCCACCTAGCTGCCCCACACATCTGTTGTTTTATTTAATCCTTTAAAGCAGTTTAGGTAATATATGTTGCCGTAGAGTTGTTTTCCATTGTGTCCCACTCTTTATGACCCCCTTTTTGGAGTTTTCCTGGCAAAAATGCTGGAGTGGTTTCTGTTTCCTTCCCCAGCTCATTTTATAGTTGAGGAAACTGAGGCAAATGCCATTAAGTGACTTGCCCAGGGTCACACAGCTATTAAGTATCTGAAGCCAAATTTGAATTTAGGTCTTCTTGACTCTGGGCCTGGCACTCTACCCCCTGTGTCACCTAGCTGACCTCTGTGACATAAGTAGTACAGGTCTGATTTTCTCATATTTGGACTCTGTAGACTCCTTCCTATATGGGCTCCACTACTCACTTTGCTGGTAAGCACTTTAGATCCCCTGACTAGAAATGGAGTACTATTTACTCTCCCAATTTGTCCTAAATTCTCCCTGATACCAAACTCTCTTTCACACAGGTCTTATCCTTCATACAGCCTCCAAGATATGGTCCTAATTCACAGGCCTAGCTCTGTTACTCCACTG
This sequence comes from Pseudochirops cupreus, assembly GCA_028627135.1. NCBI lineage: Eukaryota > Metazoa > Chordata > Mammalia > Diprotodontia > Pseudocheiridae > Pseudochirops > Pseudochirops cupreus. The sequence continues at coordinate 113,613,802 of CM053580.1, forward strand.
ATCGAAGACCTTCAATGGCTCCCTAATACCTATATAACACTTCTCCTTCCCATATACCCCAGAATTGTTAGCCCTAGTTCAGAGCCTTCTGTAATTCCACATCCATTCATGATGAACTCAAGATAGCTCAAGAGCCTTCACTCATGTGTTTACTTTTATCCTAGAATCAGCCAGAGGATACAACTACTTCAAAACAAAGACATTTAAAAGAGTATATTACAATAAGACTGTAAATATAGAGCGCACAAAAACACATACCATCACTGAAGAGAATGAGAATATCTAGGTATCATCCACCAGTGGTCCATACAGGGGGAATGCATATGGAGGAGCAACTTATACCTCCAAGTATCATGTCCCTTGATCCCTTGTCATCACATTCTGTCTTTGAGGCTGGTCCTCCCTTGGTGGATTATCTCTGCCTGCCATTTGGCTTCCCTTGGCTTTGTCAGTCTTATGGCAACTGTTTTATATATAGTCTCCACTGTCCTGTTACTCTACTAGTATCACCCTGCTTGTCCCTGCTGACTTCAGCATGGTGGTGCTCTGGTAATAGGTGGGTTATTGTCTTTGCTGGACAGTGATTTCTGCTGTTACCTTTGTGGTCTGAATATTTTCACACCATGCCACCTACATTTGGGTCATATTTCTCATCTCTCTCTCACCAAATACTGGACTCTGTCCTGAGATTCTAGGCTCTGATTATAGGTGAATTTTGCCTTATCTTGCCTGGAACCACCTTCCATGTCATTCCATGGCCAGGTCTAGACCATGCTCCCCCAGTGTCCTTCCCCCCAAAACTTTATGAATTATGTCCTCCCATAAATCCCTTGGGGTATTTAGTTGTCACAATAGATAGAGTGTTGGACTTGGAGTCAGGAATATCTGAGTTAAAGTCTGGTCTCAGAAACTTACTAAGCAGACAAGTCATTTAACCTCTGTCTGCCTTAGTTTATTTATTTATAAAATGTGGACAATAATAGCACCTATGGCCCAGGGTTGTTGTGAGGATAAAATCCTGTGAAATTTTTAAAGCACTTTGCAAAATTTTAGTCTCTATATAAATAAAAACTATAGAATTCAAGGAACGCCGTGTTTACTAGTATTTGTATACTCAGCCCTTAGAACAGTGCCTGGCACACATTAAGCATCTAGTAATTTTTTTTAAATGTATTCATCCTTCTTGACAGATCAGCTTAAGCCATTTCAAACTCAGCGTCCTGGATTAGCATAACTAAAACCCCTTCTTTGTAAGGGCAGCCTCACAGCTTTTTAGTCACAGTAAGAGTGTCTAACTACCAAAAATGCCTTATTACCATTTAAAGTCTCCCCATGATGTCATTGGTCTTCTTTGAGTATAAAAGATGAAAAACAACTATTTGAAGTCTGCCCATTTAGCTCCAAATGACTTTTTTATTTTGTCCCACAATACTTCCTTTCATGTATTCTATGTTACAACCAAACTGCATTGTGACTTGTCTCTTAAATTCAATATGTCATATCACTTACAGATTCAACAGTTCCATTCCCACATGTATGAAGTACACTTTCTCCTTATCTCTATTCACTGAAATACTTCTTTCTTCAAAGACTATTTCCAGTGCCACAACTTCCATGAATCCTCCCTGGATATCACAAGTTGAATGGGACCTATCTGGCCTCAAATCTCCTAATGTACTTTCTCTGGATCTTTGCCTTTGGCCTTATCAAACTTGACTTTGTCATACATGGCATATCTCCTGGGGGTGACTAGGTAGTTCACCAAATAAAGCCTGACCCTGGAGTCAGGAGGACGTGAGTTCGACCTCAAACACTTAACACTTACTAGCCATGTGACCTTGGGCAAGTCACTTAACCCCAATTGCCCTGCCTTCCCCCCTCCAAAAAGCAAAAAACACAATCAAACAAATATACATGACATATCTCATTAGAATATTAGCCCTTCCAGAGCAATAACAATGCCCTTTTTTCTTCTTTATGTCCCTAGCATTGAGAATAGGTACATGGTAGGCAAATCATACATATTGTTGAATTAAACTTTATACCATTATTTTTACCTAAATATTTCAAGGATCTATTATTTTGTGGGTTCATGGGGTCCATCCTTTATGATCACAGATAGAAATTCCTCTGTAACCTTCCCATCAGATCTGTACAGTCATCTAAAAATTGTTCTGGTAGGACAGTTGTCTTAAGAATCAGTTTCTGAATTGATATACCACAGATTAGTACCATATGAATGATGTTCTAGTACATATTAAAAGATTATACATTGAGAGATATTGATAGTCATTGTTGCAGAGGGACTACTGATACTACATAATGGACTACTATAATTCCACTAACAAAGTACTAGGGTGAGGGTGGGAAATAGGAATTTTCCACCAACAAGAAAATAACAGTCATGTAGTGTAATGAACTAAGATTGAATGGAAATCCTTGATACTCAACAAAATGCTTTGCAAATACCAAATGTTTAATAACAGTTTGTTGATGCGGGTGGGGTGGTGGGGTAGTGGCAGTTGTGGTGATGGAGGTAGAGTGGAATCAATCTGAAAATGAGTCAGACATTGACCATGGAGAAAATTGTGCTTAAGTCACCATTGACCTAAGTAGCTTCCAGAAATGAGCCTTGTAGTGTATCAATTGCTGCTGCAGAATAATCTTGCTTGAGAGCTAAACTATAGATCAGATGTGAGAAAAAGGAAAAAAAAATCTATACTCACACACAGTTGCCAACTGCACTCCCATTACATCCTGGATAAGCCCCATTTTTGAGTATCTTTCAATGATGTGTTACTGTTTATGGGCAACCATGTTGCATATGGTCTTGAGTAGCACTAGCAACAGATCTCTCTTTTGCTACCTGTATAAAGCAGTGGAGAATAACAGATATCCCCATGCTCAATTTGCTCCTGCAGATGAGAAGGCAGTTCTAGTGTTAATTGTGCTTTAATTTTCTTCTTCTGATAGAACTAGCAAATCATTAGCTAAGTGCCATTAAGAAATAAATGCATTTCTATATTTTAATACTGTTTTTAAGAGTCTCTTTGGGTCCCTGGTACTGGAATGAATATTCTGTTGTTTTAGAGCAGTTAGTTTCTCACACTATTCTACAAAGATATGAATCCCAGCTGCTTTCACACAGATGCAGGCAGACATGAGCTCAATATTTTTTTTTCTTAAATTTTAACAGCAGACAAGTTGATTTCTTCTTTACCCACCATGTCATCTCCAGTGAGTGAAGAAATAATTTATGAGCTTTTGCAATGATGGCAAATGAGTTGTCTACCAATCATAACAAACATTTCACTTTCTGGATATTACATGGCAAACTCCATAGCCAGTTTCATGCCATGAGCAAATAACTGTAGGGCAAGATAATTACGTTTGTGGTGACTTAATAAAACTCTTCCACTAGTATGAGACTGGTAGAATTAGAGAACAGTCAAAACCATTATGATTTAGTATTGCTTTATGCTAGAGAAAATGTTCTATTCATCATTTCTGTGCACATGAAGTATATCACATAAGTTGTTAAATCAATAAGAATTATGAGGACTGCTATTATAGGATATACGTGGTTTACAAAAAAATGAAATTAATTCTTGCTATTGTGTGAGTGGAAAGACTGCTGGATTTGAAATTTTAAAATCTGGGTTTGAGTCCTACTGCTCCCATTTAACTAGCTGAAACTCTCTGTCTCTCTGTCTCTCTCCCTTTCTGTCTCTCTCTTTCTCTCTCTCTCTGACTTTCTCTGTCTCTCTCTCTCTCTCTCTGTCTCTCTCTCTCTCTCTGACTCTGACTCTAGGTCTCTCTCCAGGACACTTGGAACTGGATATCATTCTAGAAATGCTAGACAAACATGTTTAAGATAGAGATATTCATTTTTTTCTTCCAAATCCTCAACCTATATTCTAATAATTGTGGATTATATGATCAACTTGCCTAACAAAATCACTGTCACCTTTAATATTTCACAGTCATTAAATCCCTGCTTCTGTCTTCTGTTCTTCCTTCCAAAGCACTCACATACTCAGTCCAGCTCCATAACAGTCACCATCCAAATTACTATAAATTTGCTACTGTCATGCAGTGTCTATAACTATGTTAGCATCAACTCTGTAATATACAATATTAAATATACTGAAAGTCCCTATAGTTTTGAGATCCTGTTTTGGGATATTATGTTATACAATTTAAATATCAGTACTCACACAGCTTATAAATAGGTAGACGGAGTCATCTTTGTGGTCCTTAGCAAATCTGAGAGTCTTTTATACCAATCCCACAGCCCACAGCAATATGTAGTAATAATTTTTGACCATTTGTATATAGATTAAGAAAATATTTGAAATATTTGCATTAACTCTAATGAGGAAACTGGGAGGAAATTCATAATGTTTTGGAAGCAGCATGAATTTTGTCCCTAATCTCTCTGCTTCCACTATTATCTACTTACAGCCAAGTCTTCAGTGGTGCAACTAGTCTGCTTTTTCTCATCCATTACCACAGCCATACAGAGACTGGACACACAAACTACTTTAACAATCTTCAAGGAATGACTATATCACATAGCTAATTCTTTGACATAAATAATCATTTAAACAAGTAGCCATCTTGGCTATGTGTGTTTTATTTGTACAAGTACTCTTTAAATTTAACATAATTGAAATTATCTATTTTGCATCTAATTTTGCTCTCTTTCTCTTGTTTATTCATAAGTTGTTTACTTATCTGTAAGTTTGATAAGTAATATGTTTCACGTTCTAATTTTCTTATAAAATCTCTATATCTAGGTCACATAGCCATCTAGACCTTATCTTGGTAAAACATGTGAGATATTCCATGCTCCATTTCTACCATATTGCTTTCCAGCTTTCCCAACAATTTTCACCAAATTATGAATCCTTATCCCCAAATCTTGAGTATTTACATTTGTCAAATACAAGGCTAACATGTTTATTTGCTGCAGTAAATTACATATCTACTCTATTCCATTTATTTGCCTTTCTGTTTCTTACAGAGTACCAGATAGTTTTTAAAATTATTGCTTTATAATGCAGTTTAAGATCTGGTACTGCTAAACCTCCTTCCTTTAAAGTCAAGTAAGTAGTCAGTGAATAAAGAGTCAAGCAAAACATTCAACCTTTTCACATAGACATCACCTGAGTTTGGAATCCTGTACTCTTCTTTTTCCGTGTTCATGATTTGTATTCTTCTGTCTCACATTTCTGCTCTTCTCCATGCCTGCCACCATTCTTAACATTTCCTCCATCCATTTCTTCTGCTACTAACTGAAAACAGAGGTTTGCCTTCTTCCTTGCATTTGGAACTTTCACCCCAAAGTCAACCCGAAACATTCCTTCTTCTCTTCCAAAAAATCATGCTAAGTTCCTTTTACCCTGATTAATTGAATTTGAGGCCAACCCCTCCCCCTTAAGAATTAAAGAACATTATATAAACTGTGTGACACAGTGAGAACACAAGAAAGAGCAAAATATTCTAGCCAGCAAATCATTTCCTATGCTCAATGCACCATCGCATCTGAATGTTTTATAATTAGATGTGTTTTGAGTAGTGCTATAATTATGCCATGTCAACATTTCCTATTTCAAAACCTATGTGCTAAAGTGATTGCTATAGCACAGTGACATGTGTATCTCTCTGCCTAGTGTTGCTTCTTAATATGAATAAGAAGGCCTCAGTTTTCTAAATCATGATTAAGTTTAGGGAGGCAGAAATCCAGATGAATTAACACACTTTCTCCTACATCATTATTTACTGGTACCTTGCATATTTGCTCTGCTGGCAGAGAAAACTTAGTAGCATAACGTTTTTAAACTTCTTGTTCTTACCATCACTTCTCCCATTTTCTAAAGTTCTTGAAAAGTGATCTTTCAAAATTAGATGTCTTCATATGTCAGTATACATACATCAACAAATATCAGATCATAGAAAAGGTCATCTAAAATATATTTTCCCTCCCTTTGGAACAAGATGATTTCTAATGGAAATTTTATACATGACTTCGAAAACTACCATAGAAACAATCGTCCATCTTCATGGGTACTCAGATCTGTAAATACATGTGTGGAACTAGATAATTTATATCTCCAAGGGACTTTCCTTCTGCTTCGTGTTAGTTATTTGTATGAGTGGTTTTTCTTCTCTACCAGATTATAGAATCCTAGAGGGAAGTGATGACAAATTATTCATCTTTGTGTTTGTCCAGGCTATTAAAGTATGCTACACAAAGGTAGACAGAGATAAATAGATGAAGCATTTATTAAGCACTTTGTTTGGGCCAGGATTATGCTAAGTGCTAGGGATACAAAAATGAGGAAGAGGGAACCAGCCCTTAGGGAGCTTACATTCTGATGGAAGGAGATAACACTTTGGAAAGAGAGGGGGAAGGAGAATTACTTGGTAATCCCTTTGGTATGGACTAGGCCTGGAAGTGATCTGGAGCAAATATTAAGCAAGATAAGCTAAAACTTCACTTATCAGAGGCAGGCTAATGAGAGGTAGAATCCAAGATTAGGATGGTGGCCTAATTTGGGAAGAATAGTGAGACAATGGCTAGGGTTTGAATAGTAAATAATAAATATGTAATGAGTTGAACTGAGGTCAGGAGGAAGTTTTCACCCATGGTTACATTAATGAGTCCCTTTAGTGATCTTTGTCCAACTTATTCAACTTGATTATGCTTTTCTTCCTCTCGTTATAAAATGGAATACATTCCTAAAAGTCTGCATGAAATTCACAGAGGTTTAGGAGATGATGCAAAGAAACTATTGTAGGTCAATGGCAAATTTTCCATTAAAACATATTTCTAATGCAAAAATGTCAACCATTTGCCTCTGAATTTACATTTTAGTATCTACTGTTCATCATATTTCAAGGCTTATCCCTATGTTACTTGTATTCATTCCTTTCTTGATGCATTCACCAAGACTTATTAGGCTTTTAATTTAAGCAAAAGTACTCAGTGCTGGTTTATACAGAGGAAGATGAGATAAATCCAGTTGGAGATTGGGAAGAGATCTCAGAAACCAAGTAGTTCAAATCTTTATCTTACAAGTGAAGGAACTGAAGCCCAGGGAACTTAAATGACTTAAATGCTCAAGGTCACAGAAGTAGTATCTGAGGCAGGATTTAACCCAGTAATCTAATTATAAAAATAAGGCTATTTTCATTGAACCACACTTCCTCCTTGGTCTTTGTAATGGTAAGGGAATTTGAAAAACTTCCCTGCCCCTTAATGGATCTCACTTGGAGCCGAACAGGAGAAGCTTGCTTAGAGGAGGCTTGTTTTCCCAAGGTGCACCTTTTGTTACTTTGTAATTAGGCAGTGGTCACAAAGGTTGTCATGTCTTCTGACCCTGGCATGAGGTTTTGCTTTGGCATTCACTTATGGAAAGAGTTGTGTGATTTGGCCAGATGAGACTCTGGGCAGCTGTTGAGCCCTCTGGCTTTGAAAATCCAGATGTTGGTACTTCTGTCTCGGATAACTAACTATATAGGTATATGATGGTCAGACAGCTAGAAGTACTGTCTGTTGGTCTGCTGAATTGTGTTATTTTCTCTTTCTGTAATTTTTTGTCTGCTTGTAACTTCTGTTTGTATTTTCTCTGAAGTTCAGGGTTCTGACTTTCCCCCCTGAACTAAGTAAATGATATATGTTTGATTAAATTAAGATTGTTTTCCCCTTTTGAGTTGCTTTCCTTAAGAAAAACAGATCAAAGGACCTGTGCTAGCAACCATCCTGGGTATGCTAGGGTGCTTGATGCTACAGTGTTGTACTCAATTTTCTATCTAATTAGGAATGAGTAACCAAGGCAAAGAGACTGACTTCTCAAACTGGACATAAAAATCATTCTTATTCGTCTCTAATCATGACCAAGTTTTATGACAACAGAGAGCAACATTTGATGGTCATTCACAGTTACTCTGGAAAACCCCAAACCCAACACACCCAAGAATACTTTGAAATTGAACTCTTGTGTGGGAAATATAATGGTAATAGGACAGCTTTGTTTTACGACTGGATGGCACAAAGGAAAGAGTACTCTGACTGGAGACAGGAAGACTTGAGTTCAAATTTAACATTAAAATCTAATTAAGTGAATCCGAACCTGGAGTTAAAAAGACATGAGTTGAAATCTAGCCTTAGACATTTATTTAGCTCTGTGTGCATGACTTTTGGCAAGTCACCTGACCACTATTTACCTAACTTTCCTCAATTGTATAACAGGGATGATAATCTCAACAACCTAGAAAGGTTGTTGTGAGGATCAACTGAGATAATATTTGTACAACTTAGCACACTTACAAAACCATCATAAATTCATTCCATAAAATGGGGATTCTCTCGGGACTGTTTGTTAATCAATCAGTAAGCATGTATGCTATGTCCCAAACACTTTGTTAAGTCCTGGAGTTATAAAAGGAGGCAAAAGACAGTCCTTACTGTCATGGAACTCACAATCTAAGGGCAGAGAGAGCAGGCAAACAATATATATCCAAAGCTATATACAGGACAAATAGGAAATAATTACCAGAGGGAAGACACTAGAATGAAGAGGGGTTGGGAAATGCTTCCTGTAGAAGATGGGATTTTAATTGCCACTTAAAGGAAGCCATGAGACTTAGTAGTCAGAGGGTAATATGAGATATCTCAAAAGCACTTTGTAAACATTAAAATACTATATAAATGCTACTATTTTTATTATAAGTAGTATTATTTTTACTGCTATGATGGAAAATTATAGGTCTTACTATTATTGTGTGTACAAATGACCATTTAATGAATGATCACAAAGTACCAAGGGCCTCCTTGTCACATCTAGAAGAACCTCATCTCCTGAGACCATGGCCTTTATACCTACAAAGTATTTCAAGACAGAAGTGGTAAGTTAAAAAAAAAAGCTTCCAATGCCCACTTGGGGCCCAGTCAATTGCAACAAGGGCACTTACTTCTATACACACTGAAGACAGTCAGGAGCCAGACAGTTATTTTATCTCCGTGATATTTGACTAACTGCCTCCTCAGAAGAGCCTCTAAATGACATTTTCGTCTGCCAACCCTCCTGGTTAAAGGCTTGAGTTTATCAAATAAACAAGAGGAAAATCAATTTCATTTCACACAGAAATTGCTGAGTGTCTGTGTCATAAGTAGGAGATTGAAAGGCCTAGGCTGTCAACCTCCTGTCCAGAGAGAGTAAGGCAACATACAGGGGTAGCAAGCGTTATAATTATTTCAAATGTTTCTGAGGGAGCATACCGGATGGCAGTCTCATTTTCACCTTTATTGTCTTAGATCTGGAGAGAACTTTTATCAAGAAATGCTTTAGGTCTAGGAGAGGAAAACAAGAAAAGCTGAAGCAAAAGACTTAGCTGGATAAGATGATGAGCTTCATATTAAGTCAGCTCTAGCACAGGAGAGTTTTCCCAGGGCCAGGCAGCCCATTTAAGCCATCTTACTCACCTCTTTGTAAACCCTATGCCTTTTTTCTTTCTGGATGCTACACAGTAGGTGCTGAACAGCTATGGCCCCTTTGGAGTTAGATCAGAAATGCAAGCACATCAAGGCCCATCTGAAACCATAGGTCCAATTATCAGTCCATTCCCATAGCATGCTGACTGCTCAGGTAAAGGTGCCCAGCTTCCCCCTGCCAATACAATAGGCAGCTTATCTAAATTTAGCTTATCTGAGCTTACCTAAACAAGACAAGAAGTCAATTCTTTTCACATTGAACTCTAAAGATTTTACCATTAGTGAATCACACCCCCCCTACCCACCTCCTCCCTGACCATCCCCCTCCTCCTAAGATGAAAATGCTTCAAAAATAACCAGAAAGATTCATGCTGTATGAGCCCTAGCAGCTTCAAGGAGTTTTGCTTAAAATTGTTTTTTAATTAAGTGTCACAGTCAAGAAAGCTATGGAACATGGGATACAGGAGAATTTAAATCTTTCTGAACAGCTTCATATATATGCTCAAGTAGATTTTTTTATTCCCCCAAAGTGTCTCCCATCTACCTGTGCTCTCTAATCTATTCTTTATTAACCTTGTTACTTCCTAAATCTCCCAGAAACCCTTTGACCTCAATTTTAATGGGGTTTTTGCTTCATTATATAGATTTCTATAGCCCCATCTCTTATCTTCTTTTTTCTCTGTTTTTCTTTTATTTTCTTTTTTGACACATTAGCTATTTGTAGAGCCCATAAAACATGTGTAAGCCAAACTACAGCCTGGGGCTTGGGGAATGGGTGTTAATGTCAGTAAAGTATTAAGAGCTACATTAACATTAAAAATGTTATCTGCTAGGCACTCACCCAGTTTGCAAGAAGAAGAAAAAGTTCTGGTTATAGATTTGTCCAATAACAACTTGACAATCAATACTAGGAAAATCTTTAAGCCAGCAAAGAATCTAGAATGTGTGGAGTTCTAAATATCAGTGAGAAAAGTAATGCCATTAGATCTGCTCAGTGTTGTATGGATATGAAATAACAACAAATATCGTAACATTATTTAATCAGTTCAAACTAATACTTCAAATACTCTTTAACAAAACAATCTATATTAGCAATTTTATATCGCTACCATCAAAATTTCTCTCTATGCAGCCTCTTTTTCTCACATACATCGGAGGAAAAACAACAAAAATAGTCTTCTTTCTTTCCAAAGGTAGGTAACTTTTTTCCACCACAACCAGATTATGGCCCCTGCTGTCTTCCTGAGGACATTCATTGCATGTTGTTTTAATTGCTCCTCTTAACTCTTATATCTTCAATCTCTTCTTTCCCCAGGCCCATAAATCTATAGTGTGACTGGATTTCCCTTATCTTGAAAACAAACAAACAGGAAATAACACAAAACAAGGTCCTTTAACTTTTCTCTGTCTATTCCTTTAACTTCCCAAATGCTAGAAAATGTAGACAGGCCATTAGAGTTTTTTGTTCTCTCTTTACCATCCCCAGTGGTAAACTGTAACTAGAAGTCATTAGAAGTCTTGTAAAACCAGCCAAAAATCACACATTCTCTTTATCTTGTCCTCTGAAATAGAAATCCAATATCCTTCTTAGATATCACCCCCTTAACTGGTTGTTCTCTCTTTATCTTCTGACCACTAGATTTTCAATAGGCAAGAAGTGATGAAAACACCATTTACACCCATAAGGTCTTTACTTTCTTTACTACCTAATCAATACCTTTGTATTCTGGTGCCTTCCTATAGTATCATTCCATGAAATCTCTAAAAGTAGTTAAGGACTATTCCTCAACTCTGTGAAATTTAACTTATTCTGACATTCTGCTAACTTTGTTGTTGTTTATCCTTTCTTCTGAAGAGAACCAATGACATCACAAGGATGTTGTCTTGACTAGTGTTTTAATTAGATGTAAGTGAGGCAGAGGTGTGCAAAGTCATTAGCCTCACTCTTTCCCACAGAATCATGGAAGACCAGTGGCAAGACAAAAGTCAAGATGACTGGCAACAACCAGGGATGCAGTGGATGACCTTGGCCTCTGAGGCTAACCACCATTCAATGATATACTGCAATGACAAACTTCCACTGTTCACCTACCCTAATCATTTTCTCCTGAAAGCCATCAATGACCAACCTAGCAGCCTTTTCTCAGTTTTCATCTTCTTTGATTTGCTGCAGCACTTGACACTGTTAATTACCTCTGCTATGAAACTTTCTGTTTAATGATGTTTAGCTCTTCAGGGTTTCTGCTGGGCAGCAATCACCTCTTTTTTTTTTTCTATTTCTATTTTCCTGTCAACTATATCTTCTCTCTGTCATTCCTCTTGTTTCTATCCTTATCCTCTGTTTCTGCACCTCTGTAATTTGGATCATTGCAATGTCACCCCCCTTTTAAGCTAATCATTCCTAGTGTCCTCAAGTGACTTCTATCCTCTCACTGTTCTGGGCATTTCTCTTCTATAAATACTCTAGTTTGCCTGTGTCCTCTCTAAGATTTTGTGCCAAGCTATTGCTGTACATTTTCTCCTCCTGACACATCTCAAAATTTCCCCCCTTTATAGTTTCTTCACCCCTCTGCCCAATTCTTGCTACTCTGCATTTGGACACTACCATTAAAGTCCTCCTCTCTCTAATCTTTTCCTCTTATAATCTTTCCAGACAGGTTAAAATTAGATTTCCTCTGAAAGCAACACATTTCTTTCCATATTTTCCAATATTTATTATTTCTCTCATCTATTTTCTCCTTCTGACCTTTCTCTGTTGTAGAGAATACCATAACCAAAATATCAGATCTCCCTCTGTTGATTGTTCCTCCAGTTCTGTTGATCATACTTTCACGCTCCAATTCATGAATTTCATCAGTTGGAGCTGTCTTTTTGATTTCTAAAATCAACTCCACCCTTTCACTATTATACCACTTAACCTCCATGACATTTTATCAACCCTGGAATAGTAAAGAGCCTAAGAATTCCCTTACTTAGAATAAGATCTCTTTTTCATTTTATTACCTATGATCCTCATGTTTGCATATTGATATCTATAGGAATAAGTAACATTACTGACTTCTTAGATATTTTCTTCTTGTCTGCTCTTTTGCCATTGTTCTTTTTCTGTACCTACTGTTCTCTGTGGCTTCTGATCTGGTGCAGGTAAATTCTGACTTTTCTAACCTCCCCTTCCATGAGTGGATTCTGAAAATCTCATTGTTATTAGATGAATTTCATTCATCACTTGTGAAAATTCCATCTTCTCTATATCTGTGTTCTATTCAACAAGTCCAAATTCCATTCTCATATACCATTTTCACAACCAATTGTACATTTTTCAATCTTTCAAAACCTATCTTCAATCAACAGCTATGATAAATACATAATTTTCACATCCAAGTTGTTTTAATTTCTTGTTAAAGACATTCTAATCCTCATAAATTATTTCTAGATTCTTACTAGCAGTATTATCTTTCCCCACATGACTAACCAGAAGTATTAGACATCAAATTGGACTACTTGCAGGAGAGACTCTATCATATCTAGGACATAATCCCTGAGAAGAATGTAGACCTACAACTTGACTAGAGGTGACATAATAGCTTCAAATCAGGAAGATACAGGATCAAAATCTGTCTCAGCCATGTATTAGTTGTAAGAACCTGAACAACACTTAACCATTCTTGGCCACATTTTCCTTCACTAAATGAGAATAACACTGAATCAATGAGGGTAGCATCTATATCATCCATTTACTGTTAGGATCAAATGAGGTAATATATGACAAAACAAAACTTAAAGTTTGATATAAATGCTGATAATAATTGTTAGTGTCAGATTAATACATGGTTTCTTTTAGGATCAAAGATTTATAGCTAGAAGGTGCCTTAGAAGTCATCTAGCTAGAAGGCATAGAGCTTGAGTTAGGAATACCTTAGTTCAAATCTTGCCTCAGACACATACTAGTTGTGTCACCCTGGGTAAGTCAACCTCTCTGAGCCTCATTTTCCTCATCTAAAATATGGGAATTAAAAATAGAACCTACTTCATGGCATTATTGTGAGGATCAAAAGAGATGATATATCTCATGTTGTGCTTTGCACACCTTTAAATGCTAGCTATTATTATTTAGTCGAACTCCTTTATTTTACTAATGAAATTGGGGTCTAGAGAAGTTAAATGACTTGCCTAGATTCATATAAGTCGTAAGAGACAGGCAGTCTTCTAAATACAAGAGTAGCTTTCTTCCTGTTGAAGTTACCTAAACTACTTCTCTCATTGTCTCTATACAGCCTCATCATGTAGAAACTTACTGCGAAGATATATCATTTTATACTTTCACCTGTACTGATAGCCTCTCTCCTAGAAGCACCTATTGATCCTCATAATTTTTAGGAGCTGAAGAAGTTGTTTTCTTCCTTAAATGAGTCCAGATCGATCTGCTCCAAGACACTCAAATTGTCAAATGGCTCAAGAATTTTAGTGCCACTTCTCCTTCCTTCCTTCTTTGTCATACGCTTCAACTCTTTGACCCAATGCCACAGATAAGGAATTCCTCCTTTTTATTCAGATTGTTTTTTTTTTCTTTTTGCTTCCTCACCGAAATACTGCTTTTGTTCTTTCTCCTTCATGCAGAATAATAGACCATTCATTAAATCTTTTCATTTCAGAGTGAAAGAGACATATTTGACTCTCATATTATATGATATGAAACAACATGACATGATATGACATGATATATATGGTTGTTACATTGACCAAAGTACAAACAACTTTATCTCTGCAGGTGAGAATACAGTATGGCTTCCACATCACAACTTTCGCCATCGTGCTTTTTGTTATATTGCAGGACAGCATAAGAAATTAAATAGGAATTTGGGGGGAGTTTTTTGGAAGCTGCAGACAACACTTAACCAAAATTTTACAATAAGGCACTTGTGAACATCCCATAAAAGGAAAAAAAAATTAAAAATCAGACTTCTGTGGTAAGAAGGGAAGGTCAAACAATTTTATGCAGATTTTTCCAGATCCTGAGGACACTGAGTCCCTAACCCCTGTAATGTGGAAGGGATAATCACCTTCCCCTCCTGTTCCTTGAAAAAAAAAATGTTGTTTTCTTTATCCCTCTTGCTCTCTATATGCTATGGCCTTCTATTTATCACACCTCTTCACTCTACTGGGCTCAGTCATTGGAGCCTCATGACAGAGGCCTTATTCAGAGAAGTTTTTCTCACTTTTTCTCCAGATGTTTCCTCCACTCTCCATACCCTTCAGGTGCATTCGTCTGCAATTAGCAGATTGTGCCCATCCTCTCATCTGAAGCAAAGTGTAGGTGCTCTCAGCTGTCCTCTGATGTGGAGGATATCCTTCATTTCACTCTTTCCTTTCTCCTTTCTTCTCTCATCAAGTACTAAAACTTAAGATGTCTTTGTTCTACTGGCATTTTCTGGCAGAAAGCCCGAAAACATTTGTTTTGTAAAGCATGAGATTCTTGCACTTTACTAATTTTTATCAGAAAATATTTATGTAAAATATCTGTTTAAAACCAGAAGTCTTACTGAAATAGATTTACTTTTAAATAGAAAATTAATGTAGCAAACAGGAGTGGAAAATGCAACAAAATGTACATTAAAAAATACAAGGCCATACAAATTGAGGAAGGTAAGCTATGCAAACTACATCAGCCTTCAGCTGTTAGCATAAACTGTATTGCTTTGAGAAAGTGAATTACCAGGCCTTGCATTTAAAAGACAAATAAGGCTAGTTATATATTTTTTTCTTTATAAAATGTTTTACCATGGCAGATTTAACCAAGCATATCAAAGTTAGATCACCATGTAAATTAGACTTATATCTCATTTTTAAAATACATGTATTTGTTACTCATGATGAAGAACTTGCTGATGGATATAAATTAGCTCATCTGAAACTTAACTTTTTAACAAACACTTTTGATTTTGTATGTGAAATGTCAAAATCCAAGCTACTTCTAATGCAACAGATCTTAACCTCTGAATTTGTGTTTAATTTTTAATAACTATCTCAATATCGCGCATTTCCTTTGTAATACTATGTGCTTTATGCAATGTACTTAGTTTTTTATTGCTTAATTATTTATTTATTTTTAATCTTTTTATTTTGTTTTAAATAGTAATTTATTTTTCCCCAGTTACATGTCAAGAGAATTTTTTTTTATCGAGATAGGACTCTGCTTCCAGTGAAGCTGGGGATGGGGGTGGGTGTACTGTCCCAAGCTTCAGGGGTTTTATACAGCTGTTTTCAGAGATACTTCTAGGGACCTGTAAATTTTCAGCTCTTCCAAGGTACTATGATCAAAGGAGAGGAGTTTATTCTTTCCTGGCCTGTGCTCTGGTCTGTGAGTGACCACCAACACTCTCTTCTGCCTTAAAACCATGAAGAGGATTCCCTCTCCACCACTGTCACAAACTCTGCCACATCAGCCCTCCTCCTTGCCCCCAGACCACCATTCAGGACTGTGACCCAGATCCAAGCAGGGCAAAGCAAGAGAATCCTGGCTCAGTGCCTGCACAAAGATCCCTGCAATCTCTGTCCAATCAGCTGCATGGTCTTTGCATCTATGTGGGGCAACAGGGTTCCAGAAGCAGCCACTGCTAACCTTCTCTGTTGTCTTTGGCATTTGTGGCTTGAGAAGTCTGGAAAGCACCACAGCTGCCAGTGATTCAGTGCCCTGAGGCCTACTGCAGTCAGTCTGTGCTGGTACAGCCCACACTGGACTGTACTCCACTCCCAGCCCAGTGCATTAGACCTCTCCTGTAGACCTCCCAGGCAGTCTTGGGCAGGAGATTTGTTTCCCTCTGTCATTTTGTGGGTTCTGTAGCTCTAGAATTTGTTTAGAGTCATTTTTACAGGTATTTGGAGGTGTTTGGAAGAGAACTCTAGTGTGTCCCTGCTTTTACTCCACTATCTTGGCTCTGACCCCAAGAAAAAATTTTAACATTAATTTTTACAAGATTTTGAGTTCCAAATTTTCTCTCTTACTCCCCCTCTTCGGAAAATGGTATGCAGTTTGATACAGTTTAGAATGTGCTATCTTATAAAAATATTTCTATATCAGTCACAGTTGTAAAAGAACAGACAGATCAAAAGAGAAAAAAATACAAGAAAGAATAAAGTGAAAAAAAGTCCTCTGATATGCATTCAGAGGCCATAAGTTCTTTTTCTGGATTTGGACAGCATTTTCCTTCATGAGTCTTTTGGAATTGTCTTGGATCATTGTGTTGCTGAGAAAAACTGAGTCATTCATGGTTAATCATCACAAAATGTTGCTGATACTGTGTACAATGTCTCCCAGTTCTGCTCATTTCTCTTTGCATCAGTTCATACAAGTCTTTCCAGGTTTTTCTATAATCTGCCTGTTCATCATTTCTTATTGCACAGTAGTATTCCATTACATTCATATACCAAAGCTTGTTGAGCCATTCCCCAATTGATGGGCATCCCCTCAATTTCCAATATTTTATCACCACAAAATGGGCTGGTATAAATATCTTTTGAATATGTAGGTCCTTTTCCATTTTTTGGTCTTTTTTTTTTTTGAAAGGGAGAAGGCAAGGCAATCGGGGTTAAGTGACTTGCCCACAATCACACAGCTAGTAAGTGTGTCAAGTGTTTGAGGCCAGATTTGAACTGAGTTCTCTATTCACTGCACCACCCAGCTGCCCCCTTTTTCCTTTTTTTATGATCTCTTTGGGATATGCTGGAAGGGGTTATGCTGAATCAAAGTGTATGCACAGTTTTACAGTTCTTTGAGCATAGTTCCAAATTGTTCTCCAGAATGGTTGGATCAGTTCAGAACTCCAACCAATAGCGCATTAGCATCACAGGTTTTCGCCATGTTCAGCATTTATTATTTTCCTTTTCTATAGTATTAGCTAACCTGATAGGTGGATGATGATACCTCAGAGTTGATTTAACTTGCATTTCTCTAATCAAAAGTGCATTTCTTTAGATCATTAGAGCATTTCTTCATATACCTATAGATAACTTTGATTTCTTCATCTGAAAACTGACTGTTCATATTCTTTGACCACTTACCAATCAGAAAATCATTTGCGTTCTTGTAAATTTGACTCAATTCTCTATATATTTGAGAAATGAGGCCTTTATCAAAGACACTTGCTATAAAAATTGTTTTCCATCTTTCTGTTTCCTCTCTAGTCCAGGTTGCATGGGTTTTGTTTGTATAAAAACTTTTTACTTTAATATAATCAAAATTATCTATATTACATTTTTTAACACTTTATCTCTTGTTTGCTCATGAATTCTTCCCCTCCCATAGATCTGACAGGTAGATCATTTCTTGTTCTTCTTATTTGCTTATGGTGTCACCCTTTATGTCTAAATCATGTCAAATGTCTGTCATATCTAACTTTTCTAATATTCTAGTTACCTCCTTAATTTCTTTCTTTATTATTTTTGGTTGGATTTATTGAGTTCTAAGAGGGGACAATTGAGGTTCCCCCATTACCACAGTTTTGTCATCTATTTCTTCCTGTAAGTTAACTTCTCCTTTAAGAATTTAGATGCTATACCATTTGGTGCATATATGCTTAGTATTGGTACTACTTCATTGTCTATGGGACCTTTTAACAAAATATAGTTTCCTTCTGTATCTCTTTTAATTAGGTCTATTTTTTTTTGCTTTTTCAATATAGTTTAAAACATTATTCTGCAAGAAAGCCATCTTTTTTGTTGCTGTTGTTATTGTTGTTACCAGATTACCTGAGGTTTAGAATCTCAAAACAAAAGAACTCTAGTTTTTAAAGGCTATTTATGTTAGCTTTATCATAGAACATAGCCAGCATTAACTCTGTGAGTTGTACTTAAACTGTTTTAAAGGAATTTGCACAAATAGTAAGATTTCACATGTATGTAGAGCCTTAATTTTCAGAAATGATTTTCCTGACAGATACACAAAAAGGAATTTAATGTATGCATTTTTTTCCCATTTTACTGATAAGCAAACTGAGACTCAAAGAAGCTAATTGATTTACCCAAGGTTGTATTCATAGTATTTGCAACACTTCTGTTAGCAGGCAAAAACAAGGGCTCTTTTCTCTAATTAACCATTCGCCCACATAAATAGGTTTGTTGGTGTTTTGCTTTGTTTTGTGGAGAAAACAATGTTATAAGAAACCTTGGTGGCTTTTAATCAAGGAATGTGTCTATTCAGGACAAAAAGTGTTCTGGGTCTTTACAGCATCCACTAAATGCCAACAGCACCATGAGCCCCAGGACATTTCCCAGACGTAGCTCTGAATTATTGAACACACACAAGACTGCTTCGCAACCTTGATTAGAGAATTGTTAATCAACCCATGATGGTATGTAGGTCAAAAACCAATTAAAAGACTGTGACTGGAATATATGATTAGGCAGCAATTAAATGCATAGCTTAAAAAGCAGAATGGAAGCAGCAAAATTTAGACTTCAGATCTATGCTTTTTGATACTGGGTAAGGAAGGCTCAACAATATTAACCAGTAAAAGAGAATGCTGATGATCAGATTCAGAAAATTGGAGTTAGTTTTGCCAGCTGAAAACTTTATCCCTTTTTTGGCAAAGACTTTGCATGTCACTATAGTTTGTTTTATTTTTTTTTTTAAAGACCATTGTTCCAGCACTACTCTGAATTTTATTGTGTTTTTCCCTTTAAAATAAATTATGTATGGTGTTCTAGGCACGCTTTGAAGTTCAATCAGTTTTGGCAAAACAGTGGTACTTTGCAAATAGTGAAATTAGAATTCTGCCTATAATTTATCCCTTTGAACCATTTCTGCATCAGAGGCTTGAAAAATAAATGAGCAGCTGTATTTGCTAAGTTTTACAAAATATACTGTTAGGACAACAAGAGGAAGGAAAGTTTAGTTGGAAATTTTCCCCAAAAAAAGTTCAGCATGAAAAGGGAGAAAAAAATTAAATGTGGTATCAGCAATTTAATCAGCAAGGGAAAGGGAAGCTGGTGTGTCATAGTCAAAGCAGTTATCTTAAACAAGATTCAATGTAACTCGCTGTGTTGGAAGTCAGGGAAAACTGAAATTTTGCCACTCAAATATATTTTCTTAAATTGAAAAATCGACTTCTTTTCACATCAGTAAGGAAAATAGGTTTAGCTTTTATTAATTTTGCTTGAATGTCTCACTTGAAAAGTATTTACAGGCTTTCTTCCTTTTAGACCACTGTAGGGGTTGAAAATAATAGAGGAGCCTTTCAAATTTTAAAAGAATAGAATTCAGCTCAGTTCAAGAAATATTCAGTGATTGCTGTGTGCATGACACTGTGCTAACTACTGAGGAGATACAAAGTTTAGGAAAGACCTTTATTTTCAGCAGTTTGCATTTTAATCTGGAAGGGTCTGGCAGGGAAAGTCAGATTTTTAAACACCATAATCCTTTTCTTTCTATGAAGCAATATAAGATTCGTTTGTTACTGTTATTTAGTAGTTTTTTTCAGTCATGTCCTATTTGTTATTGTTATTTAGGGTTTTTTTTTTTTCAGTTACGTCCTATTTGTCATGACTTCATTTGGCATTTTCTTGGCAAAGATACCAGAGTGGTTTGCCATTTCATTCCCCAGCTCATCTTTACCTATGAGAAACTCAGGCAAACAAGATTAAGTAACTTCCCCAGGCTGTCTGAGGCTGGGTTTGAACTCAGGAAGACTCTGACTTTAGACTTGGCACTCTATCCACTGCACCACCTAGCTGCCACACAGGGTTCCTACTGATGCCAAATAATTGCATTGGATGAAGTGTGACAATGAGATAATAAGATATTGTTAAACAGCCAAATCAGATCTTATATGGAGGAGTAATTGGGAATTTCCTTGAAGGACAATGAGAGATTCATTTGAACATCCTCAGTGTTAACAAATCTTCATCTTGGGAGGGTGGATTTTATTTTCCGAAAATTGCCCAATGGTTTGGAAGAAAGTCAGGTGAATTAGGGCAGGGTTATAAGAGGTCAGAGAGAAACCAAGAATAGTTTCAAAAGTTATGGAGTAGAGATCCACCATCAAAGACAGGAACTGAGGCCAGATGACAGAACAGACAATGGCATGGTCAGCAAGCTGGGTCAGAACTGGATGGGATATAGCAGGTAGGTGGCTTAGTGAATTGAGACTCTAATTGAAATCCTGATTCAGTACACTTGGGACTTTGGGCAAGTCACCTAATTTCTCCCATTCTGTTTTCTTCATCTCTAAATTAGGGGTAATAACAGCACCTCCCTTCCAAGGTTCTTGCGAGAATCAAATGAGATAATGTATATTTTGCAAGCTCTAAAATATGATTTAAATTATAGCTTTTTTTAGTTATTTTTATGGGATGATGGCAAGATATGTAGGAGTTATGAAAAGGTTGAAGGTGACAGATGGAATCTTAGGATCACAAGATTTAGAGCTAGAAAGGGTGTTAGAGATATTTTAGTCCTACTTGCTGATTTCACAGAAGAAAACAAAGGCCAAAGGGTTGAAGTGACATGTCCAATTTTACACAATTAATAATTAGCAAAGCCACAATTTACATTCAGGTGTTCTGACTATAAAAAATCCAATGCTCCTTTCCCTTAACTGGACTGCTTACATTCTCACAAGAAGATGTATTGTTCTGATGGAGGACCCCTGACTGCTATTGCCCTTTAACATGGGACCTAGGTTTTTCCAGGCAGTCCTACCCCAGTAGAGAGGTCTGTCCTGGCCTTAAAGAGCCCACCTCTGCCACTTAAGGTATTAGGGTGATGCTTAAGTGATTATTTTACCTCCCTTATCCCCAAATTCCACCAGAGAAGGGTTCCAAATGTAGTATGACATTCTTGTAGTGAGCGTGATTTTCTTTCTGTCCTGATGATCACATTCATCCTTGATTACCAGAAGTACAAGGATAGTTGTCCAACTCCAACTCCAAGCATTGACGGATATGCAATCATTTATTTTCTTCCAACTTTCTTAAAGAAGGCTAAAAAAGGGAAGTAAGCTTCTAGTTTTCTAGATTCATTAACTCAGCATTACCCTGGACTCTTCTCTTGCTTACCCTGCACATGTTGATCCAATCAGTTCCCAAATCTCACCTTTTTTCTCTTTACCACATCTCTCCCATACAACTCCCTTCTCTCCACTCCCACAGTTATCACTTTAGTTCAGGACTTTATCACTTCTCACTCAGACTACTATAACAGCCTTCTAAGTGGTCTCAGTACCACAGATGTTTGCTCACTTAAGTCTGTCCAAAACAAAACCCCCCAAAAGTAGTTTTTTTAAGTACTGATCTTAATATGTGACTATAACTCAGTCAACTCCAATGGCTTCTTATTGACTGTAAAATAAAATATAACTTTCTATCTCTAGCTTTTAAAACTCTATATACCTTGCCAACAGCCTATCTTGATAGCCTCATCAGACAAAACTTCTCCTACAACTCTCTGATCTAGCCCAACTGATCTTGTTTCTCATATTCTACTTCATGAAACTTTGCATGATCACTCCAACTGCTAATGTACAATCTTCCAAATTGACTTATACGTAAGAATTTTGTGTGTCTATTTATTCAATGTATATTTTCATGATTTATGGGGTTTTTTGTATACTTATCTTCCCCATTATATGGTAAGCTCATCAGAAGTGAAGATTCTTTATTCTTATATTCCCAATGCCTATCATAGTTCCTGGAACATACTCGTTAATTAGAAGACTGAAAGCAATTTTGCTAGATGCTGCAGGGGCTATAATGGTGAGTAAGATACAAACTCTGCTCCCAAGAACTTGTATTGTAGTTGGATGATACAGTAGGGACCCAAATAACTATTGTACAAATGACATTATGAGAAGTGATGTGTTGGATATAGACAAAACACTATGAGGTTTCTGAAGAATGAAATCCAATATTTATCTCCATGGAGGAGATGGAATTTGAATAATACCTTAAGGCTCTGGAAGCTTTTTCAAGCAGAACTGAAAGAAGAGGGCCTTCTAACAGGAAGAAAAGGCATAAAGCACATTTGTATGTCAGTGAAATATCTGATTTTGCTGAATCACAGGGAATGTGGGAGAGGGGTGAGTAATAGATAGGCAAGCAATATAATTGAGGGATATACTAGGGAAAACCAGGTTGAAGAGTTTTATCTGTATTCTGTAGGAAAGAGGAATCTTTTGAACAAGGGAACAATGCAATCACAGTCATATTTTAGGAAGATTCATTTGGCAGCCATGTGTATAATGAATTAGAACAGGGCATTCTGTGTGTTCTAATTCCTCTCTAGTCCCTCCCCCCCATTATTAAAAAAGAGATCATTCACTTAGATTTTGGGGAAATGGAGGAAGATGATTACACATGCAAAGTTGAAAGTTGTGCATATCTCTTAGATGAACTATCAAAGAACTCCTTAGTGGGACAAAAATCAATTGATTTGGGGGGGGAAGGTAGGCTTCCCTACCACCCCTTTGAAATAACCCCTAAAATTCAACATGGAAATGAAGAGGAATCGGGGGGTGGAGCCAAGATGGCAGTAGAAGGAGGAAAACTGCACAGTTTCCCCCATAATCACCTCAAATACCTATAAAATATGACTCTAAACAAATTTGAGGGCTCCAGAACTCACAAAAGAACAAAGAAACAAAGCTCCCACTGAAGGCAGTCCAGCAGGCAGGACAGGAAGGGCTCATCACAGAGTGCAGAGAGCCAAAACCAGCCTGGCCTAAAACCACGGATTGACCCTGGGGTGGCCAGAACAAGCCATGGCTGGAGCTTTCAGGAGAGTGGATCACCAGCAGCTGTGGCAATTTCCAGATTTATCAACCCATAAGAAACAAGGACTAAGTGAATGGTTAGTGAAACTCAGCTAAATTTGGGGTAGAAAAGCAGTCTGGCTGTCTGCCTCCAGGGCAAAAAAGCAGCAGAAGCAGCACAGCCACCTCTGTGAGGCTACTTCAGACCTTGTGGCCTACAGATTGCAGGGGGGCCAAGCAATCATTCAGAGGCTAAGTGCTCTTCCTTTAAGCTGCCTGGATCCAGATTGTGGCCTTGGATGGTGGTTCTGAGGTGCGTGAACAGTGAGCCAAAGCTGGTGGGGGCTGCAGAGACTGTGCCTCCTAAAAGCTCCAGCAGCTGCAAAAACCCCAGCAATTTGGGACAAATCTCTCCCCTGTGGAAGCAGAGATCTACTGAGCCCAAAAGCCAAGTAAATTATTAGCAACATGAGCAGGCAAAGGAAGGAAAGTAAGAACAGCAATCTAACTTTAGATTCCTTTTTTGGCGGACTGAAAGGATCAAAGCATGGAATGGGAGGAAGATAACACAGTCAGAACTCCTGCATCAAAAGATTTCAAGAAAAGTGTAGACTGGTTACAGGACATAGAGGAGCTTAAGAAGGATTTTGAAAACCAAATAAGAGAAGTGGAGGAAAAATTGGGAAGAGAAATGAGAATGATGCAAGAAAACCATGAAAAGAAAGTCAACAATCTGACTGAAGAAAATAACACCTTAAAAAATAGATTAGCTCAAATGGCAA
>CM053580.1:113638324-113677343 GCA_028627135.1 Pseudochirops cupreus
CCAGGGTAGGGAAGAACAGGGAGTTAATTCAGATCCATGAGGCATATTTAAAACCTGGTTTCTAGCCTAAAAGCAAATATTCATCATTAGGTAAGCACAACAACTATTCTACACTAATCCCAATACTTGGCAAGCTACCTATATTGGCAAGCTACCTATAGTGGGTGCTTTCCCTGCCGCCCTTAGGAATGAGTTGCTCTCCAGTGAATGCATGTGCAAAAGTTTGATATGTTCTCTTGCCACATTATCTGAGACTTGCTGCTGAGTTTCAGATCAAAGTCTAGGAAAACAGATGGAAAAGTTAAGGAGATTATCAGTGTTTAAATGGAAATAAAGAAATCTTTATCAAATATTTTTTTTCTTTGACTGAAATCAACTTCTAATGATCTAGGAATTCATAGGTAAGATTTGTATATCTCTTGAAAATTTCACAATTGGAAAGTTTTGTTTGTTCTTTTTTCTTAATATCATTTCATTAAGTTCAACTTCTTTTGGCTTTATAAAGTATTTTTTAAAAGAAATCAGAATCATCTGAATTTTATTTTAACAAGTTTAATGTTTTTTTTTAACTAAAACCAAATTTTGTCAATATTTGTAAAATCTGTAATTGCTTTATAGAAGAATTAATCCAAAGACCTGAATTCAAGATGTAGATCTTATATTTATAAGTTACATGACCTTGGGCAGGTGAGTTAAACCTTTCCATGCTTCAGTAATATTCTCAATAAAAATTTTTTAAACAGAGGGGGGCTATAGAGAAGGGACATATTTTCTCTAAACTTTGTATTTCCTCTAGCATCCATCATAATTTTCTGCATATGCTGTCCTTCATGTATATTGGTTGAGTTTTAATTTACTTCTCAGGGCTCAATTAAATGTTCAAAACACCCTAGGGATATAATAATTACTCATAATAACTATAGGAGTAGCTAGATTTGTATAGCACCTACATTGTGCCAGACACCCATGCTAAACATTTTGCAACTCTTACCTCATATGATCCCTACAATTATCCTGGAACATAGGTGCTATTATTATCCCCATTTTGCAGTTGAAAAAATTGGGGCAAACAGAGGTCATGTGATTTGCCCAACATCATACACATACAACTCAGTAAGTGTATTACTTAGATTTGAACTCAGTTCTTCTTCCACCTTGCCCAAAGTTCTATTCACAGTACTACTTAGCTGACTCTATACAAAGATGCAAAAATGGCACAATCCATGCCCTGAGGGTCTGAGAGTCTTTAAGAGATGTAAAGTTCTTTGTAGCCCTGAAACCATATGAATGCAATATTGTTGTCATCATTTTTCATTGTTGTTACATAGTTGCTTCTGATTTCTTCATGACCCCATTTGGAGTTATCTTGGCATAGAACGGTATACCATTTCCTTCTCCAGTTCATTTTATAAATGAGGAAACTGAGGCAAACATAGTGAAGTTGTTTGCCCAGGGTCACACAGCTAGTAAGTGTCTGAAGTCAGATTTGAACTCAGGGTGATGAGTCTTCCTGATTCCAGGCTGGGTGCCCTAGTGCCTACTTGTTGTACCATCATCATTATTCATGATATTGAAAAGCAGCTTAGCATAGTGGATAGAGAACAGACCTAAATCAGGAAGAGATGATGTAAACTTCAGCCTCCTTCTGACACCTGCTTGTGGTGTGACTGGGAGTAAGTCCCTTAACCCCTTATAAATCCCCAGATAACTAAGAGTCCAAGCTGCAGAATAATTGTTAGCTTGCTTTGGTAATTTTGTTTTTTAAATTTATTTATGTTTACCTAGAAGCTCCCTACATTTATAGAATCCCAGATCCAGAAGCACAAATATCAGTGTTATCTTATAGAAGCAAAATGACTTTCTGCTTCCTAGGGCTGCCCTTTCTTTAGAATTTGTCCTGGTTCAGGATACTCTGTTGTTTTCTTCTAATGTGAACAAATGACTAACATTCTAGAGTTGCATGTTTGCAAGGTTGAAGCCTTCAAAGAAGGGCCTCTAAAGATTTTCCTGGTGGGCTCATTTGTATTGGATAGAGAAGAATATTTTTTTTAGCTCAGAGTTATTTTAGAAATGACTGGGTCAGGATAAGATAGGCACCTCAGGAGTGTATATGAACTTCTGTGGTATATGATAAAAAGAAAAGGGGTTGCAGATTGTTTTCTGTTTAAAAAATTAAAAGAGCATGAAGAGTAATACTGCATCTGAGCCAAGTTTCCTTTTTTTTCCCCCTTCCCATTAAGCCATTAAACAGGGTTTGTGTAAAAGGCTATTACTATTCATGAAAACCTAAAAGTTGGTAAACAACAAATAAATCTGATAATGATCACCTCCTCTCAATATTTAGCAAAAACTGTCATTTCTCAGTAATCAAAGCAAATCAAGGTTTTCCTATTATCTACAGCTATTTAATTTTCTACAAATACCACGTTTTAGCTGTTATCATTAGCGTGGTTTTTATATGCTTTCAATTTTGAGTGTTGGAGGGATATAATTTATTTCTTATACCATAAGCACATTCTAACCATTATTTCCTTAACAAAAAATGATTTAAGGTATATAGTAGACTTAGCAGATAAAAGTTAAATGACAGAGAGTGTCAGTTCAAGACCAAATTATAAAATAAACATAGCTTTTACTTAGGGTCTGCAATCTTCTTTCTTAGTAATCCACCACCTCTTCGTGGCATTCCAGCATCATCCTATCAGGTGCCAAAGCTCTTATATGACCTTTCAGGAGCCTTTCCCTTTTCCTCCACCGAGGTCTATCTTTCTGGGAGATACTATCATTATTTAAACCAAGCAATCTACCTGTCCTTCAGTTCCTCTTTCCCCATCAGACATCTCATCCAAATTAACCTATCCTTTGTCCTTTTTCCTTGAGACTTTGCTTTCAACTGGCTGTTGAAGTCAGAAAATAATCAGATTAAAATAACATCTGACGAGTGAGACTACCTGATGAGCTAATTTATTTGAGAAATTTTAAAGCACATGTTCTGTGGTTTCTTTAGTCAGGACTTCCATTACATTAATTCCTCTCAGTAGGGGCCTTCTTTGATTATTCAGAAAAGGCTGGAAAAATCCATTATGCAGAATAGAGCAGTGGTTTTATTAACAAACCTAGGATTGACCACAAAACTCTGAAGGCTTGATGTACCTTTTATACCAACCTAACATGTTAATATTTTATACTTTCTACTGAAAATGATCAATGGACCTTTCTCAGCTAGCCTTATCTACTACAAAAGGGTAGTACTTTTAAAATGCCTGCTTTCAATTTTATTTTATAAATTGTTTTGTCCATAAGTGATATCTTAGAAGCCATTATACATATTCATTGAGATTGTATTGTGTTCAGAATATGTGGAGTATAAAGATAATGTCTATAGTAAAATGTAGGAAATAATTGGTAAACAGAATTCAGGCTATACCAGAGGATCATAAATTTAGAGCTAAAAGGAACCTTAGGGATCATTTGGTCCAACTGAGGCTCAGAGAGGTTGTCACCTCAGCCTCACACAGGTATTTTCAGAAGCAAACTTGAACATGGGTCTTCTTGACACTGAGTCAAGCCCTCTAGTCCTTAGATCATGTTGCTTCACATCTATGTTAATTTGTGGAATGCCCCTAGACAATTTCGGTATTCAAGAATAACAATTGGGGAGGCTAGGTGGCATAGTGAATACAGCACCGGCCCTGGAGTCAGAAAGATCTGATACTTATCAGGTCCTTGATATCAAATCCAGATACTTGTGACCTTGGGCAAGTCACTTAACCCCAATTGCCCTGCCTTCCTCCTCCAAAAAGTAAAGAAGAAGAAGAAGAAGAAGAAGAAGAAGAAGAAGAAGAAGAAGAAGAAGAAGAAGAAGAAGCACGGAGGGAATTCTTTTGTGGGACAGCAAGGTCATGCAATGGATAGAGCACTTGGGCTTGGAACCAGGAAGACCTGAGTTCAAATTTGACATCAAACTTTTGCCTGTCTACATTTCTTCATCAGTAAAATGAAGAAAATAATGGTACTTGCCTCATAGAGTAACTGTGAAAATCAAATGAGTTAATATTTCTAGTGTTTAACACAATGTTTAACACAATGTCAGACACATATTAGGCATTAAACAAACAAGAAACTGTTTCTTCCCATTCATTCAACAAATGTTTAAGTGCTTGGAGGGAATTATTTTTTTTCTCTTATGATGAGACCTCATTTACATGTGTTTTGAGTAATTGAATAAATCAATTTTGCAGCATCTAATGTTGCATCTTCACAAATTATTGATTATCATTAATGAATCAGGTCCAGGGCCACCTTTTAACCTGAATTACCCTGGTGATCTTACAACCAGATTCCAAAACACACACAGGGAAATTAAATTTTACCATTTAGTGGGAGAAAGTAGATCAGTGTCCGCATTGGTATACGATAGCAGACGAGGATTCAATTCTAGATCCTACCAGTTCCTATCCGTGTGACTTAAATGTTATACTTTATTTCTTACTTTCCTTATCTAAGAGGTAAGAGGGTTGAACTAGATGATTTCCAAGATCTCTTTCAGCTCCAAATCCTATAAAATCCTGAGAATATCTGACTCTTGAAGTCACACATACAATATTTTTGGATTACCTCTATTTATTTGTTTCTTTATTAGATTGATTGTTTATGTATTGGTTGTTTTAGCTCATATATGTACCTTTCCTGTTGTTTCTTTGATTTTTGACAAAATTTTGTTTGACAGATTTTCAAGTAACCAAAGAGAATTGTGTCTTCACTGGCACTAGATAATACTAGAAATTAATATTATCCAGGTGGTTTTCAGGCGAAGAAATTAAAACAATCTATAGTCACATGAAAACATGCACTAAGTCACTATTGATTAGAGAAAACAAATTAAAGTAACTCTGAGAAACCTACACCTCACACCCATCTGATCAGCTAATGTCACAGAAAAGGAAAAGGATAAATGTTGGAGAAGATATGGGAAAATTGGGACCCTAATGCATTATTTGTGGAGTTGTGAACTGATCCAACCATTCTGGAGAGCAATTTGGAACTATTCCCAAAGGGCTATAAAACTGTATACTCTTTGATCCAGCATTACCACTACTAGCATATCCCAAAGATATAAAAGGGAAAAGGGGGCAGCTAGATGGCACAGTGAACTGAGCACTGGCCCTAGAGTTAGGAGGACCTCAGTTCAAATATGACCTCAGACATTTGACACACTTACTAGCTGTGTGAGCTTGGGTTAGTCACTTAACCCTAATTACCTTGCCTTCCGCCCTCCAAAAAAAAAAAAAAAGGAAAAATGACATATGGGTGCAAAAACATTTAAAGCAGCCCTTTTCATGGTGGCAAAATATTGGAAATTGAGGGGATGGCCATCAATTGGGGAATGGCTCAACAAGCTGTGGTATATGAATGGAATGGAATGCTATTATGCTATAAGAAATGATGAGCAAGTAGATTTCAGAGAAATCTGGAAAGACTTATATGAACTGATGTAAAACGAAATGAACACAATCAGGAAAGTATTGCACATAGTAACAGCAACATTGTGAGATGATTAACTATGATCTGCTCTTCTCAACAACACAGTGATCCAAGACAATTCCAAAATACTTATGATGGAAAATGCGATCACCATCCAGAGAAAGAACTATGGAATATGAATGCAGATCAAAGCATACTATTTTCACCTTTTTTTGTATGATTTTTCCCTTTTGTTCTGTTTCTTCCTTCATAACATAACTAATATGGAAATATGTTTTAATATGATTGTAATGTATAACCTACATCAGATTGCCATCTCAGGGAAAGGGTAAGGGAGGGAGTGAGGAAGAAAAAATTTGGAATGTAAAATCTTATAAAAATGAAATTTGAAAACTATCTTTACATGTAATTGAAAAAAAACAAAATACTATTTAAAAAAAGAAATGTTTTACCTATAACCAGAGTGTTGTTATAAATGTTTTCTGAAATCAATAATATGAAGTGTATCTATAACCCATTTTTCACCCCTGTCCTTTTCTGACACCCAACATCAATAACAGTTGCTACTTCTACTATCTGAGCATCCCTATTCTCATTTTGATATCCTTCTAAGTCCTCTGTCCTAGATCTCTCATACTCTTTATTTTGACAGCTATTTATAACACCATCCCTTCCTAATGACCATTACCACTGGTGGTCCTGCAAAATTCCTTATTTTTTCTTCAGCTTTCCAACATTCCTCTGCAGTCCATGAAATTATGTGTGTGTGTGGTACATGTGTGTGTATGTATAATTTCCATTATTTTGTGTTCTTTTCTTATATTAGGCACATCCCCACCTCTTCTACACTGTTTCAATATTTCAAATTCAAATTAATTTTTATCATAATTAATTGATGTAAATGCTAGTCATTACCAGTGACATAACATTAGTTAACTTACCTTCTATCTCTAGTTTTGGGCAGTCTCCTCTTAAGCTATGGCAAGTGTGTTCATTTAGTGTTTTAAGTTTAGACAGTGTCACATAACACACCAAAGTATTTGCAAAGTCTTAAAAGCCAATAGGATGTAACTACTTAGTTATGTATAGTAACTAAGTACTCTTCCCACAGAGCTTGCAACAATGAAATTAAGGAAAATTTGTCATGCAAATAGAGCACCAGTGGAATCAGAAATAAAATCTTGGCCCCTCTCTAGCCTTTTTGTTTCTGACTGTTATTAAACAAATTGGAAATTAAAACAGACTTCCTTGGATGCCCTAATTATATAGCATGCCGAACAAAATGACCATTTTAAAGATTTCATTAACATGTTTCCTTCAGGCTAAACACAAACTTGTAGTCTTTCCTAGTCAGTGAACTCATCATCAAAAACTAATACATGACAATATATGCTTTAAAAATTACTCACATGTATAATGAAAGGTAATAAATACAGAGATAATCAGCATATTTAAACTTACTTTTAGCTGTTTCTCATCATAATAGAAATCATGGAAGCTGAAATATGTATAGCTAATTATTCGTAAGGTATAATATAGAATCTAAT
This sequence comes from Pseudochirops cupreus, assembly GCA_028627135.1. NCBI lineage: Eukaryota > Metazoa > Chordata > Mammalia > Diprotodontia > Pseudocheiridae > Pseudochirops > Pseudochirops cupreus. The sequence continues at coordinate 113,645,356 of CM053580.1, forward strand.
ATATAGTAGAGGATCCAACTATTTGCTGAATTCATAAATGATTGGATTCAATTCAATGAATCTTCAGTAAGTCCTTATTATATGAAATACACAAAAATAAAAAGACACAAAACATTTTTCTGAAGGCTACATTTGATTGTAGGAAAGAGAAGGGGATGGAACATATATCGATTCTACTGTGGAGGAGAGATAGAGGTAGTGGTTACCAACATTTCTTGTTCTGAAAACCCCTTTCAATAACAACAGCAACAACATATTGTATGAACCTTCTGGGTCCCTTCTTCAAGTGACACTAAAAAACTTTTTTCATGAAACTTTAGGGCCAAATCACCAAGGGGTTCACGAGTCCCTAAATGGGAGCCAATGAGGTACATCAACAGTAGAAGGTGGAGAATCATACAGGCCAAAGGGAGTACAAGGAAAATCCAGACAAAGGATTCTAGGAAACTTGAGCTGGGGGAGAAAACTTTAGCAGGTGATTAGATGGAACTATACAGAGCAGCTGGCATGTAAATGTTTGTCTGAATGAATGAATGGTTGGATAAATGATGGATATCTGAAATAGCAAGGACAATTGAAGTATGCATATAATTAAATCAATAATGTCAACGCTATATTCCCTTGCTAGTTTTTTTCTCCTGCTCAACTACTTTCTGAGGAGAAATAGAAATTTCTTTCAAACTTTCTTTACCCATCTTTTCAAACAAGTGCTAGGAACCATCTTAATTCAGCTATTCAAAAGATATATTTTTTTAAAACACATTCTGTGAGGAAAACAAAAACTAGATATCCATGTCCTGAATAAGTTAGTTCAATAGAAAAATGCTAATGAAGTATCAAAAGTTATTATTTACTACTACTGATATATATTGATCTAAAAACTATTATTTACATCATATTTTGGGGCTCACAAAGACCCTGGGAGGTACAAAGAAGAGGTATGTTTTTATTTATAGGGTAAATTGAGTCACACACAACTAGTAAGTGACAGACAATGTAAGTCAAGGTGCCTTGATTCCCACCAAAGTCAATGTAGTCTTATATCATAGCTGCTTACTGTGAAACAAATAATAAAGGGAAAAATGATTCATTATAAACATTATTTGGTTTTTGTAGATTCCTATGAAGTTATCCACACCATTTTTTCAGTTTTTAAATATCAATAAAATTGAAATTTAAATGTCAGAAAAATATTCATAGCCATTTATATGAAATTTCAGCTATGTTTAGTGTTGCAGTTGGCACTCAAGAACAAAATCCATTCGATTCATGGTTCAATGAAAAATAACATATGATTGTCTTAAATCACAATTGCCACTTATAATGGGAAATGTCAAAATTATTCTCTCTATCCTCATTCATTTTGTAAAAGGCAAATCGATCAGTTTCTACTTTGGAAAATATTTAAGGAAACTAATTTACTGGGAATTGGGAGTAAAGATTAGTTGTAATGAACTACAAACCACAATCAACGTGCTTTTTATATTTCAGAAGTGGTATACTTCATCTTCAAAGTGATATTAAATACTTGTATGGCACCAATAACTACAATTGTGTTATCAATTCCTCATAGCATAGAATATAGTTTTAACTTATAACTACTTGAAATTTATTGATATTTCCTTATGCAACAGTCTGGTTAAGATTTGTAATAAAATTAGTCATTAAAAGTATAAATTAATGTTTCTATAATAAAGGAATATATGACTGTAAACATTAAAAAAGCGCTCATCCAGCATTTCTAGCATGCCAACTTTTTTCCTCCTAGAAACCTTGTCCAATCATTTCCTCAACCTAACTATGCATAACCATCCCATAAAAATGAGTATTTAAAAAAAAATACTCATATTTTGTTTCCGCCAAGAGTGTAACATGATAAAAAGTAACATTTAGGCAACATTAAATTCTGATATTAAAAAGAAAGCTGGTTTGTTTTTTGGCAATTCTTCAACTGAAGCTTCTTTTATGTACCAGAAACTTTAGTTGATTGTTATGCAAATATCAAAATTGCTTTCCTATATAAAGGATGAGGCTTTCTTTTAAAAAGTGAAATAACTCATACTCTCAGGAAAGAAAATATTCTCAATTATGTATGGCCAGTAAATGGAAACCATTTTTCCAATTAAGAAGAAACTGAATAAGTAAGTTGTTTCTAAGCATTGTCCATCGGCTTATGAATGTAATTCTTTTCCGTAATGTCTCTCCTTTCACCAAGTTTCTTCTTAACTCTCAAGTTTAAGCCTAATGAATAGACTCTTTTGTTCAGTTGCAGAACTTGAGCCCATCACATACCCTTGAATGCTAAAATCTTTACTATCAGTTGTGTGTTTTTTCCTTTTTCTTAATTTACAATATGATGTTGTAACATAACACTAGATAGAAAAACCAAGGTGAATAAAATCTATTTTAGTCTAGAAGATAATAAATTTAAAAGTAAGGGACCTGAATGGTCATGGAGTCCAATACTCCCTTTTTTTTACAGATATGGAAGCTGAAGCACAAGGAAGGGAAGTGACCTGGCCCAGACAGTCACAGAAATGGGATATGAATCCAGGTACTCTGACTATAAATGTAACAATTTTTGTACAGCACCACAATGACTCAAGTATGTGTCTTGGCCATTTGCTTCCTGTTGTTTGCAGGGAGAGGTGGGTAGTGTTATTTATGAGTATATTTAATAGTCTTATGAATTGCAACCTTTCCTCTTCATAAAAAATCTTAAGAGTTTATATTCATTCAGTCAACATCTATGAGCAGAGCATAATTCTTAACACAAAGGAGAGTAAGATAGCTCTGCCATCAAGGAGGAGCAGAAAATATAAGAAATGTAAACTAAAGATCATATATCATATTTCTTGTCTTCTGAGTGGGGAGGACAAGAAGTAGAGGGAGGGAGAGAATTGGGAACTGAAAATTTAAAAAAATAAAATACCGTTGTACAAACTATACCATGGAAATTCAACAAGAGATAGAATGGACCTAACCTTAGCTCAGAAGTGGGAGAGATTACTTCCTGCTAGGGGAAATCATAAACTCTATCAGTGTAATTCTTCTAATAGATTAGAGTCCATTGAGAGTGTGAATTTAATTAGTGGGCAATCAACGATGTTATCCTGAATTAAAGTTTAATAACACATATTTTAATCAAGTAAAGGAAAAATGTATGTCTCTATAAATTCCCAAATGAATTTGAAACCATCCCTCATCACTTGCAAAAAGTTGCAAATTATCAGGGGAAATACCATGGCTATATACTCTTTGAAAGGGCAAACAGGCTGCAAAGGACTTTTTTTTTTTTTTGCTTTCCATCAGAAATTGATCAAGAAATATATTGAATATATAAAACATATCATCCACCTTAAAAATAATAAATCATATCTGTCTTGGGTGCACATTTAGACTTAGTTCACTTTTAAGTGGTATTTCATCACAATTTTAGAGATACTGTTTCTTGCAAAAGGAAATTCCCATACTGTTCATTCAGTAAGGTAAGAGAGCTGAGAAAGAGAGAGGAGTTATGTAGTTGTGCATTTATTCTTTTAGAAATATAATAAATGTCACTGAGGATATAATTTTACTAGTCAAACATATAAAAAAGAGGGAAATGGTATAATTCTGAAGCTACCTTTGCCTATTTTTGAAAAAAAAAAGCACGTTAAGAAATTAGGCAATGTTGAAAGAAGTATCTAAAGTTAAAGTAATTGTCTAAAGAATAATTTTACTTATCAATGAAGCAGTCCTAGTGCAATAAATACAACTTAATTTTGAAATTATGTTAACATCGATAATTTGTAATTTCATAGTTAAGTATGTACAAATGAAACCTAGTCTATAGAAATTTTAAATTGTCCAAGCCAGCTTACTACTTAATAAGTATAAATGCACCAACTAAAGTTAAAAAAAAAACAGGATAATGCATAAGAAATTTAGCCTTTTTCCCCCTAGTGTTAGCTATGGTTTCTCCTAAGTTGTGGTATGTCTCAGGAAGGAAACTTATGAAGTCAGTCTAGGAGCAGCTAGGTGACACCGTGAACAGAGCACTATCCCCGTAGTCAGGAGGACCTGAATTCAAATGTGGCTTCAGTCACTTGACACTTACCAGCTGTGCGACCTTTGGCAAGTCACTTAATTCTAATATTCTAATTGCCTTGCCTTTCTCCCTTAAAAAAAAAAGATGGAAAGTCAATCTATTATTAGAAATTTGAAGAGGTGTAATATAGGAAAAAGAAGACAGAATCATAGAATCAAAGAATTTGAGAGTAAAGCATCTCAACAGACATCTAATCTACTCCCTGGCCTGAGTCAAGAGATCTAGCTTCTTTTAGCTTTGTTCCACCATTATATAACCTGGCTCAAATAATTTACTTTCTATTGGTTTCAATATCTTCATCTACAAGATAAAAGGGTTAGATTAGATGATTTCCAGGATTTCTTTCAGCTTAAGTGTCTTCAGTTCTGTGGTTCCTCATTATTTTGTTGTTGATTGAGGAAACTGAAAGGATATACTGAACAAAATTTTATTAATGATACAAAACTGATTGTGGAGACTATATTCTCTTTCCCTACCAGATTACTATTATTTTTTTAATTAGTAAAGAAGAAACAGATGGGGACCAATACTGATCCCTAAGAACATGATGAAATATGCTTTCCACTTCTTCATAATGAGATGGGAGGCTATGTTTATGGAATGTTGCTTTTCATAAAGATCACAAATACAGTGAATCTATAAAATCTATAAAATGAATGTACACCCATTTTCAACTATTAACATCTTAGCAAAAATTATTCAATCATATCTCTTTTTCAGGACCAAAAACTATCTGAAAATAGAACCATTTACTGAAAGGTCTGGAGGACAATGGAACAGGGAAAATTAGAAGGGACTATGACTACAAGTTATGACAGACTGAAAGGATATAGAAGATAGTGAAGCCAAGTGTTCACAACTTGGTAGAATCAGTTTGTTTGCAAAGGGAAAACTTTATCTACATCATGAATCCAGAAAAAAATTGAAGTTAAATTCGGTTGTATTGGGACAATTGAATAAAAGCATCAAAGTGCAGGTTTAGATGAGATAATTTGAGGTTAGCATATAGGGATCCAGATAAGACTAGAAGGCACAAGCAAAAGCAAAGTTTCAGTTTATAGGCATTGCATGAGAGTTCAAGTGGTGAGTGTGGGAACCAACAGAAAATTGAATTCGGACAGAAAACCTGTGAATAAATACTTGGAATATTGCATATTTGGGTCACTCAGTATAATCATGCAACGGAGGCGTGATCCTTTATCTTAAGATAGTTGGATTTTGCCCTGGTTTTATGCACTCTATTTGGGTTGGAAGATAGAGACTACTCTAAGGTAAGGGGTGCCACGTACATAGTATCAGAAACATAATGCTTGAAGGGACCAATGACATCTTCTATTCTAGCTACCTCCTAATAATGTTTTTTTTTTCATGAAAGCCTTTGATATATGGACCCATTGCAGAATAATGTTTTTAAAGACACAAAAATAAAATTACAAAGTAAACTAATTATATTGAAATATAGTTTTATATACATATATGTATTTGTATATATACACATGTGTGTGTATATAAAGTTCGCTGATCTCAGGCTAAGAACCTCAGATCTAGGACAAGAAGGGAGGTGGTTTATTGCCCTCTCTCCAAATCTTCGTATCAGAAAACATGTAACAAATATACATTATCAAGAAAAATTCCCACTGTTATTCTCCAGAATGCATGTTGAGTTCTATATCCTGAGTCCCTCATCTCTTTTCCCGGAGGCTTGTGGTATTGATTTTCCAAGATTGTGGTGGGGCATTCCATCATCAGAGTTTTTTTTTTTCAGTCAATAAGAATTTATTAAGTGCCTACCATGTGCCAAGGACTGTAAAGCATTGGAGCCTAGTGTTAAAAGACCTGAGTTTAAGTTATTTTCTTTTTTCTCTTTTAAAAATTTATTTATTTACTTATAGTTTACAACATTCAGTTCCACAATCCCTTGAGTTCCAAATTTTCTCCCCCTCCCTTTCCTGCCCTCTCTTCCCCACATGGCGGCATGCAATCAAATATAAGTTCTACAAATATCTTCACATTAAACATTAGTCAAGTTGTAAAGAAGGATTATAACCAGTGGAGTGGATGATGAGAAAGAAGGGACAAAACAAAACAAAACACAAAAGAGAGAGAAAGCAAGTAGTTTGCTTCAGTCTGCATTCAGGCTCTGTAGTTCTTTCTCTGGATGTGGATATCCCTTTCCATCATGAGACTTTTGTAGATGTCTTCTAACCTTGCATTGCTGAGAGGAGCCCAGGCTATGAAAGTTAGTTGTCACACATATGCTGTGTCTGTAATTGTGTACAAAGCTCTCGTGATTCTGCTCTCCTCACTCAGCATCAGTTTATATAAGTCTCTCCAGGTTATTATGAAGTTTGTCTGTTCCTCATTTCTTATAGCACAACTGTATTCCATTACATTCATATACCATAACTTGTTTGCTCTTACCCATTTAAACTCCTTTAATGTTTGTCTTTCTAATATTCTTATTATTGTATAAATTATTCCCCTAGTTCTGCTCACTTTATTCTTCATCACTTAATATGGATTCTCAAGTTGCTCTGAAACTGATCCTTTTGTTATTTCTTACTATACAATAGTATTCATATATTATCATTTGATGGCCATCCTGCTACTTTCCTATTCTTTGACACTACAAAAAGAGATGCTATAAATACAATTTACATATGAATCCTTTCCCTCTTTCTTTCATCTCTTTGGGTTTTAGGTCAAATAGTGGCAACATTGAATCAAAAGATGCCTTTTTTTTTTTTTGCTCATAATTATAAATTGTATTCCAGGATGGCTGTGCCAACTTACAGCTTCACTGAGTACATTAATGTTTGTTTCCTAAAGTCTACCCAATATTTCTCATTTTTCTCTTTTTTGTCTTTTTGTACAATCTGATGTGTATTCATTGGAATCTTAGAATTGTTTTAACCTGCATTCTCTAATTGGTAGTGATTTGTGGGTATTTTTGTTTTAATATATCTCTTTATAGATTTGCATTCTTCCTTTTAATATAACCTAGTCCTCAGCCCATTTATCAAATGAGGAAAAGCTTTTAGTCTTATGAATTTTTCTTCATTTTTTAACCTATTTTTACATTTGAATTATCAAACAACGATATGTTTTTCTTTCCCTCACCCCCCCAATCGGAGAATAAATAAATAAAACCATTAAAACAAAATAATCATAGTAATTTCAAATATAGACTTGAATAATAAATTTCAAATTTGAATTTACTATGTAGATCAATTTCTTAAGTATTTTGTAAATGAGACCTTTATGAGAACAACTTACTTAAGATAACTCTTAGTTAACTGCCTTCCTGTTCATCTTAGTATCTTTTTTGTGCAAAACATATTTTAAAACATGTAACCAAAACCATTTATTTTATTTTCTGTTGTTCTGTCTATATCTGGTTTCTTATTATGTATGAGTCATGGACCTGGGCTGCAATCCCAACTTACTTACTTACTGCCTGTGTCCCCTGGACAAATCACTTTGCCTTTCAGAGTCTCAGTGTCCTCTTCCACATACTAAGTAAATTTAATTAGATGACATATATAGTCCCTTCCGATGTTTATTCCTATAATTCTAGAGTTCCTAAGATCTAAACCAAAAAGGAACTTCATATTGGTCAATTGAGTCCAATGGTCACATCAGATTGAGGTACATCCTCAATCTAAGCATCATCAGTTCTTTTCAAAGCAAGTAAACTAATTAAATGAAGACCAAATAAAAATCCACTTCATAGTCCAGTTTTCTAAATTACAACTTATTATTTCCTTAGTATTCAAATTTCTTACTAAGAAAATAAACTAGGCCTTCCATTTTTCTTCCAGGTACGTCTCTAGAACCAAAGGCATGTTAACCAACTAGTTTCATCATTAGGTCAAATATTTAGCTTATAAAAAAAATCATCTTTTCAAGTCATTTCAAATGTAATAGAATAGATATAGAAGACAAACTTTATCTTTTTGTATTTGAGTAGCAATACCTAGTTTTCCAAACAAAGCCCATCATCCTAAATAATTTCTGAAATAATGGTCCTTGTCAATAATTACTCATTCAGTATGGTAGCTAAAGTTTCTATAGATAGAACACAGATTTCCTCCCTAAGCAATAATCTTGGGGATATGTGTGTATGCATATATGTATGTACACTGCACATGCATGTGTGTACATGTTTGTGTATATATACATGTGTGTGCATATGCAAATATGTATACATGAATGAATATATTTGAAATTGATAAAATTAATGAAATCTGAAATTTCAATTATGATGTGGATTTTTATCTAGTAAACTTCATTTAACTAAAATTTTGCTTTGTAAAGATTTATGTACACATATATATGTATATTCATATAGTTGCAAATATATATTTGTATCTATATTATGTAAATATATTTAAATATATGAAATACATATCACATAAAGTATACATAGCATATATAAAGTTCTCATAGATATGTTATATATGCACATACACACATATACACACATATACTTATAATGAGTCAGTTTCCTACCAAGTCTTCTTTCTACCTTGGATTCTTTGCCTTAAAAGTCAATAGAGCTGTTTTTTGTTGCTATGTTACAAAACTTTTCATTATCCATTAGGAAGTTAAATATTGTATTAATGCATATGTTTGAGATAAAGCTTCTCTTTAAAGCACTATAAACGGTGCATAATCTGACCTATTTGTGTCACAAGAGATGTCCCTCTTATTTCAAGTCTATAGAACCTCTGTATTAAGTCTAGAATACAGGATATGAGTAATAATACTTCTATTAACCATCACTTTTTGTGTTGATATGAATGGCCATTTTTGAGTATGTCCTTAAAGTTTATTTTTAAATTGGTTGTTTGTTCAGAAGATATTTTCTTTTAGAAGGAATGCAAATGACACAAGACATTTAGATACATGACCTGCCTATATAAGCCTTTATTACATAGAATAATAAATAATAGAAAGTAAGTATAAGTAACATAATCAATAAACATCCATAGGTTTAAAGGTTAAATGGTTCTTAGAGTCCATTTATTCCAGTGTCCTGATGTTATAGGTGATAAAACTGTGACTGTACGAAATTGTATAAATTGTAGAGAAATTAAGTCACTTCTCTATGGTCACAAAGCTATGAAATATCAGAGGTTGAATTTGAACCTATATCTTCTTGGCTCCAAATAATTCTCTTCCTATTCTGATATTTTAGAACCTAACTAACCTTATCATATCATCATTATGGGAAACATATTAAGAATTATAATTATGAATTCCAGCACCACATCCTCCACCTTTTACTCTCCTTCTTACAGTGATTCATTGTGGCAGTATGCTCCTCTCATATTCCCATTGGCCCTAGTTTAGATGCTATATACTGGTTGAGGGGCAAAGATAAATGGCTGCTATTGTTTCATAATTATTTATTGATACTTTTTATATCCAAGACACTCTGCTTGATATTGCTCTGTGTATATATTATAGATGTTTTCAGGTATGTGTATTCTTTATATGTAAATATTATAAATTATTCATCACCAGGGTATTACACATATAGAATAAAATTCTTGACTGTGAACACATGATATCCTTTCCAGTATGTCAACTTTTATTTTATTTATTGTATTATATTACCAAGAGAGGTGATAGAAATATCCAAACACGTAGATTTTAGGGAATTTAGTGAAAAAAACTTGAAGATAATATGTGGAATATGGTACAAAACCTGGGAATTTAATTAGAGGGTATAAAAGTGATAGGAGGAATAAGAGACAGAGAACATTATCAAATTCAAAATAGATAATTTTGATTACATGAAATTAAAACAGTTTTTGTACAAGCAAAGCCAAGCAACCAATATTAGAAGGGAAAAAGAGAGCTTGGAAATTATTTTTACATTCAGTGTCTCTTATAAAGTCTTCATATCTCAAATATATAGAGAACTGAGTGGAATTTATAAGAACACAAGTCATTCCACAGCTGATAAATGGTCAAAGGAAATGAACAGGCAGTTGTTAGATTAAGAAACTACAGCTGTCTATAGTAATATGAAAAAAAAAATGCTCCAAATCACCATTGATTAGAGCAATGAAAATTGAAACAACTCTGAGTTACCACCTGATGCCTATAAGATTGGCTAATACAACAGAAAAGGAAAATGATAAATGTTAGAGATGATGTGAGAAAATTGCAACACTATTGTGTTGTTGGTGGAGCATTGAACTGATTCAACTATTCTGGAGAACAGTTTGTAACTATGTCCAAAGAACTATAAAATTGTGCATAACCTTTGATCTAGCAATATTCCTACTAGGTCTGTATCCCAAAGAGATCATGAAAGGGGGAAAATCATATGTACAAAATTATTTATAGCCCCCCTCCCCTTTTTGTGATGGCAAAGATTTGAAATTTGAGGGGATGCCCATTAATTCAGGAATGGCTCAACAAATGGTGCTATATAAATCCAATACAATACTATTGTGCTATAAGAAGTGATAAGCAAGCAGACTTCAGAACTAGGAGAGTTGTGTGTGTGTGTGTGTGTGTGCGTGCATGTGTATGTGTGTGTCTATATGTATGTGTATATATGTATAGATATAGATATAGATATAGATATGATAATAACAACATTCTGTGATGATTAACTATGATAAAGTTAGCTCTTCTGTGTAATGCAATGATCCAAGACAATTCCAAAAGACTCATGATGGAAAATGCTATCCACATCCAGACAAAGATCTATGGACTCTGAACACAGATTTAAGCACATTTTCACTTTTTTTTCTTTCTTGTGCCTTTTCTTTTTTCTTCTGATTCTTATTTCACAACATAACTGATGTAGACATATGATTAATATGATTGTACATATACAACCTAAAAAAAAAAGCCACTAGGAGGCTGAAAGGGGAAAATAAGACCCTAGCAGATGAAGAAGAAACTGCAGGAAGAACAAGAACAATTGAAAGGAATAAGTAATGGAGTAATATAAAAAAGAAAACAGTAACATCCATCAATATATATTTACAATGATGCATTATGCATTCAGTCTTCTGTTAGTCACTGTGTATTATATAAAAAGGATAGAAAGTTATAATCACTGTTCTCAAGAAGTTTATTTTTTGGAACACAAAGAATACAAAATATAATTCAGTTTCTGATTGTTTGACATAGCTTGAAACTACAGAAAAATTTTATTTAGTAATGAAAAAAAATAAAATTCTAGCATTAGAAAGTAATTTCAATAATCCCATGTTATGATAATATTTGAATTGGGTAATCCAAAATCTACAGTATTTTACATAATATAAAGGAATGAAATTCATGCAACAGCTTATAATAAAATAATAAGTGAATCAAGACTCAGGTTCAAAGATCATCTATTTTAAATCCTTTATTTACCATATATAGAAACTTGGACCCAACAAAATTAAATGACTTACCCAATGCCAAACAGTAATTTAATATCATATGCTACACTAGAATCCAGGCTTTTTCTTTCCCTAACAGATTGCTCTTTTCTGCTGTAAAATTTGTCTACCAATTCAAATATATTAGTCAAAACCTTTTTGGGGTACTTATTACAGGAAAAAAATAAACCTTGATATTTTTACAATAGGCAAATAATATTGTAGTTCAATGTGTTTCCACACTTCAACTTGTGATATAGTAGACACAAAACTCTGAATCTGGAGTGAAAGGACCTGGACTCATAAGACAACTCTTTGATCACAAATTTAGAGCTGGAAGTGACCTTAGAAGTCAGATGCAAAAAATTTCACTTGCGATGCCTACTACTTGTGCCTCTTTATACATTTACTTTGTCCATTAAGACACAACTCAAGCACTACCTTCTACATGAAGTTTTCCTTGGCTGCTTCCTCACAAAACAAACAAACAAAAAACACTTTATATTTATTTTCTTTGTATTTACATGGATGTAACTGTTTTCTCTCCCTTTAAAATGTAGGTCTCTTATGAGTAAAGATTGTTTCATTCATTTTATTTCTACCCACAGTGGCTAGCACAGTTCCTAGCACAGATGCTTTGTAAACACTTAGAAGCTGTACTAGACATGAAGATAAAAAAATATTGATCAATCAATACATAGTTGTTAAGTGCTTACTGTGTACCAGACAGTCTCTGCCCTCAACATGCTCACAATCTAATGATACAAAATAATACAAAAGGGTGATGCAGTAGATAAAGCACTGGGCTTGGAATTTGGAAGATTCATCTTCATGAGTTTAAATCTAACTTCAGGCACTTAGTAGCTACAGAACTGGGCAAATCACTCAGTTCCATTTAATCTCAGTTCCTCATCTATAAAAGGTACTGAGGAAAGAAATGCCAAATCACTTTAGTTTCTTTGCCAAGAAAATCCCAAATGGGGTCACAAAGACTCAGGAACAACTGAAAGAGAACAACAGCAGGATGGTCTCAATGTTCAAGAAGTTTCCCTTCTAATAGGGCAACACAACACATACAGGAGAATTGTGGCTAGACAAGGGTGATTTATTGTGAGAAGTCACAGGGATAGGTCAATTGAGTGACATGCTTTTATGTGCATGGTGGTGTTAAATCAATTACTATTGTGAGAGGAAAAAGTATAAAGTTGAGTAGACTGTACAGGGAACTAACACCTTGGCTGACAGATGATAAGAATAGACCAGGGTGAGTCTGGTAAAACTTAGATATGATGAACAATGCTAGTCTGTAAAGCACGAAAGGCCCTAGAGCTGGAGCATTAATGATCATTCAGATTGTGTCAAATGTTTATGCTTTTTTTTTCTCGATTTAACAGATCTTTTTTTCTGGGAAGGAGAGTGAATTCATTCTTGTAAACAGACACTAAGATGTTCCAGAAGATGTAGAATTAGCAAATACCCAAGAAACAATCTCAGAAAGCAAAGGGAATACATTCATGATAAATATGAGAAGCATAAAAAGGCAAACATGGAAGAGAAATAATAAGGAACTCAATAAGGTTAAACAGTTACCTTTCCATATGGGAAAATGATAAATGTAACTTCTAAGAACTTCATTGCTATTAGAGGAGATAGAAGAGTTCTACATAGAAAGAGGGTATAGGAATGAGTCAATTATGTTAGGAGGATGCAAAAAAAAAAGGTAGGGAAAGAAAAAGTGATGCCCTGGGTGAAGGTGAAAGAGATAGGGAGATGGTGAAAATTATGTCACATAGAAGAGGTGCACATTAAAGAACATTTACTGTGGAAAGGAAAATGGTAGATGGGTGGACAGGCAATGATTAAACCTGGTTACATCTAAATTTGTTTAAAAAGGGAGAATGAATACATACATATATTATATATAAATATATATACATAAATATGTACACATACACATGCTCAAATGGTAAAATAAAAATCTATCTTACTCAACAGGGAGTTTGGAAGGGAAAGAATTGCCAAAAGGGGGGCAAGAGTGATAAATGGGAGGGCAGATAAAAGAAGGCAGTGATCAGAGGAAAAACAGATTTTACAGAAGGGACAGAATAAAAAGAGAGAAGGATAAATGAAAGAAAATAGAATGGAGGAAAATGCACAGATAGTAATCATAACTGTGAGTGTGAATTGGGAAGAACTTATCCATAAAAGTGAAGTGGATAGCAGATGGGATTAAAAACCAGAATCAAACAGTATATTGTTTATAAGAAACACACTTGAAACAGAAAGACACATACACAGAGTTAAAAATAAGGGGCAGGACCAGCACTTATTATGCTTCAGATGAAGAAAAAAAAGCAGGGGGTAGAAGTCATGACTTCAGACATAGCAAAAGCAAAAATAGACCCAATTATAAGCAATAAGCAGTGAAATTACAGATTACTCAATGGAACAACAGACAAAGAAGTAATAGCAATACTAAATATATAAGTGTCAAATGACATAACATCCAAATTGTTAAAGGAAATGTTAAATGTATTACAGGAGAAAAAAGAGAGTAAAACTATACTAGTGGGGAACCTCACATTTTCCCTTCCAGAGCTAGATAAAGCTAATCATAACATAAAAAAGAAAGAAGTCAAAAAGGTGAATAGCATCTAATAAAAGTTAGATATGTTAGACTTCTGGAGAAAACTCAATGGAAATAGAAAAGAATATACTATTTTCTCAACTGTAAATAGCATATTTACAAAAAAATAAAAAAAAAAACAACAATAAACAAAGACAATTAGGCACAATGGTGGTGAACCTGCAGCTTCTAGGGATTTGTTCTGTGAAGTTTAGATTCAGTCAAAGGGCTGCACTTGAGGATGTAGAGGGCCCCATGTGGCCTGAAGGTTCACAGGTTTCCCACCCCTGTATTAAGGAACAAAAACCTCACAAACAAATGAAGCAAATCAGAAATATTAAATGTATCCTTTTCAGATCATATTGCAATACAATTTACATTTAGTAATATTGAATCTAATGAGCAAACAGCAATAGGCAACTAATTTAAATAAATCTAATCCTAAAGAATGAGTGGGACTATTATACCCAAAGAGCCATAAAACAGCATATATACTTTCACCCAGCAATACCACTATTAGATCTGTATGCCAAGTCAATCAAAGAAGAGGGAAAAGGACGTATTTCTACAGAAACATTTATGACACTTCTTTTTGTGGTGACAAAGTATTGGAAATTGAGCTGATGCTTATCAACTGGGAAAGGCTCAATAAGTTGTGGTATATGATTCTTATGGAATACTATTGTGCCATAAGAAATACTCAGCAGAATGACGTCAGAAAAACCTGGGAAGAGTTATTTGAACTCATGCAAAATGAAATGAGCAGAACCAGGAGAATAGTATAACATTGTAACAATAATATTGCAAAGATAATCAACTTTGAAAAGCTTAGCTACTCTGATCAAGCCTGTGATCCGTGACAATTCCAAAGGACCCATGATGAAAAATACTAACCACCCCCAGAGAGAGAATGGCCAGAGCTTTGGTTTTATTCTTATAGGGAATTCTAGGTGCAGAAACACCTCCTAACAGTGTAAATTAGTCCATGTTTTAAAATATTATTATATTTTTATTGTATATATTTATTAAAGTTTCAAGGAGTTGATTGAAGGATTATGTGACTTTCCAAGGTGTCATAAAACCAATACATGTGGAAGACAAAACTTGAACCCAGCTCTCCTTGATTCTAAAAGTTATTCCCTATCTATCACATCAGACTGTAACATTAAGATTTAAGGTGAAATTGATGTCAATCACTCATAAAGGTGGAAATCAAATTTACAACCTAAGGAGATCATAAAAGAATTATAGGCAGCAAATTGCATTTTTACTTAAATCTTCCCCTATTTTTAATTCATACTTTCCCTTGGCTTAGGCCATATAATGATGAGTGGACAGTGTCAGTTCACCTAATACCATTGCAATTCTCTAGAATAAACTCAGACATAGCTTAAGAATGGTATCTTGAGTTATAGAATTTTGCCATTTTTCAAATGAGCAATATAAACACTCTAATAGTAATTTCCTTTAAAGGCTAATTATCTGTTTGATTCAGTATTCCAGCTTCTATCTCATAATAGCAAGTGCTTATCTTTTCACTGTCAGTTTTTATGCCAACCTTAATCTTGCTTGATCAACATAACTACTCTCTATACATGTCATCATTCTGATGCCATTGCACGGGGCATTAAACAGATTATATCCCTTTGGCTCTGTAGAGATATCATTTTATTTTGATTCTATCACTTCAAGGTCACGTAGGACACCTTGCTTTGTAAAAATATTCTCTTTCTTTGAGAAAACATGGTTATCTTTCCTTCTCAAAAAAAAAAATGAAGACTCATGAAATTATAGCTGTATACATGCAAAGTGAATTGAGAACTCATTACTCCAATAGGTGGTTCAGAATGAAAATGTAAAGACTCTAGCTGCACACTATTTATCTAGCACTACGGTAAGGGAATGAGCTGTGCTTCCTTCTATGAATTTCCCTGATAACTAAAACTTACTGCACTAATCACTCATGGTCAGAAGCGAAATCCTCTGGCATTGAAAGCCCTGCCACCAACATTCCCAGGATTCTTATGCCTTACTCCCTACCACATACCCTACAATCCAGTAATATTAGCTGTTCTTAAAACAAAACACTCCATCTCCAGACTCTGTTTTTATTGTTTTTTTTTTTTTTTTACCATTTTTCCACTTTGCCTGGAATACCCTTGTTCTTTTCTATCTTCTGGCTTCCCTGGTTTCCTTCAAATCCCAGTTAAAATCCTTCACTCTGGAACCCATAGATTGAACAACAATAGGTCTCTGGCCAAGCACCAGTTAACAGATGTATTTCCTGGTGAATGGCAACTGTTTCTCTTTGGCCAGCAACCCAGAGGGCCTTCCCCTACCAGTTTGATTTTTTTTTTTAATTAAAGGGGCCATCCTCACTCACTTCTTAAAGAGATTTTTTTTCATTGAATAGGCATTACTTCACCCAGAGTGAGAACCTGAAAAGACCTTAGCCTAAAAGGGTCATGGTTTCCCACTGCATCCTGGGCCATCTCCAGTCTTCCTGTTGAATATCTGGCTACTGGACCACATGGCTGTAGAGGAGAAAGTGAGGCTGGTGACCTTGCATAGCCCTGCCTCACTTAAAGTCAACTAAAAGTCATGTCATCATCTCCCTAATGTCATGTTCCTCTTTGAAAATGAAAGACAAACACAGCAAAATCCTACCTTCCATGAGCAGCTTTTCCTAATCCCCCTCAATACTAGTGCCTTCTCTCTTTTGATTATCTCCAATTTATCCTATCTATACTTTATACATAATTATTTGCATGCTGTATAAATAACATGTTTATTGTAGACTGTAGGCTTCTTGACAACATGATGTGTCTTTTGACTTTTTTTTTTTTTGGCATCTCCAGTGCTTAGCAGAACACTGGTGCTTTATAAATGCTTATTGACTAAAAAATTATTCAAAAATGTATTTTTTAAGAATGTAGTATATATTTCCCTGCTTTTATAAACAGAAAACTAGATATTATGAAACATTTTATTGATAGCTTAGCATCACTGTCATTAGCATCAGTTCTACTTTGCTGATAACTTTAGGTTCATTAGACTGCTTATTCCAATGCAACTGTGAGGAATTCCTGTCTTATGGCCTAGAGTTCACCTGATTCAAACACCTCCCTCTTCCCCTTAACTTTGGTGTTTCCAACAGTTGTCCATTGAGAAACCAGATGATTAATTTTGTTAGATGTCTGTAATTTTATATTCCTTCCCCCCCACCCCCAGGTAAAGTGATATCTCTCTTATCTGATCTTATATCTCTCACATACATATCTTGCTCTAATTAGTATTAAGCTGATTTGTACAAAAAACCTTATCATCCCTACTAAATTATAACCTTCTTGAGCTCAAGAACTCTATCTTCTTTATCTTTACATCTTTTTTCAGTGTCCAAGGAAGTGCTTTGGTTGCATGTACGTAATAAATATTTTTTGGAATAAGCTAATGAATAATGCTATTGTTGAGACCTCTCCTATGAAGTTAATATGTATAGGCTTCAGAGCAAGGCCATTAAAGAAGACTCTATTTTCTTATTTTTACATTCACAGCTATGTCTTAGAAAGCTGAAGTATGGCAGAAATTTGGCTTCAAGAGAAGTAGATTGTTATTATAACTTCAAAAAATTGAAATAAATGTATATATAAGCCATAGTGAATTTATAAAGAGAAAAGAGAATGCCACTAACATTCGAAGATGACAAGTATGTCAAAAAAATCTTCCCATAGCATGGTGCATACTATTACTTCATTCTTCAATATTTGATTTCCTTGAATCATGGTATAATTTATCATGTTTCTTTAATGGAATATCTCAGGATTCAAAAGTGATACAATTGAAATTAGAACATTTTAAATATATATACATATATTAACCATAGAATAGCACAAATAGTAACTATCTTTTTAATAGAATCTGAATTATTCACTGCTAACATTTCAAGTATCTGCAGTGACAAACATTCACTAAAATAGAAATTATTTACAAAAACAAAATATAGAGTGTCATAATTAGGTGTTCTTTGTTGTTGTTGCTAGTAATGGTATATTATGTAATGATGCCTGCTATGCAAAATGTAAAAAAAAAAAACTATTGCCAAATTAATGAGTCAATATTAATTTGTCAGAAATTTCCTTATCACATAAAATAATTGTTTTATCTGTATTATTGAGTTCACTGGAAGATAATAAGGTGAGTGAAAGAGATCACTAATGGTATTCTGAGATATAATGAAAAAGAAATCATCATTCATAAGTGGCAATGATATCATTAATAAAAAATCAAGATGATAAGCGGAGTCAAAATGTAAGAAATTGCCCATTAAAAATTTTCCTTTTCATATTCATCATCTCTCTAAAATAATGACCTATTAATTTCTTGATTTCCATTACAAATTAAATATCAGAGTGAAAAATAGTCTTTAAAAGTGCCAGAGAATAAAAAGAATATTTATAAGGTGAGATTAAGTGTAGATTAAATGAAAAATGGGAAATCAAAACTCACAGATGCTGATTCCTGTCCCAGATGTATAATGAATCCTAAAATAAGTTTAACATTCCTCATTCACAGTTAAGACAAAGCATTTAATGCCAACATCTGATATTAAGGGAATAAATAGTATGAAAAGATATAATAGCATGTGCAAGCCCCATAACACCCAATAGGACACATTTCCTCACAAATTAACTGTGGGGTAAATTTCCAATGACTGCAAGAAATAAGGTATAGGCAGGATTTGAATTAGATTATCAGGATCCATAGTAGAATTATGCTGTAGATAACTATATCATAACAAAACTGAGCTTGAACTAGTTTTAATGGGCCTGATGAGACCATTCACTAAAACTGTTCTAAAATATGGAGCTTGAAGCATCTTCTCCCAAAGTGGCTTTCTGTCCTGGATATTTACTGATTTTGTTGTCCCAAAAGCAAGTTATAATGGAGGTGACAATGACGATGATGATGATAGCTAGCATTTATAAAGCATGTTATGGTGTACACAGTGTTTTACAAACATTATTTCATTTTATCCTCAAAACAACCTTTGAAAGTAAGTGCTATTATTTTCTGCATTTTACACATAAAGGAAGACAGAGCTTAAGTGATTTGAAATTAGATCTTCCTGACTACAGGTGCTGAAGTCTATCCAGTGTACCACCTAGAAACCTATTGCACCAAGTCATCAAATCTTTGCAGGATCTCTCTTCCTCAGTTGGGTGTAGCTTGCTCAACTCATCTGAATTCTGTATGATCAGAGTGGTCAACCAAAAGAGTAACTACACTATGACAGTTAACTCTCAGGATCCTAGAAATAACTCTGATGTGAGGGAATACAATCCTATTTCTTGTGACAATATCTCCTGAGTCCCCACCAGTGTGCTTCCAATTTTTATAAATTAGTCACAATGATGCCATTATCTCTTAAAAATCAATCATTTACTAAAAGAGAAGGATTATAGGATCATATATCTATCTAGAGCTGGAAAGTTTATCAAAGGGCAATATTATCCAAATCCTCATTTATGTGAGATAAAACTAAGGCCCATAAGTTGAAATGGCAAATTCTAAATCTACATTTTTGTCAGATATGACACAGTCAATAATCATATGGTTCAAAAATATTTCTTTGATTCAGAATTTCCAAGCAATAACTTTCAATGTCCTAAATATAGTTATTTATAAACTAATTTTTTGAAATAAAGAATCCGAATTGGTATTATTGATACTGAATATGTTTTCCCTCTAGTCCTCTGGATTTTTCTCTAAGGTTCTGTCAGCATTATTTGTGTTTCTTCTTCAATTGTTTTCTCTGTATTTTACAATAAATATCATTTTACTACATCTTTTATGGTCCCAACAAGTTCATTTCTGCGCATGATATATTTGATAAATAAGTTGCTCACTTGTGTATAGAACAGGGTCTAGCCTACTGGGTCATTTCATTTCTAGAAGATCACTCGTCCAGGTTGGCTCCTCACTGAGTTTGACTGCTGTGGGTTCTGGCTGACCCCTATATGAACTTCATTTGGTGGGCTCCCGGTGACTCTTCTAATCTTTTGATGTTCAAAGAGTTGTAACTTGGTTTGTAAAACATTGACACCAATTTACTTAAGATAAAGAAATGATAGACACCACAGAGACAGTAAAACAAGAGTGTTCACGGTCACATGTCAACAGACTGAAATCAGAGGTCTGAGCCCCCTCACTCCATCCAGCCTGTAGCAAGCAGCTCTTGCCTTGTCACCACCAGAGAAAAGGGAGATTTTAAAAAAACTTTCGAGTCTTTTGCATGCCTATTTCATTTTGGTGTCATGGACAATTGAAAGTCTTTTTATTACTATTTAGTAAACCAACAGGAGTCAGAATACCTGCATATTCTCTTAATCTGGGAAGAAATGGGTCCTTCTATCACATATAGCCAAAATCAGGTTCACCAAAGGCTCAGGCAAATAGTGTGATTGCTCCAAGTTCTATACCTTCTTTGGCCAGTTCCTCCTTCTCCCCCCAACCCCAATTACACAAATGTTAAACTATCTTACACTGGCAAGTACACTTCAGAAAGAATAGTGAAGTGTTCAAAATAGGTCAACATAATCTCAATTATCATCCATGCATTATCCATATTTAAACTTTTTCTCATAGATATTTGGTTCATTTTAATTACAGTCACTTATAGATTTTTGTTCAGTTCTATGTTATAATTGCCACTTCCAAATCTCAATAAGCTTGGAATAGGCAAGAAAATTATTTTTCAACTACAACTACCTAGATTTATTCTAGAGCTCTCCCTCTGCCAAAACTAGAACTGGTTCATATGTGATCTATTTAATGCAATGGTTCTCAAAATGTTGTCTGTAAACCACTTTAGGTCATGAAGACCTTTTCAGGGAAGTCTATGAGGTCAAAACTATTTTTATAACAGCAAAGACATTTAAAATTATAATGTGGTAATTTGTGACAGATAAAACTCACATAATGGAAAGCTCTTGGGGAGTCTTCAATAATCTTTAAGAGTATGAATGGTTCCTGAGACAAAAAGGTTTGAGAACTACTGCTGGGATAATTTTATCCTTCAAAAGATGAAAGCAGTAGGACGGAGAACTTATCCAGCACCTCAATTTATCCATAAAGGAAGAACTAATGGATGAAAGAGATAAAAAGCAACTGTGGGATAAAGAGGCAACTCTATTTCTCATTTCATGATCAAGAAGGAAAGGAAAATGAGGTATGGCTTTACACATACCTTAGATTTTGAGAAATCAGATTTTAAGAGGATCAGAACAATAATAGATAGAATGCAAAGGGCTAATAGTTTATAGAAGAAGTGAGCCAACAAGGATATAAAGTTCTCAAAAATAAAATTCTGAAAACATAAATTACTTTGATTTTGAAAAAGAGTTGACTGACGGGGATTTTCCTGTCCAATTCACAGCTGTTGTTTTCGTTGTTTGTTTGTTTTGTTTTTTAAAGACTCTAAAACCACATTCTCAGCTATGGTAGGATTTAGGATGTAGAAAAGGCACTTGAAAGAAATGGAAAAACAGTTGGACTATGCTAACAGAAGAACTTCATACTAGACCACAGCACTATTGTGAAGATATTGAAGAATTAATTATTAAGGTTCCTGAAGAAGACATTAAATAGAAAAAAAAAATCAGAGCAATTAAAAAAAGACAAATTAGTGAATATCAGCAACTACTGATGGATATGACTTTTCTCTTCCCTCCCTTCCTTCATCCCTACCCCTTTCTTTGTTTCACTATGCCTTCCGTCCTACATTCCTTCCTTTCCTTCTTTCCTTTCTTCCTTCCTTCCTTCCTACTTTTCCTCGAATGTGTTCAGGGGTATCCTAAATAATAGTATTAGAAGAAGGAGAAAGGACTTCTCAGATGATATTCCACAGTGTACCACATCTTTATGGTCATAGTTCACTGAGCTATTTGGAGAATACAAACAGTACTTTGTATGTTACTTATTGACTTTAAAAAATCATTAGATTTGGTATGGCAAGACACTGTCTTAAGGGCGCTCCCCCAATAAGTTGTGCCTACTTTGTATATCAAAATAATGAAAAATTCCTTAGAAGACATAACCTTGTTCAATAATCCTCTGATCTTTAGTAGCAAGCCAGAATTAAAAGAACCTGCTCTGTAACAGAAAAACGGTTCACCATGAAAGAGAGTTTACATAAAGTCCATATCAAATCTGGAGGTTCTCAAGATGCTTTTGCTTATGGATGCCACCATACGGACTTCAGTAAGCCCTAGACCAGCAATGAGGAACCTGAGGCCTCAAGGACACAATTTTCCCACTCCTGCCCTAGACCATTACATAGCATACTTGATGATATCTATAAACACTCAAAGGAGTTCATTCTATGCATCCACATAGGAAATTCAAGTAAATGAAGATCATCTATTATGCCGACTGCGATATACAGTTACTTACACAGCACCTAGAACTTATCCCTCTGTATATGTAGTATTTTTCTGGAGGGAGGTGGGACTGGGGACACTGCGGGGGAAGGACATAGTACATTCACTTAAAGAAAATATACTTCTTTTCTATGCAAAGTAAAAATATAAACATATTAAGTAACAAGAGAATAGAATTATAACTTCATCTACCACGCTTGGTTTTAAGTGTGTGTGTGTGTGTGTGTGTGTGTGTGTCTGTGTGTCTGTGTGTCTGTGTGTTTCTTAAGGAACTGGGGAAAAATCACAAACAATATTTGTATATCTATGAACTCACACAGACACACACAGACATATGCACATCATAGAGAGACTACAAAAAGACATTTGGTCCCTGAACTGGATGAGAATAAGAGAATGAGATGGATTGCTAGTGGAAAATTAGAAAAATTCTTTCAACGATCCCTTACTTTTTCCTGAAACAAAGGTCAATCTTTTTAATCCCAATACTATGTAGTGTTGCAGTATAGCTGCAAGCCATGGAACACTACCTTTTTTTTTTCCAAAGAAATAAAATGAGCACTATCCAGAGGGAAGTGAAGAGGCATGCTGTGAGAACAAATTGCAAAAACATTACAAACAAGGAATTATGAACATAAGCTAGACCAAGATGCCAGCAAAGAAATGTATGGGTATAAAAGACAGTATGGTTACATGGTAAAAGCAAAGGGATATCTTTTGTATAGGCTGTCAGCATGCTAATGAGTAATAAAAACAAAGAAGGCACATTTTGTGGACCCTCTGTGGGGATTTTCATAGAAGGATATGGACAAGATTTACACAAAATAAGCAGCCAGGAATGGGTTGCAATGTGTATCATTGGAGCGAATATTCACCAAGACAAAGCCATGTGACTTGTTTATATGATGAAACCATGATCCAATAACCAAGGATGAATAGAAAAGTGTGGTAAAATCCTATTAAGAATTTTATGTGTAATGCTGTATCCAAGAATGACACCAACTTGGCAAAGAATGCCAAGTACAATAAAGGAGTGTAGGAGGTTTTTTAAAAAGCCGTCTTAGGGGCAAGATCAATATAAGAGAGATAGGACTGCTGCTCTGGATGAATGTGATAATGATAAGATGGCCTACCTATTCAACAATCATTTGCTTATATTGTCTCTTCATTTATTCAAAGAAATATGGAACAAAAATGGTTAGCAAGGAATGGAAATCCGAAGAAAAGTGACATGGTCAGATGGGATTTATCCGCTTTCAATGAATTAAAATCATGAAACCTGAATGTACTGCATCTTAGCATGTATTATCTGCATTTGCAGCAATTTTGTTTTTTCTTTTTAGTTCTGGCCACCATGTAAATATATTCCATTATTGAAGCACAGAATGACTGACCACGAAGGATGGGGGTGGGAGTGAGACAATGAGGGAGGAGGACTAGATGAAGTCCCATATTTGGGGATTCAAAATTTGCTACATATATTCCATAAAGTTGATAATTCACGTAGCCATAAATTAGAGTTGATGTATTTCTCAGGCCCATAGAGTGGCATTCAGGGGGTCAAAAAAAAAAAAAGAAATAATATACAAAATTGGGGTGAGAACTCAGCACGAGGAGCACAAAATAGCACTAGGCTATTGAAATAATTGGCAGATATGACTGTTGAGCTACTCTGAGTGATTTTTTTTTTTTAAAGACCTTGGAGGATGGAATAGGGATTAGTCTCTCCCAGTTACTAGTTTACCATCTGGTGCCCCCTATGGGCCTAGCACTAGGTTAGCAGCTGTAGGGCAGATAAAAGGAAAAGTTTACAATGGTGGTGTGGACATAAAACTGATAGACATGAAATAACCAGAGAGAGATGAAGTGTTATGCATTTGAAAGGGTGCAGGGATAGGGTTGAGAGAATCTGGGTTTAAATTCAGGCTTTTCCAATCACTAGTGGCATCCCCTTAAAATAAGTCGATTTTCTTCTCTAGGCTTCAGTTTCCTTCTCAATAAATGGTAGAGGGAGTGTTGAATTCAATGGGCTTTAATAGTCCTTCTAACTTTAAATGTATCTATAAATAATAATGGATAAAATGTAATTTTGTCCCCATGGGAATTCCGGATGCCTTAACTATGAATTGTTATAATCTGATTAAAGACAGAAACCCACAGTGACGGATTTATTATTTCTTTTATTGGTATAATAGTACTTATTTTTTTTGGGGGGGGGGAACAACAAAACTTTAAGCTCTAGTTGCTTTGAGTTATAATACATTGCTCACTACAGTGAAATAGCTACTTTCATAAACTGCTTCACATTGCTATTTTGTGCCCCTCTTGCTGAGTTTTCACCCCTATTTTCTAAATTATTCCTTTTTTTCCCAAATGCTACTCTATGAGCTTGAGAAATACATCAACTCTAATTTATGGCTGTGTGGATTGTCAACTTTATGTATTAGGTATAGCAAATTTTGAATCCCCAAATGTGGGATTTAATCTTGTCCTCCTCCCTCCTTTTCCCACCCCCAATCCCATTCTTTGTCATCAGTCATTCTGTGCTTCAATAATGGAATATTGTTTCATAGTGGCCAGAACTAAACAAATCTGCTGCAGATGCATATAATACATTTCAGAGTGCAAAAACAAAAAAACAAAACAAAAAAAAACATTTTTAATTAACCACCACTGGAGTGGTGGAGTCTATATCAATGTTCCCCTCCATTACCATGAATAACCAAAAGTTGATTATACTAAGAACTCCGTAGTGCCTTTTTACATTCAACTCACTATATACTCATAATTAGACTCTAGTCTATGAATCTAGGGAAATCTGGTCGTACTGTTTGTCTTTCCTGATTTGTACAAATGCTTGGTTTTCCACTCTAGAATAATTATGATGCTCTGTCATCAAAAAATACTTGTAAGGTATGTGTTAAATACTTTAGAGCATTTTCAGTTTCTCTGAGATGTCTGAGGTAGATGCCACCAAGTGATCAATGGTACCTAATGCAAGTCCAATGATTAGACATATTTAGTACATGAGCAAAACAAGGACACGATCATCAATACATTTGCCTATGGATTTGCATAAATATATTTTAAATGTATGCATTATTTTAAGAAAATGTTTGAATTCATTAAGTTCATATTCTAATTGCCCCAGTTTCCTTATTTGTTCAATAAGAGGATTGGACTGGCTAATCTTAATGATAGTTCGAGTACCAGATCTTCTGATCTGTGAAATAAAACAATTAAAGCATGTTTTTAAGAGAGAGAGAAAAAAAAAACCTTTTTAATATAACTAAATGCAATGGTCACAGACAGTGGCTAGGTTTTTGTTGTTCAGTCATTTTTTAGTTATGTCTGACTCTTCTTGACTCCCTTTGGGGTTTTCTCGGCAATGATACTAGAGTGACTTACCATTGCCTTCTCCAGCTCATTTAACAGATGAGGAAACTGAGGCAAAAAACGTTAAGTGATTTGCCCAGGGTCACACAGCTGGTACATGTATGAGGCTGAATTTGAACTCAGGAACATGAGTCTTCCTGACTCTAGCTCTGGCACTCTATCCATTGCACCACCTAAAGACCTTTTGTTTAGTCTTACTTTTCTATTTTTTTTTAACCTTTCCAGAGTCATGCTGACATAGAGAAAGCTGGCCTCAAGAAGACCCAAATACTCTTATCTCTAATATACACTGGTTGCATGACTCTGGGCAAGTCATTTAACTTCTTTCTGAAGCTGACAACCCTCTAAGCTATCAGTTGTAGAAGAGACATTGACCTATATTATTGGTAGAGGAAGCTTCTCCATCAAGGATTTCCTGTTAACCAGTGAAATCATAGATCCCCTTCCTATATACTTTCTCCTCATACCTATTTTTCTCTTGTCAGCTCTTTTCTCCAGGCCTTTTTCCTATTGCCTGGACCTTTTCCATTGTACTTTAGGCAATATTTTAGTTTGAGGAAGTTAGGTGGTAAAGTGAATAGTCTGCCGAGCCCAGAGACAGGAAGATCTGAGTTCAAATTCTCCCTCACACACTTACTAGCTTTGTGATATGGGGCAAGTCCCTTACCCTCTTAAGTTCTAAGGCCTTAAAAGACATTAGTTTCCTCAACTGTAAGATGGGGATAATAATAACTCATTTAAAGATCAAATTAAATAATATTTTTAAAGTGACTGCTATATGAATGCTTTTCCCCTTCCTTATTCCCCTTATTCCCAACTATTATTAAAAATATATGTTTAAAAATGTTTCTACTGCTAAAGGACAATTATTACTTGTATTTGGCCTATCTCTTCTACAGTATGTAGAGTCAAACTTACAGAATAGAGTGATGGTATATCATGGTAGAGTAAAATGGGCTTGGAGTCACAGAACATGGGTGCAAATTTGGCCTTGAAGGTCTATTACCTGTCTAACCTTGGAAAATTCATTTAAATTACCTGATAAAAGAGTTGGCACAAATAGTTTCTGAGGTTCTTTCCAGTTCTAGGTCTATGACCTTTCTGCCTTGTCCTATGCCTTGTCCTGTTCACTCTTTTGTTTTGTTTTGTTTTTTGGAAGGGGGAAGGCAAGGGAATTGGGGTCAAGTGACTTACCCAAGGTCACACCGCTAGTGTCAAGTGCCTGAGGCCAGATTTGAACTCAGGTCCTCCTGACTCAAGGGCAGGTGCTCTATTCACTGGACCACCTAGCTGTCCCTTCACTGTTTTTTAAAGGAGAGTCACTTCATTTTCCTAATCTATTGCAAGGGACTGCAATCTCAAAATTAATCATCCCATAACTTTAAAAGACCCAGTTTCTTATTGTTTCTGAATATGGTCAATTAGATGGGGAAATGAAAGATATCTCTACAATAAGCAATGTTTGCTTTGTTTAGTGGCTAAGATAATTTTACTACTGCTATTGAAACAACATGAAGGAGAGAAGCTGAAACCAGTTTCTGCCTTCTGTAAAGGAAGGCATTAGAAGGACTTTGGTACTCTGCCCTCCAAAATGAAGGGAGAGAAGGCTGAAGGAAGTAGAGTTGCTCAAGGCTTGTGTTAGCAGCATGGTAGTGAGTTTAGAAGTGATGAGCTTAACGTGGGAGGGGCATCTTGTTGCCTGGAGTTGAAACCCTGCAGGGCAACAGATGCAAAGTAGATATCTTATAATGGAAAGAGTAATCCAGAGCTGCAGTTCTTAGATTCTGTCAGTTCAAAGGATTGTACAAATGGTTCATGACTTGGAACCAAAATCAAATTACACAAAAATGTCCTGTACTTTAAAAAATATGTATTTGTGAATTTTAATCAATATTAGGATTATAAATTCATAGGTTAAAGTTGGAAGAGACTTAACAAAATATATTCTAACGTTCCAACTATTGTAAGAAATCTCTGTATCTCTGAAAAATGACTATGGAGCACAATTTAAACACTTCCAATGAGAAGGAAACGACTGCCTTATTTGATAGTGCAATCCTTTTGTACAACTATTACTATTAGAAACGTCCTTATAACAAGCTGTCTTTCAATAATTTCTACCCATTGGTTGACCTTTTGACCTCAGAGGCATTATATAATTTTAAAATATCTCTTCTTGATTATACAACAATTATTTGAATGTAGCTCTATCTACCCCTCATCTCCTCTATTGATGAAATATACTCAGCTTTTCCAGTTTTTCAGTGCTCTCATATACAATATTTCTTTCCAAATATGCTGTCCAGAACTAAACATAATATTGCAAATGGCCTGGATGGTGAAGAATATAGTGGGACTTTCCAGTGTCATTTTGTTTTCTGACACTCTATTTCTATTTATGTAGTCTAGAATCACATTAGCTCTTAAGGAAGCCATTGCACCCTGATGGCTAATTTTAAGCGCAGTCTATGAGAAACTATGAGCTTAAGTCACATTAACTGCTTTCAAGCTAAATTTTCTTATCCAGCAATTATCCATTGAAGTAATTTTTTAAACTTAAGTATGATTTGTCCCTGTTAAATTGCATAATTTTTATTTTCAGCTCATTGTTCCAACCTGTCACAATCTCTTTTTATCTTGATTGCATCAGACCCAACAAATAAGTGTATATGTGTGTGTATGAATTTAATTAACTTCTTAAGAATAGTTATATATTCAGACAAAACTATGCCCTTTTTTGAGAGGAAGTATTAGGGAAAGTGGAGCAATTGGGAATTTATTACACCACCATTTATACTACCACCACCACCACTCCAAGTGATCTGATAATGTAAAGATTAAGGATTCTCCATCAAATTAAGTGAAGAGATTTGGGTTCTAAACACTATAGAATTTTCAGACTCCTCTATTCTTACCTTTTTTGGAGTATGTAAATTAAAATTTTAATTTACTAAATCAATCCTGTGTATAGTTTCTGCATTAGCCAAAATTTAACTTTAAGTTATATAGATGTTTTAAAGATAAGGAAAGTGAAGGTTAATGTTTGTTCAAGTTTTCACAAGGAGTAAACAAGTCAGGATTTGGACCTATGCCCTGACTCAAAATCCACTGCTCTCTCCATTAAATTAATATGATGAACTTGTTAATTAAGCAGAAGCATCACTCTCAGTATTTTACATGGAAAAGTCACAATGTTATTGTCTGAGGTGCTATATTACCATATAATTTGCTACCAAAATTATTTCAGAAAAATAAGACTGAATTCTGTCCAGATTTTATCACCATGACTCAATTGCCTTCTCACCCTAGAACTTTCCTCAGTACCTAGTTGTCTTGTCTTTCTAGAATGTGTCTTGTTCATGGTTTTCTCTGATTGCTGAGTTCCTTCTAGGGGAATGGGCCCAGACTAACCATTCTCCATTTACTTCCTGGTTGTGTTTCTGACTTTCTCCCTTGACTTCATTGCCCACTTCACACCCACATGTATCACTGCCCCTCAACCCTCCCAATATATATATACATCTTTTTCATCTCTTTTTCATGTATTGTTGAATTAATCTTTGTGAAAGCAGCAACTATCTTTCTTTTTGTTTGTATTTTCATTCCCAGGGTTGTCATAGCGCCTAGCATTTATTAAGTGGTTTAAAAATGTTACTTATCTGTTCCTTTTACAACTTTGTATGACTGCCAACACTCTCCTGAATTGTTATATATTTTGATGGGACTTTTTCAAATCATAGGATTCAGTGTTGAAAGGGACTCTTTAACTTATCTAGTTCAATTTGGTTGTTTTATAGATGAGGAGACCGAGGGTCAGACAGGTTAAGTGATTTATTCAAGGTTAACTGGTAAATAGATAGTAAAGCCAGGATTTGGCCCTATGTCTTCTGACTCCAAATCCAAAGCTTCAATTACAGAGAGATATGCCAGGAATAAATAACAAAATCTATGTGGAAATCACTTGAAATGGATGCTACTATTATTGTTTTATGTTTTTATAATTCAATTAAATCTGGTTTAATCTCTTGATAATAGTAAAGTCATTAGTCAAGCACACTGCAGTAATCTATCAGTGGAGTAGAAATCTACCTACAACATGTCAAGAACCATTTTTTGAATTATTACTAACATGGGATAGGTCCTAAGTTCCATATTTTTAGCAGTATATGTGACAGCAGTTCAACCACCAAAGTGTTAATTGACCTTCCTTTCATCTTATTCAATTTTACCCATTGTACTTTAATAGGTACCAGAGAATACTTGGTTGGACTTTCTTTTCAATCTAGGTTTATTCATTTTTTTCTACAAAGTTTCATTGCATTATTTATCTTGTCAAGTAGCACGGTTCAGGTTTGTTTGATTTTATCCATTGCTCTACAATTATTTCTTAACACATTCCTTGGTTCCTAATTTTTAGCACCAAATTAACACTTTTTTCTCCCCATGGATGAGGGCCAATGATTCATATACAAACTTAGAAATCTATTTTTTTATCATAACCTATGACCCTGAACGTGATTCTATGAAATACACACTGTAGTAGGCCCTAGGAAAACAAAAAATAATAATAATAATAAATAGTGCCTTCCCACAAGGAGTTTTAATACTATTACCACTATGACTGCAACTATCACTACAACTCCTACTAGTACCAATTAGCATTCATATAATGCTTTTGTATCAGGCATTGTGCTGCATACTTCACAAATATTATCTCATTTGATCCTCACAGCAACCGTGGAAAGTAGATGCTATCATTATGCCCCTTTATAGTTGAGAAAACTGAGGCAGACAAAGGTTAAGCGACTTGGCCAAGGCCACACAGCTAGAAAATATCTAAAGGCTGATTTAAATTCAAACCAGGTCTAGTGCTCTACCCATTGCATTACCTGCCTGCCTCTCATGGGTGACACAATATTTATACATGACAATTTGAGAAAAGGAAGTGTTCTAAATACTGAGCTTACCAAAGCAAGTGGTACCTGAGCTAAGCCATGAAGGAAGTTAAGGATTTTAAGATATAAAGATGAGGAGAGGAAAAGAGTACATTTCAGATATAGGGGACAAACCTGTGCAGTCATGGTGATGAGAATTCACCAATCAAGTTTTAATTTATTGTGAAATTGTAAAAACAAATTTCATATCAATTTGCCTATCCCACTGCACCAAACATTTCAAGCCTAGGAGAGTTTGTAAGGTCACTACCTACCTTGGGTCAACCATATGACAAACATAGCTCTTTTGTACATGTATTTGATGTTGGGTCATATTTTTTTATTTGGATGAAATCAAGGTTAAGTGACTTGCCCAGGGTCACATAGGTAATGCACATCCAAGGCCAGATTTTACTCAGGTCCTCCTGACTCCAAGGACCAATGCTTTCTCTACTGTACCACCTCTCTGCCCCTATTTTGGGTCATTTATTGAAGTTTTAGTCATGTCACCTATATCAGTCTAAATTGTTCTGAGTCTTTATAAAATAAATTTATACTCATTACTATTGACCCATTTTTATAAACTACAATCAAATTTCCTGTACAATGTGATTTGGAGACACAGTTTCTCATTGATTGTCTCTTTTTTCCATGTTACGGTCCTTAAAAGTGGAGTTTTAGCTGAGCGCAGGGTATAAATCTGTAATTCCTCTTTAAAGAGAAGCTGAGGCTGAAAGATTGCTTGATATCAAGATTTCAGAACTGTACAAGAGATAAAATGGCAAATTAAAAACTGTTCATTAAAAAAAAATTTTTCTTACAATTATTCTCCTACTTCTCTTCCCTTCACTCTGTGTCAGTTCAAAGATTCAAGTAATACTCACTCCACCTACCCCTTTCCTTTTTGTATAGTCTTCTACTTGTAATCCATTTTCCTCCCTTTCCCCCTTCCTGTATCATTGTTAAAATTTTACTTTCTTTTATCTTCTTTTACTATAATCAAAACATAATAAAAATTATTATCAGTATCTTAATCTTATTTAACTTCCTCTATTATCTCTGTTGATACCATGTGTTCTGAAGAAGCTTATATTATTCCCCTTTTATACT
>CM053580.1:113677843-113693652 GCA_028627135.1 Pseudochirops cupreus
TTTTTAATTCTTTTTTTTAAACCTATGCATTCTAGGGGTTTGAGCACTGATTCCATGTTTTTGACCCCTCTGCTTTCCTAGACAAGTGTAGAATTGAGGCTATGAATGGTTTTGGGCCTCCATGCATACATGCATGTTTGCTCTCAGCAGTGCAACTTTGATTCCAATGGACTCTTGCTCCATAATCCATGCCCTGGCAAATTGCCTATAAATTAGATTTGTGATCTTAAGGAGAAAGATGAACCATGATTTCCCCTTTGGTTTGCTTCCTCTTTAGTTTAACTAACTTCTCCTTTTCAAAGAAATGAACATTCCCTCAGTACTTAATCTGGTTCTTATTTCATATGAAATCTCTCTTTCTGATCATTTCTGCACTGTGTTGCATCTATTCTGTCCATCATCCCCGTTTCTCCCACACTGGAACCTTGTACTCTGTGTTTGGATGCTGAGTTCCTATAGATGAATTTTCACCTTGTCTTGCCCAGAATGAAGCCTCCATGTTACTTCCTGACCATTTCTAAATCAAAACTTGTCTTGTTCAGCTCCATTTTATGTGTTATCTTTTCCTGCTAGAAAGTAAGCTTCTTGAGGGTAGGTACTGTCTTGCTTGCTTATATCCCAATACTTAACACAGTGCAAATCACATATGAAGTGCTCGAAAAATACTTTATCCATTCACCTAGCTATCTTGCTAGCTAGTATGGGCTTCTATTTTCTACTTGCTTCAGTGGGCTTATGCCTCTTGACTGTCAGTCTGTTATCATTAGTGAAAATGGTCATCAAAATGGCTCTCAGTGAAAACATTGGGAAGTTTCGTGGTTTCCTTCTGGATTTTGCTTTCTGGTATTTTTTCTTCTCTTTAGATTTATTTTTATCATTTTATCTTTAGATTTATCATTTATCTCTACGTGTGTGTTGGGAAAGTGCCAGAGTTCAATCTCCATTAAATTTCAATTATTCTGCAATTTCATATTTGCTGACATTTATTTTGGTTTCAGTTAGACATTTTCTTTCACAATGATCTGCTCCTCATTTGAAATATAATATCCATTGAATCTGTTTCATGAACGTTAATGGACATAACCTTTATTTGTTCTTGTATCGCCTTGTTCTTGGGCGTTTTCAAAGAAAGTTCATTTTACTTATCCATTTCTTCTACTTTGTGAGCAATTGCAATCCAGTGGTTTTGCCTATCTGAACTATTTGGTCTGTCCTAGAAAGAATGTCATTTTTCCTTGAATTTTCATGAATTTCATTTTAATGGAGCCTGAGTATTAAGTAGAGGTTTACTATTAAGTAGAATTAAGAGAGCACCAGATTTATTTCTGGTTTTGAAACTATTTGTGTGACTCTTTACCTCAATTTCCTCATACATAAAATAGAAATAATAACACTTTTTTGCTTACTTCACCTGTTATTTTGAAAAAGACTTTGCAAACTTTAAAGTGATATATAAATGTGATCTAGCATTAATTCATTCAAGAAGTAATTGTTAATACTTACAAAGTTACCATGCTTCCTGCTAGACTGAAAAAAAGAGAGAGACTAATATCACTCACTCTTCATTATTATGGGAAATTTATCTTTGTTAGAGATATTAAGAGTATGTCTTTGCTGTGTCTTTCCAGTTATTTTTTTGGTGCAATAATGAGATATTTTATGAACAGATTTTCAGCACATTTTTAGTATACTGGGGTCCTGTCAGTCAGATTTTCTTTTCCTGAGTGCCTCAAGGAAAGATTGAATTTTGGAAGAAACTTTATCATTATTGTGTACTTTATTATCACTATTACTTATAACAGGAACAGAGTGTGCTACCAATGTGATATGGGGGTTTATGAGATTGAGATTTCATTAATTGTCTTTAATCATTTTCTGCTTTGATCATATAAGTAGCATCTCGAATATTTAGAGATTCCACCCTAATGTATCAATTATAATTAATTTCTGTTTTTACAATTTACTTCATGATTTCTGTTTTACTGAAGCATAATTAAGGAGCAAGATAATCATAGAAAGGACCACAGTCTTGGAGTTCAGCTGAAGAAGTGTTTTCTCCTTACTTCATTTTCTGTTTTTGCTTGTCTTTTCTTTTTCTTCTCTTACTCCTATGGCAGTTATGATGAATTCTGATAACAGAGTCTTTGGTCAATCCACAACCACAGGCAGTCATTCCAGGATAATTAATTCCAGAAACAAACAGTTGATTGCCACTTTTCAGATACCAGGAGATTTAGGTACATACTCACCTCTGGACATTTAAAGAGATTGCAGTGTTAGCCGGTATTTCAATTCCAACCTCTCTTTTGTTAATACTTCCAGTTTGCATTGAGCCAAATTCGAGCTGACAGCTGGCCAGATGCTTCCAGTGCCAGTCAGCAGGACTTCATTCTCTAGAGCATCTGATTAGCTGGGAGTTTTGAAGCAATTCCTAGGACAACCTCAACTTGTAAAAGAAATATGACACAGGACAATAACAAGGGCATTTGGTCACTTACATACTATGTCCATTAACCATCTCTTAAAAATATGTAGGTTGACTTGATGGGTGAATTTGGCATTTAATTTGTTAAATCAATGGAGATCTCTTTATTCAAGATGTTAACTTACATATTAAATAATAATAAATACATTTGTATCTCTTACAGCACCTTTTTATGGACTTCTAGTACAAATAATATACAATAAATCATAAAATATTCAAGTTAGAAGAAACCTCATCAACCATCTCATTTCATTCATAAGTAACTGAACATAATCCCCACTATAGCATACTTGACAAGAGGTTATCCAACCTCTCTGCATGCTGACCTCCACCATGACTTTCTGGGATGGTCCATTCTATTTTTGGACGGCTCTAATTGTTAGGAAGGTTTTATGTTTCTGGGTTTTTTCCCTTTAAATCAAGTCTAAATTTGGCTTTTTGTAATTTTTGCTCATATGTTAATCATAATTTCTTCACCCGTTGGCCCTTTGAGGCCAAACAGAACAAAGCTAATTCCTCTTCCACGCAATTACCCTTCAAATGCTTCAGGGCTATCATTTTCTATAATTTAAGTATTCCTAGGTCATTTAACAATATCATACATGACATGGAATCAAAGCCCTTCACTGTCCTTTTCTGCACCTTTCCCCCAGCCCCTGGAAACTTTCCAGATCATTAATGTCTTTTCCAAACTGTGCCACTCAAAACTGAACCGCAATATTCAAGAAATGACTGGACTAGGGCATAGTGGAGAGAGACTTTTATCTCATTAATACTAAAAACCATGCATCTCTCAATGTAACGCTAGAATATATCCACTTGTTTTGACTGAACCATCACGCTGCTGACTCACATTGAGCTCCCAGTCAACTATAATATACATTCATATTGCTGTTTATTCATGCTTTCTCCCAGACTGTTCTCCTGAGTTTGATTTTTTTAACCCAAATGTAAGATTTTGCATTTATCTCTAGTGAGTTTCATCTTAATACATTCAGCCCAAAACTCTAACTCATCTGGAGACACCACTACCACCACACACACACACACACACACACACACACACACACACACGCATGCACGCACGCACATGCACACATACAGAGAGGGAGAAGGAGAGATAGAATATATATTAATAACTTACTATGTTCCAGGCACAGTGCTAAGTAATAGGGATAGAAACAAAAGGAAAATAAAGATGATTTCTACCATCAAGATATTTGCATTCTAATGGGAATGAAACCATCAAAAGAAGCTGAAAAATGTATGTATATGTGAGGAGTGAATATGCACATAGGAACTAGGCATAAAAGTCCAATGTTAGGAGAGAATCTGAGAAGGAAGTGAATATTGATGGCTTGGGCACTTCCTCAGACAGAGCTTCCAAGCCAGAATTCACAAATTGAAGGAGGGAACAAGAGGGAAAGAGGTATCATCAGGGTAAGAAGCAATCTGGTTCAAAGTTAGAAAAGTCTGTAGAATCAGGAGTGGAACTGGGAGGGATCGTTTTACTCTCTCTGTTGATCTTTACCCAGATTCTCACTACAATACAACCTTTTCTGATTCCTGGATGTCTTCAGATGAATCTGTCTCCAAATATGCAGTGTTCTTCTTCCCTTTTTAATTTGCCTTTTAAATTTGTTCTACTTATCTTGAGCCATATTATAGTGATGAGTTTCATAGCCCTAAATTTCAATGATACGTATGAAGTCAAATGTTTCCTTTCTGCGAGATTTCTAGTTCCTCTTGCTTTTCATAATCTGATTAAAAACTGCTTTTCATGTATCATTATATATTGCTGCCCTTATCGAACTATACATTCCAGTCAAACTAGACTTCTTGTTTCTCTTCACAGGATGTAATCCATCTCCATCTCTTGGCCCTTTTACAGTCTGTTTCTCATGACTGGAATGTACTTCCTCCTCACTTCCGCTTCTTTTAATTCCCAGTTTCCTTTGAAACTCAGTTCAAGTACCATCATCTTTATCTACTTTTTTCTTTTCCTCTCCCCCAAATAGTGTTCTTCTCAACCTTCCCAAAATGTATACACATACACAAACATCCTTGATGTATGTGGTGTGGCTCTCATTAGAATGTAAGCTTCTTGAGGGTAAGGACCATTTCACTTTTATCTTTGTATTCCCAGCACCAGTCACAATGCCTAGTCTGTGGTAGATAATAAGCAAATGCTTGGTTACTTGGTTACAAATGCTTGGTTACTTGGTTACAAATGATTGGTTACTTGGTTAATTTCCTCTGATCTTCAAGGGAATTCAAGTACTATTCTTCATTGTAATAATACCAACTTGTTGGAGGTACATAAATAGTTTTATTATATAATATCTCTTGACTATAAATTTGTTTTTAGGAGTCAAAGTGAGAATTATAAACTCATACATAACAATTAGAAGTTTAAAGACATTCCCTGGAAAAGAAGAAGCTAGTATAGATATAGTTCGTTCTAGTGATTAATGTGATTATTTTGAATTGAGCAAGACTTATTTCTAATATTTGTTGTCTGTGTGATTTTGGGTACATCATTTAATCTACATATGTCTCAGGCAACCAACTGGGATGTATTAAACCATTAGTG
Organism: Pseudochirops cupreus; assembly: GCA_028627135.1. NCBI lineage: Eukaryota > Metazoa > Chordata > Mammalia > Diprotodontia > Pseudocheiridae > Pseudochirops > Pseudochirops cupreus. The sequence goes on from CM053580.1 coordinate 113,682,922, forward strand.
AATTGTGATCTGTGTTGTTATAGAGTTTCCACATAGGGAATCCCAGAAGCTGACAAAATTGTAGTCTGTACTTGTATATGCATACTACTTTGATGACCATGACAGAATTGATTAGTTATAGCCTAGTATTAATAAGTCACTGGAAAGAACTGACTAATTGTTCATTTAAAGGGTGAGGTCAATCAAAACTTTAAAGCTAGTCTGTGGGCATAGATATAATCTTGCTTAGCATAAGGTCCATTGCAGATACTTTTTGCTGTATGTATCTTTGTCAAATGAATTATGATAAAACTCCAAAAATATAGGAAAATTATGAGGTGTCAATAAAGTATTCAGGAAAATAATTATCAGCCAATTAGCGAGCATTTTGTTTAGTGTCTGATGCCATTGAACCTATTTTAGAAAACTTCATGAATAGTTGATATGTTTTCAATTCTCATAGAAGTGATAGATCAGGTACGTTAGGTCTCAGGACTAATTCACAGAGCTTTCCCATTTACTAACTTCAGCAATATCTTTAAAGTGGTAACTTTTGCTCCAAAGGAGAACCAAATTTAACAGGTGTATCTGTGGAAAACATGAAATGGATTTTTCAGTTTTCACAGTATTCTCCAAATATAGCATTCACCTACCTTCTCTGATTGTCACTGAAATCTGTATGCATTTATTGAGGGGTTACCAGAAAACTAATAAAACCTAAATCCTCTGAGTTGTATTTCTATCTTTTTTTCTTTTGTACTACTATCAATCATGCCTGAGTATACATATGCCCATTTCCCTTAAATAGATATTTGTTATGTTCAGAAAAATTCTTTATACTCGCAATTATTTGATATGAAATCCTGATTTTTACTTTATATCAAACACTGATCCTCAAATAAAAATTGTGTTCATTCAATAGCTAATTGATATTTATTAAGTACCTACTATATTAAAGGTGCCTTGAAAGATACAAATATAAACTCAGTACTTACTCTCAAGACTAGAAGAGTTAAGAAAAATGCAGAAATAATAACAATTAAAAAGTAGCTGTCTATCTTTCAAATGAATAGCACACACTAAGAAGAAAGGGAAATAACTGCTGACTGAGTTGATTAGAAAGATATCATGCATGGAAACTGATGCAAAGTGAAGTAAGTAGAACCAGGAGAACATGGTACACAGTATGATGATCAGCTGAGAATGACTGAGCCCTTCTCAGCAATACGATGATCAATTCCCAAGGATTCATGATAAAAAATGCTGTCCACTTCCAGAGAAATAACTGATGGAATCTGAATGCAGATCAAAACATGCTTTTTAAAACTTTCTTTATTTTTCTTCTTTTATTTTTGTCTGTCTTTTCTTTCCCAACATGACTAATGTGAAAATATGTTTTGCATGGTTACACATATATAGACTTTTTTAAATTGCTTGACTTCTCAGTGAGGTGGGAGAGGAGAAAGGGAGAGAGATTATTTGGAACTCATTTTTTCTATTATAATTCATTTATTTTTAATTTTCAACACTGACTTTCAAAAAATTTTGAGTTTCAAATTTTCTCCCCCTATCCCCTTCCCAAGACAGCATGCAATCTGATATAGGTTCTACTTTTGCATTCATATTAAACATAGTTTCACATTAGTCAGGTCATAAAGAAGAATTAGAACTAATGGAGGTCACCACAAGAAAGAGGAAACAAAACAGCACAACAGCACAATAGAAAAAGAGAGCAAATTGTATGCTTTGATCTTCATTGAGACTCCATAGTTCTTTTTCCAGATGTGGATAGCATATTCTTTCTCTTTTTTATTTATTTACTTTTTAATTTTTAAATTGATTTGTTTATTTACTTTTAGTTTACAAGATTTGGTTCCAGAGTCCCTTGAGTTTCAAATTTTCTCCTCTCCCTCTCCCCCTGCCCCCACCCATGGCAGCATGCAGTCAAGTATAGAGTCTGCAAATACTTTTACATTGGATATTAGTCTGATTGTATAGAAGGGTTGTAACCACTGGAGGTTACAATGGGAACAATGGGAAAAAGGAAACAAAACCAAACATGGAGGTTGCTTCAGTCTCCATTTAAACTCTGTTCTTTCTAGATCTTTCTCTGAATGTAGGTATCTCCTTCCATCCTGAGACTTGTAGAGTTGTCTTATAGCTGTGCGTTGCTGAGAAGAGTCCAGTTTATCAAGACTGGTCATCACACATATGATGTGTCTGTGATTGTGTACACATTTCTCCTGGTTCTTCTCTTCTCACTTACCATCAATTTGTATAAGCCTGTCCAGGTAAATATGAAGTTCATCTCATCCTCATTTCTTATAGCACAATAGTATTCCATTACATTCATACAACTTGTTTAGCCATTCCCCAATTGATGGGCATCCCCTTAATTTCTAGTTTTTTGCCGCCACAAAGAGAGCTGCACTAAATATTTTTGTCAATAAGGGTCTTCCTTCCACTTCTATGATCTCCTTGGGATACAACCCCACAAGTGGTGTTACTGGGTCAAATGGTATGCAATTATTTATAGCCCTTTGGGCATAGTTCCAGATTGTTCTCCAGAATGGTTGTATCAGTTCACAATTCCACCAACAATACATTAATGTTCCAATTTTTCCACATCCTCTCCAGCATTTGTCATTTTTCTGTTTTGTAATCTTAGCCAAGCTGGCTGGAGAGATGTGGTACCTCAGAGTTGTTTTGATTTGTATTTCTCTAATCAATAGGGATTTAGAGAATTTTTTCATATGCTTATAGACACAATTGCCTGTTCATATCCTTTGACCATTTATCAATTGGAGAATGACTTGTATTCTTATAGATTTTACATAATTCCTTGCATATTTTAGAAATGAGGTCTTTATCAGAGACACTGGTTGTAAAAATTCTTTCCCAGTTTCCCACTTCCCTCTTAATCTTGGTTACATTGGCTTTGTTTGTACAGAAACTTTTCAATTTAATGTAATCAAGATTATCCATTTTACATTTTATAATGCTCTCTAACTCTTCTTTGGTCATAAAATCTTCCCTACTCCATAAATCTGACAAATAAACAGCATATCGTAGGATTATGGTTTTTAATCCATTCTGCTATCTGCCTCCATTTTATGGGATAGTTCATTCCATTCACATTCACAGTTATGATTACTATCTGTGTCTTTACCTCCATCTTATTTCCTCCCCTATTTTTGCTTTTGCTTTTCCCCTTCTCCCTTCCCCTTCTTAAGAGTTTTTCTTTTGACCACTGCCTCCCTCAATATTCCCTTCTTATCTGCCCCCTCCCTTTTTCTACCATTTTCCCTTCTACTTCTTCCCTCCCTTCTAACCCCCCTCTCCCTTTCTTGGCCCTTCCCCCCTCCTGTTGCCTGTAGGATATGATTGATTGTTATACTCAATGCTGTACATTATTTCTTCCTCAGACCAAGACTGATGAGAGTAGATCTCATGCAATGCTCCTTTCCTTCCCCTCTTTCCCTCTATTATAAGTTTTACGTCTCTTCTTGATAGAGTCTTATCTTTAACCAGTTGTGTTATTCCCTCCTTGCACCAGAATCAGTGAGGGAAAAGTTCATATAGTTCTCATCTTCCTCCCTTCTTTCCCTCTTCTACATTGTTTTTATGTCTCTTTGTGAAGCATAATTTACCCTTTTCTGCTTCATTCTTTCCTCTTCTTCCATTACAGATCCTTAATAAGGATTTTTATCATCATTTTGCATAGTTTATACCCACACCCTATGTTTGTCTATATCCCTTTTAGATGTTGCCATAGGTATAGAGTTCAGGATATTAACAGGTATCGGCTTTCCATAGAGGGATGTCAATAGTTTGCTCTTGTTAAATAACAAGTTATGTGTGTGTGTGTTTTACCTTATTTACCTTTCTATGTTTCTCCTGGGTCTTGTAGTTGGAGGTTGAATTTTCCATTGAGCTCTGGCTTTTTCATCAGGAAGGTCTGGAATTCTGTTATGTCACTGAATGACAATCTCCTTGCCTGGTCGATTATGCTCAGTCTTGCTGGATAGGTGATCCTTGGTTGTAGCCTGAGTTCTTTTGCCTTGTGAAAAATCATATTCCAGTTCCTCTGATCTTTCAGTGTTGAGGCTGCCATATCCTGTGCGATCCTCACTGTGCTTCCGTGATATCTGAATTGTTTCTTTCTGGCCGCTTGTAGTATTTTCTCCTTTACCTGATAGTTTTGGAGTTTGGCCACAATGTTTTTTGAACTTTTCAGTTTGGGATCTCTTTCAGGAGGTGTCTGGTGGAGTCTCTCAATTTCTATTTTACCCTCTGGTTCTAGGATCTCAGGTCAGTTTTCCTTGATGAGCTCTTGGAAGATATTGTCCAGGCTCATTTTTTCATTGTGATTTTCTGGTAGACCAATGATTCTCAGATTGTCTCTCCTGGATCTGTTTTCCAGGTCAGTTATTTTTCCATTGAGAAATTTTACCTCTTTTTCTAATTTTTCAGTCTTGATGTTTTGTTTGACTGATTCTTGGTTCCTCATAGAGTCATTGGCTTCAATTTGGTTGATTCTAGTTTTTAGTGAATCATTCTCCTCAGTTAGTTTTTGAAGCTCCTTTTCCATATGCTCAGATTTCATTTTTAGTTCACACATTTTACCTTTTAAGGAGCTGTTCTCTTCATTGTGATGTTTTTCTAATTTTACAATTTTGTTTTGGTAGGAGGCATTGATTCTATCTTCTGCCTCTCTAAGCTGGATTTCAAAGTCTTTTTGAGCTCATCTAGGAATGCTTTCTGTGCCTGAGACCAGGTTATAGTCTCTGTTAAGGCTTTAGCTACAGGTGTGGAGTCAGTACTCTCTCCTGAGTTTGATTCCTCCCTCTCACCATAATAGGATTCCAGAGTCTTTGTCTTTGTCTTTGTAGCCTGCTTTCTTCCCATTTTGAGGCAGGACCTTATTTACACCCTTATTCTGGGGTTCCTAAGCTTTTACTGCTTTAAATTTTCCTCTGGGGCAATAATTACTGTGTTTTTGGGTTGTGGGGGAATTGGAGCAGCCAGGGTTCAGTCTGTCATCTTGGTCCTGGAGATTCAGCTAGGGGCTTTTTAAATTTCCAGGCTGTGAATGAGTAGTCCCGGTGGGTAGCTGCTGCCCCTGCTGTGGGCCCTCCCTCTGTTTCTTACCCAGCTCAGTGTGTCCCCACCCGGTGGTGATATACATAGGAGTGACCCTTGTGGTTGGTGGGTCAGCAGGCCATGTCCAACAATGACCTCTCAGCAGGCCCCAGGTCTCCGGGGCCTCTGGATAGCATATTCTGTTGTGTGTCTTTTGGGGTTATTTTAGAACCTCACATTGCTGAGAAGAGCTAAGTCTATCAAAGTCAGTTATCACACAATGTGGCTGTTACTGTGTACAATGTTCCCCTGGTTCTGCTCATTTCACTCAGTTTTAGTTCAGTATAAGTCTTTACAGGTTTTTCTAAAGTCTGACTGCTCATCATTTCTTATTGCTCAATAGTGTTCCATTACCACATGTACCACATATACCACATATGCCACAGCTTGTTCAGCCATTACCCAACTGATGGACATCACCTCAATTTCTAATTCTTGGCCAACACAAAAAAAAGCTCCTAAAAATATTTTGGTACATATGGGTCTTTTTCCTGTTTTTATGATCTCTTTGAGAAACAGACATAGTGGGGGTATTGCTGGGTCAAAGGACATGCAGAGTTTTATATCCCTTTGGGTATAATTCCAAATAGCTCTCCAGAATGGTTGGATCAGTTCACAATTCCATCAACAACACATTAGTGTTCCATCTTCTCTAGCACTTATTTTCCTGTTTTATCATGTTGGCCAGTATGCTAGGTGTGATGGGATACCTCAGAATTGTTTTGATTTGCATGTCTCTATTCAATAGTGATTTAGAACATTGTTTTTCATATGATTATGGACAGCTTTAATTTCTTCAAATGAAAACTGCCTGTTCGTCTCCTTTGACCATTTATCAGTGGGGGAATGACTTATATTCTCCTAAGTTTGACTCAGTTCTTTATGTATTTTAGAAATAAGGCTTTTATCTGAGGCAGTGGTTGCAAGTTTTTGGTAGTTTGGTGTGGCACTGAGTAAGTAAATTAATTTAGGTGGAATTGTCATTTTTTATTATAATAGCTAAGCCCACCCACAAGCAACTGATGTTTTTCCGTTTATTTAGATCTGACTTCATTTATGTGAAAACTGTTTTGTAATTGTGTTCATATAGTTCCTGGGTGTGTTTTGGCAGGTAGATTCCAAAATATTTTATAATGTCTTCAGTAATTTTAAATGGAATTTCTCTTCCTATCTCTTGCTGCTGGGCATTTTTTTTTAGTAATATATAGAAATGCTGATGATTTATGTGAATTTATTTTATATTTTGTAACTTTGCTAAAGTTGTTTATTATTTTGAGTAGATTTCACTGACTCTCTAAACATATCATCATATCATCTGGAAAGGATGATAGCTTTGTTTCTCCTTTGCCTATTCTAGGAACTCAAAATTTCACAGAATTAATGTTAATTTATGTGTAATTAGAATATGTGTGTGTGTGTGTATACATACATATATATATATGTTGGAAGGAGAATGATGATGACGATGAGAACAATGATGATGAAGCATTTATATAGCACCTGCTGTGCACCAAGAACTATGCTAAATGATTTACAAATATTATTTAATTTTAGACTCACAGTAACCCTGAGAATAGGTGCTATTAATTTTATTTTACAGTTGAAATAACTGAGGCAAATAGAAGTTAAGTGACTTGCCCAAGGTCACACTGCTAGTGAGATCTAAGGTCAAAGGTGAACTCAAGTCTTCCTGACTCCAGGGTCAATGTTCTATCTATTCTGCTATGAAGCTGCCTGCTTTATGCATGGGGCATGAATAAGGCATCAGAAAAACAGAGTACTTGTTCAGTGAACAGTGAACAATTCATATTTTTCAAAGCATGGCATTTATGTGGAGAATTAGCAAGAGATAATCTTTGAAATGTTAAGTCAGAGCCAAATGATAGAGGACTTTGAATGGCAGTGTAAAGCCAAATGAGATTTTTGACAATGGAGTTTGCCGAATACTAAACTAAATTCTACTTTGAGATTATTCTGTTGGTGTGCCAAGTGGATTAGAGGAGGAGAGGCAACAGGCATGAAAAGAAAGCAGTAGATAGGAGAACAGCACTAAAGAACAGAGACAGCATGGAGAGGTTTTTTTGTTTGTTTTCGTTTTTGTTGTTAAGATTAAAGATATATTTTCAAGAATCAGAAAGTCAGAGGGGAAAGAAAGTGATTGAAGATGAAAAAAGGAGGAAGGGGATAATTGATGGAGCTGAGTCTTCTGTTAAGATGTGGTGCAAAACAGAGGTGGAGGGATTAGGCTTGAAAAGGAAAAAAGAAATTTCTTTCTCTGAGGAAAGAATAAAGATGCAGAGATATATTAAGGCTTGTGATGATGATGTGATGACAAGGGAACTAGCAAGAAGCTTCTGCTGGATGAGCTCAATCTTCTGTATAAAGGGGGAAGTGTAGCTTATGAGTATGTGTATATGAACACCAGAATGCAGTCCTCCACCCAAATCCCAAATATCTCATTATAACCCAACTTTAATCTTTATTCCCCTTGACATTTAAAAAAAATTTACAATTAAAATATATAAACATCTGAAGCCCAGATGTTCATTAGTACAGAAATTCAAAATGTCTCTTCTTTATGTCCTTCCAACAAATAATGGAATTTTAACATTAAAATAATAACTCAGCAACATTATTAGGGTAGCATGTTAATCCAGATATGATGATATCATCTAAGCAATGATACACATCAGTCTAATTGCCTATAGTACAAAAAAAAAGTAAATCCTTACTCACTGTTTCCATAATTCAACAAACTAAAACAGCTTGGTCTTCTTCCACAAACCTTTACTCTCATATTTCCAACTGGACATCCTACTAGTATCTCAAATGCAACCTTCTTAAGACCAAGCTAATCTTTTTTTCTCTCAAAACCTGCTTCTTCACCTGACTTCTTGATTTCTGCTAATGGGCCTATCATGTTCCCAGTCACTCAGGTTCTAAATCTCAGTATTATCTTTAACTTTTCCCTGTCTCAGTCCCCACATCTTATCAGTTACTAATTCCTGTTCATTCTGTTCCTGCAATACATTTTCTAAGCACCCTTTCCTTTCCATTCTCCTGATAATCTATCTCAGATCCATATTATTTATTATTGTATAATGTTCTTATAATAGTTTCCCTTGATTCTAGTTTTCCCTTCTCTAATCAAACTACACACTGTTGCTATAATAAACTTCTTAAAATGTACCTCTAATGGAAGATATTGTATGTAAAATGCTGTGTAAACCTCAAAGTGCTACTATGTAAATGCCAGATCTTTTTTATTGTTACTCCCATTCTTTTAAAACTATTGTGTATCACATTGCATCCCAGACTCCTGACTCTATCTTTTAAGGTCCTCATACTTTGGCCACAACCTAATTTCCAGTCTTCTACAGAGGGAGTTCTATTTCTTTTTTTCAGGCAATGTATTTTTTTTTTAGTTGACTCACTGGGGACACAACTGAATGCAAAGATTTCAAAATACAATAAATAAACTAAAGACTAATGTGAAATATATCACTTTAATCTATGAACCTGATAATTATTAATAATAATAATAATGCTACAATAAGCACTTTATAAAGGATATTCTTGGTAAAATATTTTGCTTGCTACTTAAAAACACTTCTTTGAGGGAGATAGGAAAGGAATTATTCTCATTTTACAGTTCTAGAAATGGAGACTCAGGAGATAAAGTACCTTGTGTAAAGATGAACACATCATTATCCATAGAATCTAAGTTTTCCAACTGTTAATTCATTGTTCTTTCAACTACAACTATCATGCCTTCTTTAATATTAGTAAGACTAGCTTTTTCAGAAAACCAACCAGACTTATAACCAGAAGCTGATCTAGTCTATCTGTCATGAGTGGTTGGATCATATTTTCATGAATAATTGTTCCAGAAGTTTCATTCTATAGTACTGGTTGGATACTATGATTTTCAATATATACTATATCATAAAGCTGCAACAAAATCTGCTTGTTTCATGTGGACACTGTGTAAAGTAGGGAAAATCTGACTCATTGACTTATGTGCCAACTTTAAGTGAACAGACCGTGTGAAATGGAGGCAAATAAACAGTGTGGTGACTTTTTAAAGCTGTGTAAAGAGGGATAGACCAAATCCCTTTATACAACATATTGAGAATTTGCCTTAGTGTGTGTTTCTTTACCTCCCCTCCCCACCCTATTGTGGCAGTATTTCAGACGCAAGGTAACAAATATCTCCAATATTTTCCCTCTTAATCCCTGAAATATAAGCATACATCATGTGGAGCGGGCTTAGCTGATTCCTTTTCTGCTGTAAGGGTAAACGCAGCTTCTCATATACAATTCCACATATCACACTATAGAAAATGAGAGTGTGTGAACCTACATGTTCATAAAAACAAATATGTGTGCTTATTGGAGCTGTGTAGTTGATTTGCTTTATAACTCAAGCTATATACTTCTGAATTAGACCAGGCCTGCACAACATACAGCCTACAGCCTGCCAAAGGATTTCTGGTGGCCAGTGAAAAATGTACGGTTGTCACTATGCATGCTCCCTGTTTCTCAAGTGACCCATGGCAACCGATTATCATCATTCTGTCTCTAATCTAACCTGTCTGCATCATGAAGAAGTTTAACCTATTTTAATTTTAGCCTTTTCCTACTGCCAAGTTGTGCAGGTCTGAATGAGAATGATGTGGTATTACTTTGATCACCTTTTAAAAAATTAAATACTTATTCTAATATTTTAAATTCTACTAATTATATTCTTGATTCTGAGTCTGAAATGTTGGAAACTAATTTGTTTCATTTTTTAAGATAACATTTCACAGACTTCTTGCTTAGTAAAAATTGATTAATGGATGAAGCAGATTTTTAAGCTTTTATAATGCTTTACCTGAAGTCTGGAAGAGTTGGGAAAAACTACATCACATCTCTAGGCCTCAGTTTCTTCAACTCTAAGTTGAGACAACTCATAAACTTCAAGTAAAAGGGGACCTTACAGAGTATCTAGTCCAACCATGCACTTTACAAATTAGGAAACTGAGGCCTAGAGAGGTAAAGTGATTTCCATTAGATTGCAAGGTCCTAGAAAGAAGGCACTATCTTTTGCCTTTCTTTATGTTGCTAGCACTTAGCCCCAATACCTGGTACCTAGTAGACAATTCATAAATCCTAACTAACTGAAGAACCAAGGTCACACAGTTAGTAAATGAAAACAAAGACCTAGACCCAGATCTTCTGATTTGTAATCTAGTGTTCATTGTACTGAACAACTCACAGCTAGATTAATTTTAAGATCTTTTCCATTTTAACATTCTATGTATGTAAGATGGTTGTTATTGTTGTGTTGAAACCATGTATAGAATCCAGTTTAGCAATCCACCTTAGCCTTTACTAAAGAGATTAGACTGTATCAAATAATATGGAAATTTTAAAAAGTTAAAATTACACAATAATAATATCTGGTAATTTTTGGTTTTTTTTTTTAACAGTTTTCATTTGTTTTTCATAATGAATTAAATCAAGTTCTTGTTTTTTAGTCTGAGACAAACATCTTGCTCTTAATAACAGGAAAAATGCATTTATATGTGTATATATATTATATATAAGCACATGCACTATATATGT
>CM053580.1:113694152-113720898 GCA_028627135.1 Pseudochirops cupreus
CAGGATAATATATATTTTGAAATGATACTAGAAAGAAATGCTAGATTTTAGTTACATGTTACCCAACAAACAAGTTTAGTGAAAACAAAGGGTGATATTTTTTTCCTGTTCAAGTTCACAGATCCCCTGAAATCTACCCATAGACCCTTGAGAGAGGTCCATGAAGGGCAGATTAAGAATCTGACTCTAAGCCTATTACAGATGATCTGTATCAATAGAGTGAATATCCATACCAAGAATTAGCACACTGATTAAATCAGGAGTATTTACCACCACCACCACCACCACCACTGCCACCGCCACCACCAACAACAACAATGCCTAACCAAAATAATTTCCTTGAGGAATTGATTCTGATTTCTGAGACAGATTCTGAAGTGTGTAGGTTGCCCTGTAATCCATATCCTGTCTATTCTTGTGTTGGAGTACTTCTTAATATATTTCTCAACAAAAGCCACAGTGGCTTTTAGACAGCACCTGAGAACTTCCGGTGTGTTTCATTTGTATCCCTACACTTAACACAGTGCCTGATATCTAGGGAGTGCAAAACAAACACTTATTCCCTACCTAGGGCCTGGTTATTTGATTTGATACTCATAACAACCATGTGTGGTAGGCAGTCCATTCTACAGATAATGACACCATTGTTTAGGGCACATAAGGGACTTGTACAGAGGTCACATAATTAGTTAATATCTAAGGCAAGTAGATTTGAGCCCAGATGTTCCTGGCCCTGAATTTGACATTCAATATCACCTGGTAGAAACAGCATATATTAAAAAATGGTCTTTGTAAATTGTGCATATACACAATACTGATCCTTTTAACAATGGCAGAAGGCACTGTTCCACTCATATTCTTGTCCCCTGGTAGGTTAGTCAGATTATGGTTGGCACTTGTACTAAGTACATGAGATCATTTCATTGACAGAGTCAAACCCAAGAGGAAATAAAGCTTTCGATTAAATATTTATGGTCTTCAAGACACAGAAGGTACATTCTAAACATTTCCTACTTAACTTTCTATAAAATTCCATATTGTCTGAGACCACAGCTGCAGCTCATTCCAGCTGAGTGAGGAAGTGGCAAGTTCTTTATGTGAAACAAATAATTAGTTCTTAAACCCTGGGCTTCCATGTTTGTGTTATTTTCCGGATTTTGCTCTGTGCAGAGCCCTTGGCTTTAGCCCTGTTGTTTCTGGAATCGGACCACATTCTCCTGCCTCGTCACCTCGATCTCTCTTACCCTCCTGGATTTCTGGCTTCAGTACTTAAGACTGTTAGTGTTTATTCTCTTTGATCTTGGATTTCTGGAGCTGAATATCCTCCTTAGATTCCCTTCTTCTGCCCAGGTTGCTTGACTCTTTTCACCTGTTCATCACTCCCAAATTCCTAAAACACACTGGCTTTTCTTCCCAGTCCCTTCATTCTTGTATAGGGTGGGGAGGAGAGAGTTCACCAACTTAAAGGCAAATAAAATAGTTTCTTTTCTTGGTTTAAAACTTCCATTGACCTACTTGACTCTGGGGCTCTTTCAGTTTCTTCTCTCCTTTAAAAACAAATGTAAGCATTAAAGCTGGCCATATCACTGTTAAATCTAGGTTCATTTTAGCTATAATAAAGTTCTATTTCCCAGGTCTTCGTTTCATGCTGTGGTTGCTTTGTTCTAGGGCAGCTAAGTGGAATAGTGAATAGAGTGCTGGCCTTGGGGTTGGGAAGACTTATCTTTCTCAATTCAAATCTGCCCTCAGACACTTACTAGCTGTGTGACCCTGGACAAGTCATATTACCCTATTTGCCTCAGTCTCCTTATTTGTGAAACGAGCTGACAAGGAAATGCTAAATTGCTCCAGGACCTTTGAAAATAGTTTCACAAAATGTAAGAAATGACTGAAAACAAGCATCATTCTACCTTTTTTAATAACAGGCCGAGGTGGCAGATTAATGAAAAGGGATCTTAGAGGACATCTAGCCTAACCACATTGTTGTACAGATTATGAACTGGGACCTTGAGAGGTTGAGTGAATAGCCAGGGCCACGTGGGTCATAGCCAAGCTATGAGGTGAATTTAGGCCCTCAGATCTAAATCTATTATACTGTTCCCTGTACCATATCCCATCGTCACCTTGTGATTTCTGATGACTCCACTATTTATATCTCATCCGTCATTCCTTCACAAATGATCCTTTTAATTCTGTTTTTCTATCTTCACGGAAGAGTATCTTACATATAGTAAGCAATAAATAAATGGTTGATGAATCAGTTTCCTCCTCTCCTCCATGAAATATGTCCAAGAAGTAGACTAATTCCAAAAAGATAATCAGTTAACAACAGCAACTGTAATAATAGCTCTTGAAATATTCTTTGAAGGGGCGGCTAGGTGGCACAGTGAATAAAGCACCGGCCCTGGAGTCAGTAGGACCTGACTTCAAATGTGGCCTCAGACACTTAACACTTACTAGCCATGTAACCTTGGGCAAGTCACTTAACCCCAATTTTCCTGCCTTCCCCCCTCCAAGAAGCAAAAATAAATAAATAAACACTCTTTGAAGTTTATGAGGAACTATATACATGTATATATATATGTGTAGTCATATATATTCAAAACACAGATATACATATATATATATATATATACATAGTGTACACATGTGTGTATCCGTGGACATATATCAGGTTGTCCAAATTATCTGCATATGTGGGTGTTTGAGGTATCTCATTTGATTTGATAGTCAAAGTAACCCTATAAAATAGATACTATCAGTCCCTCCCTTTTTTTTTTTTTGCTTTTTGGAGGGAGGAAGGCAGGTCAGTTGAGGTTAAGTGACTTGCCCAAGGTCACATGGCTAATAAGTGTTAAGTGTCTGAGGCTGGATTTGAAGTCATGTCCTCCTGACTCCAGGGCCGGTGCTCTGTTCACTGTGCCACTAGTTCCTCAATTTAGGAACTTGAGGCTGACAGAAGTTAAATTATTTCCCCAGGATCATGAAGCTAGTAAGTATCTGAGACATGATTCAAATCTGCGTCTCCCTGACCTGTTCCATCCAGATAAGGTGCTCTATCTATTCATTCCACCATTCAGTCCGAGCCTGGTGATGCCAAGCTACTAAGAAGCGCTGACGAAGTCTGCAGGAACTTTGTCCCTCTGGAAAGTGGAAAAAACCAACAACAGCAACAACAACAACACAAACTTTATTGCTTTTTTTCTAAAGACATCAAGCAAAACAAAAACAAAAACATTTTTCCTCTAGAGAACAGGTGTCAAACACAAACTGAGATTAAAGTGTATTTGGGAAATTAACAAAATAAATTCAAATACACCTGAACATTGATCATGGTGATGTGTCATTTTCTAAATCAATATGCAGTCCCCAGGCATCCTGACAATTTAGTACCCCTCTAACCCAATATATTTTCTGAGTTTGATGCTGCTGCTTCAGAGCAGTCTGACCGTGCCTTTGCTATCTACCATCATATAGCTTCTCCTTTCACACTGTCCTTTCATTCCTTTAAAGATCAACTTCACCTGCATCTCTATGTATGAGAACAACCTTTCATCTAGTCATTCTTGCAGTTTCAGGGAGTAATGTCTACTTGTTATGGCAGTGACAATACTCCTTAGTTTGATCCATATTCTGCTAGTGACTTGCTATGCAACCCATGAACCACCAGTTTGCCCTTGAGCAGACTTAAAAATAAGAACCCCTAGAGCATAGCACAGAGGTGTCCTGAGTTTTAACTAGTATTTTTAAAGTGCTTTGCAGATGCACAGATGAAAGTGGCAAGAAGTAAAAAGTAGCATTATTTATTCAACACTCTTGCCAGAAGGGCTAGCTCTTCTCAAGTCAATACTTTCTGTCCTATACATTAATAAAAACTGTTTGTGAAAACAGAATTGAGATTTCTGAAAGAAAATACAGAAGAAACAAGACCAGCCTTAGGGAAAGGTCTTACAATGCACCTTCTTTTTTTTCTTTTCCCTGTTGTAGGGGGTTTTACCAGGAGGAGGGGCTCTCAGGGGGTCTCTGGCAACCAAGCAAGTTTTCTGCCAATGACTTTGCAAGGCAGGTACTTTGACACTCCAGCCTCTTTGCAAATATTCAAGGGAATTTGTTGCTGTACAGTCTCTCTACGTCTTTTCCCCAGTTTTTATGACAAATCTCCCATTTTGTATATTTTTATCCAATACTAGTTATTATTTTCACTGTCACATATTTTGTATAATAGTAGACATACTAATAATAGATATGATACATCATAATTGTATATAATAGATATACTAACAGTAGTCTTTTCATAGCACTTTAAGGTTTGTCAAGTATATGTGTATTATTCTATTTTATCTTGTAACAGTCCTGTTAAATAAATGCTGCTAGGATGCCCATTTTAAATATAAGGAAACTAAGGTACTACACAATTATGTGACTTGGCAAGGGTCAACGCATTAAGTAAGAATTCTAACCCAGGCCTTCCTAACTCCAAATAAAGAATTTTATCATTATGCCATGTGATAATAAAATTATACAATCTGAAATTATTAGAAATATAAGGTAGAGTCAAATTTTGAAGGGCCTTAAATACCAAGATGGGAAATTTATATTTTATCTTTGAGGCAATTGGGAACTACTAAAGATTATTGAGGGGTGTGGCAATATAATTCTTGCATTTATGAACAATTCTTCTTTTGATAAAGAATATGTCTGAATATCTAGTTAGTTGAAGTCTCCTAATGTGATGTAATAGAGTGGACAACTTGGAGTCAGAGTAAAACATGGGTTTGTGTTCTCCTGTGTCCCAAACTCCTCATCTAATTTCTCTTTTATTAGTGGATGCATGTACTCTTAGAATATTATTGCTCTGTTTTTATTCCTTCATCTTTAATCCAATGTTATTTCTAATGTTTCTCTGCTCATTTTCCTGGATGTCCTCAGATGAGTATTTAGACTTAATATATAAAGCATCATCACCCCCTTTATCTCTTCAGCTACTTTTGGTTAAGGTATACCCTTTCAGAACCAAGTTATATTCACCACTTCCATCCCACTAAGTATTAATGAGATCTATAAAGTCAAATTTGCCCTCTCCCTTGCATTAGGTTGATTACCCATATTTTATATGTATGCATATTTTTATGCATACTTAGAAGGAGCATCAATAAATGCTCCTTCTAAAGAATTACTAGAGTATTCCTATAGTGTTAGGACTGCTATCTCTGTAGTAAAAGACTGGTGAATATTATCTCCTTTTATTTTTAGTTTAGTCTCTTAATGGTGCTTTCTTAAAGTTTTAAGAAAATATGCTTTTACAGGCCCTTGTTAAGTACACTCCATCCCTTGCTATACTTTATGCCTTGGTTCCCAAATCCAAATCCTACTTTCACTTACCATTATTTTTAGGCAGTGATTCACTTTTTGTGAGTATCTCTCTTCTGAGTACCTCTACTTTCATTAAATAGTTATGATTAAAAATATATGCACACAGAGCACGCTGGAACACATTCTAGTTGACCTTAAGATCACATCATCATGGACATAGCATTATAAAGAACCTCAGGAAACATCTGGTCCAACATCATGATTTTTGTTCATTTTGTTCATTTTATACCTCTATTGTATCATGATACAATTTAAGCCAACCTCATAGGAGTGCTATGAGAGTAAAATGAAATAATATGTGAATATACTTTGAGGGAATAATTCTATATAGATTAATTGAATGTATTGTTATGATTCTATAAGTCTATTAATAAGTAATTATTAGGGTCTTTTGAATCCAAAAGAAAGCTGCCCTCAGAGTCAGGAAGACCTGACACATTTATCCATCATTGACACATACTAGATGAATAACCCTGAACAAGTCTTTAAGCTTCTCCATACAGAAAGCAACTCTCTTAGACCCTAAGATGCAGGAAAAATGATTTAATCAATTGAGGAATTTCTTTAATGTAGTCTTCACAGATCTGGTAAAAGTAAAATAAACTATGTACAAAAGATTGTTTTAGATACTAGGCAGTACACAAAAAGCATGGTTTCTTATCCCAGGAACTTATAATCAAGATAAAGAAACAAAACCCAAGGATATCAAATATTGTAAATGATACATAATATCAAATGGAAAGTTTCAATTCAAGACTGTGCTTTATGAGTTCACAGGAAGAAAAGATCTTTGTAGAGTGGAGTTGTCATCAAAGGTCTTACTGAGATGATAAAAGTAGAACTGAGCTTTGAAGGATGAGCAAGAGTGAGATAAGATGTGGGGGAAATATGTTCTAAGTAGATAAAATAGAATCAGAAAAAAAATTTTTTAATGTGGAAAGTATGATTGGCATAGACCAATTCTCCTGGAGAGTAGGCAATACACTTGGGTATTATGGTGAAGAAGATTTGAAAAGTAGTTTGGGGATTAGAATTTGAGGCCATGCATGTAAATTTAGATTTTGAACCTGATTCTTAATACAATAAAACATAAAGGAACTGAACCCATAATTTCCCTGGCGTTGGAAACTCACAGATTGATGTGTGGTTGTGTGGTTTGTCCTTTGTTCTTGAAGAGGACCATGACATCAGGGAGGTGATGAAATGGTTTGCAATTGACTTTAATTTGCGTGAGGGAGGACTGTCCAAAATCACCAGCTTCACTTTCTCTTCCAGAGTCATTTGGGTCTAATGGACAGATATTGATCAGGATGTCTGGAGATGGCCCAGGATGCAGGGGGAGACCTTGCTCTTTTTAATCTATGGTCTTTCCACGTGCTCACTTTGAATGAGGCAATGCCCAAATCTCTAATAATGTAGGCTGGCACCTTCTCTTCCACATATAGTCTTAAAGAATGGCCTAAAACAGTAAGATGCTAAGTGATATACATTGGGTCATATGGTGTGTGTGTGTGTGTGTGTGTGTGTGTGTGTGTGTGTGTGTGTGTGTGTGTGTGTGTGTATGTGTGTGTGTGTGTGTTTGTAAGAGGTAGGACTAGAACTCAGATCTTCGCTCTAAGACAAGATTTCTACCCAGTAACCCATAATAAAATCTATAATAATAAATAGTCTGTATTGTGCTTTGCAATTTACACTTTCCTCACACTGATAATAAAAATTCTCCAACTGCTATTGCTTCTATTTTGCTGATAATGAAACTAAGGCTTGCAAAGATAAAATACTTTTAGTCAGGTGGTTAGAAAATCATGGAACTGAGATTCAAAGCAAAACTATATCTTGTGTCTTGCTAGAACTCTTGTGTCCTGATTCCACTTATCAAAAGCAATGGTTTTATTTGTTTGTTTTGTAAGTGAGAAACGCTAGAGCCAGAAATATTATTTAGGAGATTTTTGCAATATATGAGGTGATGGCATCTTGGATTGTGGTAGTGAAGAGAGTCATTACTAAGGAATTACAGATTTATAGAGTCATAGAATATCCAAATACAGGCAAGACCTTATATTATTATTAAACCAAGGCCCTGAAAGTTGATGCCACTTATCCCCCCCCACCCCCAATAATAAAATAAAGCTCACATAACTAATAAAAGTCAGAGCCTGGATGTGGGATCAGGCCTTCTTACTCCAAGTCCAGTCTTCTTTCTGCTATATAGACACAATATTACAGGCTGATACAATGGAATGTGAGGGGTTTGGGGAGTAGGGAAGCAAACATGGACTTTCCCTTTTAGTTTCTGACGAGTTTCAACTTCCTCTGTCTCTCAAAGCCTTATCTCTCCTCCTTTACCTGGATGGTTAAGCAGCCATCTTTTCTTCAAAGTATCAACCATGCCTTCTGCTTCCATATTAACCCCTGGGATTCTATCTTCATTATGACTCCTTGTCTTTCAGACCTGCCCGTCACCATTCCACTTTGTTTATTTCTGGTTGGTCTTTCATTCCATTTCCATATCCCTGCTCACTTTATATCATTTTCTTCCTCCAATAAACCAGCCAATATTTCCCACAACAAAGTGACATCTCAGATTGATCCTTCATGGGGCCCTTCACTGAAGTGTCATAAGAATCTCCTGGCAGAGTATTCCTAGGATCTGAAATTTTGCTTCTGATTTTAACTACATTAGAAGCCTCTATCACGGGTGGGGGCCTGGAGGTCACAAATACCCCACACTTGAGTCTAGCTCCTCAATAGGCACTAAATTTTTGCTTTCTTTCATCTAACATCAGAGCTAACAGGGTGCTAGGTCTATAAAAGGCATTTAATAAATGCTTATTGAGTGATTGATTGGGTGATTGAGCCCTCACTTGTTTTGTTCTGGTGACTGAGATGATAGCAAAAGTCAAAGAGTAAGGAGCAAAGCTAGTGGGTTGATGATTTTGAGTTAAATTTTAGATAAATTTGTTTTAAGAAGACAATGGGGAGTCAAAAGAAAGAAAGGAGACAGAGCTGAAGTTGAGAGAGGTATAAAGGTCGGAGATACAGATTTTTAGAATCACTTTCATAGGGGTACCCTCTAACCTCCCATAACATTGTTTAGGCTAGGTACCTACCTTACAGATGTGGCAGCCCACTCAAGGTGTCACTTGGGTACTTGTTAGATGGAGTCTGAGGAAGTGCAATTATTTCATGCTGTATTTCACCTTAGAGAGGAGAGAGTACTTTGTGTAAGTCAATTATGTGCAAACTTAGAGGCAGCATGATAAAAGCAGGAAGAGAACTTGTCTCAGAGTCAGGGAAGGACTGGGTTCAAGTCCTGCTTCTGACACATACTATGTAACCATACTGGGCAAGTCACTTAACTCCATTATGTCCTTAAATAGCCCCCTTAGATAATAGATTATAGAACTGTTACTGATTTGCATTGGTAGAAGTTTTTCACCAAAATTTCCTTATATAGGAAGGGAATCAGAGTCAGAAAACAAACATATGAGGCCTTGTGTGTGCTAAGACCTAGAAATACAAAGATTAAAAATAAAAAACAACCCCTGTCTTCAAAGAGCTTACAGTCCAATAGTGCATATAACATTCAACCAGATAAGCATAGAACATTTATATTTGTGATTTTCTGACAAGATAGTTTGCATAATACCTTCCTTGACAGACTACTTTTTTTTTAAAGTCCTAAATCTCTAGGTTGTCAATCCTTGGCACTTTGTTATCTTTGAGGTTAGATAGCATCTATTAAGAAATACAGAAATTGAGTTTTATTTAGGTCCCCAATCTCTACCTGATCAAATTCATCTTTATTTGCTGCTCTCTAAAAAATGTCCCAGAAAAGTTTGTGCTCAGTGCAGGAAATTGTACATTTCTTTTGGGAAGAGGGCATTATTTGCTTGTGAAAAGTAAAAACTGAGCAGTCTTTCAAAAGCAAAGATATCTTGTAAATGAGAAAAAATTGGTTGGACTTGTCAAGGCTCTTCTCCACTGCAAAAGAGTTTGCAGTGAATTATGCTTAATTGTGCTGCTGGTTTCTGGTTCAGTACTTTCTGCATTTTTATTCTAACGAAGGGTAGGAAACACCTGATAATGCCTGACAGCCTGCAAAGGTTTTATTTTTTTAATTTAATTATTATTCTCAGAGAGAATGATAATTGTAGTTAATAGGTAAATGAGCACACTATTGTAAAGGCAAAACTCAAAAAACTACTGACATTGTTTTAAGCTTAGACATCGACTTGCATGAGCAGTATTACAATACTAATATACATCCAAAAAGTACTTGATATTTCAAAGTATGCTCATTAATTAATTAATTCTTAAGATAACACCTTCATTAATAAAGAAAACTACTGCTGTATTCACAGCTGTAAGCTAAATTCTATTCATTTCCTCAAGCATTTAATTTCCTCTTATGTCTGGGAAATGGCTCATTTATGAGGATACAATAATAAGAATGCAACAGGTCTTGTCTTCAAGGAGCTTACAATCTACTAAATAATAATTATAAATATAACAATAAAAGTATTTACACAGCCCTTTAAGATTTACAAAGTGTTTTTGAAATATTGTCTCATTTTATCCTGGCAACAACTCTGGGAAGCAGGTGATATTTTTAATCTTTATTTTACAAATTAAGAAACTGAGGCAGATAGAAGTTAAGAGAAATGCCCAGGGTCACACAGCTAGACAGTGATCAAGAAAAGATGATTCCTGACTCCAGGACCAATGATCTATTCATTATACTACTCAGATACCTATAGATATAGATATAGATTAGATATAGATAGATTAAGTGGTATATAGGTAGATTACAAGTCTCACTGCATATCACTGGTGTTCATGAAATATTAAATGAATCAGCAGAAGATGTCCGGGGTCTTGGGTAAAACCCTTTAGGGATCATAGATCTAGGGCTATCCCCTTATCCCCATTTTACAGATAGAAGAACTGAGGCTCATCAGGGTTAAATGACTTGCCCAAGGTCATATAGATAATAGGTGTCTGAGGTGGGATTTAAATTTAAGACTACTGATTCCAGAGCCAGTGCTTTTTTCCACTGTACTGCCCTAATCACAGGATTTGACACATGAACAAGAAAAAGAACCTCATTGGATAAGACAGTATAGAAGAGTTGTAAAATGTGTCTGTGTGTGTGATGAATAAAGTATGTTTGATTTATAATTTTTTTATTGGGGAGGGATGTTGGGATGTATAATGGGGCATCTAGGTTGCAGTGAATAGAGTGCTTCTCCTCTTCCTGAGTTCAAATCAGGCCCCATATACTTATTAACTATGTGACCCTAGGCAAGTCACTTAACCCTGTTTGCCTCAGTTTCCTCATCTGTAAAATGAGATGGAAAAACCCGAATTGGGTCACAATAATGACTCAACAGCAACATAATGGAGGTCTTTCTTGTTATTGCATCAGTGTGGGGAACTCCCGGGGCAAAAATTCTCTCCATTGAGGGAAGTTGGCTACTCTTTATACACTTAGAATCATAGGAAGTTGCCTGTGGCACTGAAAAGCTGACGCTTGGCCATGTTCACACAAGTCGTGTATATGAGAAGTCAGACTTGAACACAAGTCTTCTTAACTCCAAAGTCCTCCTGCTATCCCCACTCTTTCACATTGTAATGCTGCTCCAAAATTATAAATACAACAACTAAGGACTAGGAATCAAGCACTTAGATTCTCTCTACAATTCATTTGGCTACCTTGCTTTTCTGCTGGCAGCTAGACTGCATAGTGTATAGAGCAGCAGACTTGAATTCTGTAAAACATGACTTTGAATCCTGTCTCAAGCACTTACTAGATGTGTGACCCTGGGCAAGTCACTAAACCTCTAGCAGACTCAATTTCTTTACCTCCAGACTGGGCATAATACTTCACAATGTTTTTTATGAAGACCATATGAGAATACACACATACACATACATACATGTACATGTATATGTGTGTGTGTACATACCGTCTGCCTTGTTTTTTTTTCCATCTATCCCATAACATAGGTATAGTAATAGCACCTACCTCCCTGGGTTGTTTATGAAGATCAAATGAGACAATAATTGTAACAGTGATTTTTAAAGCTTTTTAGATATTTTAAATGTACGTGTATTATATATACATTGTACATATACATATACATATATATCATATATATCACATATGTATCTTACTTTGCTAACTTTAAAGTACTATATAAATGTTAGCTATTTTTAGTAAAACCAGATTTCATGCAGGATAATTAGAACAACGTGTAGGTATTTTCTCTAGCTCTTCAAAATAAAAATGCATAAAATGCTGAACAAGAAACCACAATTAATCACAATTCATTGAAAAAATCCTTCTTCATCAAGGAGTACCCTCACAATTTCAACAAATTTTAGCCCATTGCTAGGTCTGGTGAGTCTTTCTTATTTCATACTTTGCTTGGATTAGCCTGTTCTGTATTTTCCTTAGGCTTAGTTTGTACAGAAGTCAATTTCATGAAAATGGCAGTAAAACCAGTTGTTGCATTGTGGGGTGCTTCTCTTGCATGAAACATGCATGAGAATAGTTGCCAATACCAGCCTGCTCAGAGTTTGTGCTTGATAATGAATATTTGAGAACACTTTGGAGAATACAGTGAAAATGAAAACTGCTTTTTATCAGAGGGCATAAAAGCAATGAGGACCCTGTAGCAAAATTGTGGTCAGCGCGTGTCATATGACAATATGACTAAGAATAAATTCAACCTTACCGTGATTTTGTATAACAGTAAGTTAAATTTAAATTTAGAGTAGGATAGTTCCTTAGGGTTTATCTAGTTAAACATCCTTCCTTGAGAGATCCTTTCCTCTTGGACCTCTATGACCTGTTCATCTGAAATTCCTAAGGGAATTTGTTATCAAGTTCATCCTCACTCTTTTTGGATTCCTTAGTTTTTATTTCTCCAATAGTTTCACTTCCACCTTCAAAAATCCTGGGGAAAAAAAATGAACTTCATCTTAGAGCTACTCCTTTGCTCCCTGTGAGTGGCTAATGATTACTACCTCTTCTTCTTCAATACTCACCTTTTAAACCTCAGACATCTGCCTTTTTTCCCCTACATTTTGTCCCCTATATTTATCCTGAGGGGAAAAAAAAGTCAGATAAATGAAAGGACTAACTTATTGATAGTGAAGAACAAGAGTTTGCCTCTACGTCACATTTACACAGGCCTTTCTCCATGCCAGGAATTCATTCTCTCTTCAAACTCCACATTTCAAAGTCCCTTTATTCCTTCAGGGCTCTGCTGATATATAATCTTCCCTATGTTGCTTTCCTTGATCTCCATCACCAGCTAAAAATGTTTTCTCCGTTTTCAAAAATCCCTTCCTTCTAGAACCCTTTTTTCTAGCTTTGTCCTTTATCCCCATCACTCCTGCTTTGCATTATATTTTACCCTATATAGTCCTTCACTGTATAATTTATTTGTTGTTGTTGTTTCCCCAGCTAGCCAGCAACTAGAACTAGGAAAATAAAGCTTTGTCAGGATGGGGCTATAAATGAATGGAGTACAGATGTCCATCAGGTAATAGATTGAGGGAGTCATTGGAATAGTCAACAGAATGTAACAGAATGAATTGAAGAATGAAGGGTTCTGCTACCCAATTGGACCATAGATTCAAAATAAGAATAAGCATATAGAGTCTTGTATGTCTCATTCATCTAGGAAAGAATTTATTGGACATTACTTGCTGTTTGGCTAAATGTGCCTGGACCTATTGAATTGATTCACTTTTCATTTCTTTCTACCTATCTCAACCCTCAAATTGTGAGGGTGTTCCTTGATGAAGAAGGATTTTTTCAATGAATTGTCGTTAATTGTGGTTTCTTGTTCAGCATGTTATGCATTTTTATTTTGAAGAGCTAGAGAAAATACCTACTCATTGTTCTAATTATCCTGCATGAAATCTGGTTTTACTATCTACCTATCTCTTCCCCTTTCACTCCGCACTCCCTTATGTCTACAGACTTTGAGAAAGCTGAAATGTAATGTGTTATTCTATCTCTGACAGTTAACAGTAGTTTATAAACTAGATTCTCTTTTATTAACAAGTTTATTCCCCTTGTCTGCTGGTGTGTCATTAATGGACATTGGAGTGTCCATGGGAAGGGGGAAAGGGATAGTTATGAGGAGGGGCTTTGTACTTCACAGAATAAGTTAGGACTCCATAGTGCTCTCATAAAAGGTTAAAAGACCAGTAGCTTCCTGCCCCAACCCAGTAGTTAATAACTTGGTTTAGTATTACAAATTATTCATTAACTATCTCAAGCAGAACCCTAAATTTGAACCCTGAAACTCTAGGTTCACTTACATTGTCCTTAAAAGAATGAGCTGATTGGTAACATGGTACATCTGACCATAATGATCTGTACTGGGAAAGGAAATTCTGCACTGGAAATCTCTCTACATCAATGGAACTGCTACAAAAGAGTGAGAAAGCAGTTCATTGAGGCTAACTTCTGTTCTTTTTACTCAAGGACAGGAGCAGAACAAGGAGGAATTAGCCAGAGAGAGACAAGCATGTAAGCAAGTCCCAAGAGAAATCAGAACGAGCTTTCTCTTGGCCCTAAACCTTTATGATTAAGAGAGAAAACTGAGAAGAGTATAGACCACACTCAGGGTAATGTTATATCTTCCTGTTTGGTGATTAATGATTTGCAGTTTTTGTGTCATACACATGAGGGAACATTGGTCTATAAATTTCTTCCTGGTTTGACAGTGAAGACTGTATCTGTGTCATAAAAGGAATTTTTTAGGATTTCATTTTTAGCTATATTTGCAAACAAGTTATACAATATTGAGATTTATTGGGGTTTTTTTTAGATATTTTGATTGAATTAACTTGTTAACTTATCTGGTTGATATTTTTTCCTTTGAAAATTCATTTATAGCTTGTTTACTTCCTCTGAAATAAGGTTACTTTAAATTCTTGTTCTCTTCATTTGGGAATTATATATTTTTGTGTTGAATATTAGTTTATTTCATTTCTTTTTTTTTTTTTTAGCTTTATTGGAGTGTATTTGGCCAAGATAATTTCTGATAACATCCTTTATTCTTCATTTGTTGTGATTTCTTCTTTTTCATTTTTTATATTGGTAATTTTTTTTCCCTTTTCCCATTTTTAATCACATCATATAATGGTTTATTTCATTATTTTTTATCTTTTTGCTTTTTGGAGGGCAATTGGGGTTAAGTGACTTGCCCAAAGTCACACAACTATTAAGTGTGTCAAGTGTCTGAGGTCAGATTTGAACTCAGGTCCTCCTGACTCCAGAGCCAGTGCTTTATTCACTGAGCCACCTAGCCATCACTATTTCATTATTTTTAAAAGGTCTTAATTTTATTTGTTGATTTTCTTTTCAATATTTAAAATTTTTTGGGACTCTTGGTGCTTAATTTTGATTTCTGAATTTGTTTATTTTCTGCTTTTTTTTTAGTTTTGTCTAGTATTGCATACCATTTCTTCCCAAAAGTATGAAATCTCCTCATTATTGCTTATATATACATACATGCACACACATACACACATATGTGTATATATGTATATATACATATATTTATCTGATTTTAAAAAGAGTGATATAACCCAATTTTTTAGCTTGCGTATTTGTTTGCCTTTTTACATGTGTTTTTTTAAATAATTGTATAATGTGTTTTGTTGTTATTGTTGTTGTTTTGCTTTATATGCCATGCTTGGACAAAGCATCAGAAGCACCTTCAAGAAGGATTCTCCTCACCTCAAAGATTTTTTTATAAGATCATGGTTTCATTACTTTTTAAATACTGAAGAAAAGCAATGAGTGGGGTGGGATGGACTGCCTGAATAGTTTTACTCATTAATGAAGAAAAATAAAACACATCTCTCTTTTGTAAAGTAGTTTTGAATGTTAACTCATTCTTAAAAACTAGCTGAGTATGCAGTTCTCATTTTTATTATTTTATTCTTTAGCATTTTTGTTCCCATTTATTGATCAAACCAACAAAAAGAATTATATATAATACTTGCTTCTCCCCCCTGATCCTCCCACTTCCACTCTGGCTAGTATGTAATACTGGAAACTTTTGGGGACTTGAATATTTGCCTAGTGCCCCATCAGGGGGGGATTATATGGAAGCTAGAGACCTTTTTTTTCCTCTAAAAACAAAAATATTATGATATATCTGTAGGTTTTCTTTCTGTCTTTGACCATTTTCAGATACATACTTAATAATGGGATTTCTGGTTCAAAGGGTATGACAAATTTAATTATTTTCCCCTACTATTTCATAATGCTTTCATCCTTCAACCAGAAGCAAAAAAAGTTAAATAAAAATTGTCACATCACTCTATTCTCACCTTCTTTTCCTTTTTGTAAAGCAAGTATATGAAACCAAAATGACATTTTAAGCATAGCCAAAACAGACAGTTGTCCAAGACAGTGGTTCCCTAACTGAATCTTACAGTTTACTTAGCACATACATTAAATTCTCTGTGACAGGAAGCTGCCTACATGTGTCTGGTGTGTGACTATGTCTATTATGGAAGAGAGCAGGGAAATATCAGGAAGGATAAGCACTCTGGCACCTTGCCATGAATAAGCAGAAGGTGTTTCTGGGACTGTCCAATTGATTTGCACAAGGTGTTTGTTAGGAATGGCTGCTGTCTTTCCCACATTACTAAGTGTGAACATTTACCATATGCATTGATCCAGAAGATTATTTTGGGCTTTCACAGTACAGCATGGATTCCTTCATAGAATGACTGCCCTCAGTCTCTAAAGCAGATGGTGCCATTTTATTCAAAGTTGGGGATTTCTGGAGCCTCACCAGTTTCCCTGTGCATTAAGTAACTGCCCTTGTATTACTTCCAAACAGGTGTTACAGTTGCAAGAAAATGAGACCTCTGCATCAAACTCTTGAAAAGCTAGGTGACGGAGGTTCAAATAACTACAGTACATTGAGTTGCTAGAATCAAGTGTCCAAAACAATAACATCATGAATAGCTCTTTACTTTCACTTTTCCAACATAGGACAAAGACTTGCCCCCTAGTCTATAAATATAAATCAAGCAGCTTTCCATTTTGTTTCTGGGAAGTCTTCTACACATACTTTACCTAGTTGTCACTACTACAAAACACTACTTTTACAAATAAAAACACTGCTATGCTGGAAATCATAGGATGCTTACCCTGTGCTATAAAACCTTGCCTTTCAAGTGAATGAAATGACATTTTATTCACAAACAAACCATTCCTGGGAAATTGATCTGTAGCCATTTTTTTCCAAAGACTTCTCTTTTCTGAGTAATGCAATCCCATATGCCTGGAATGTACTCCCTTCTGACTTCTGTTTCATTCAGTCTCTCTCTTCTTGTAAGATATAACTGAAACACTATGTGATCCTTTTCCTGATTTCTACAACTGCTAGTATCCTCCCTTTTAACCTGTTTTTATTTATTCTGTATGTAATTATTTCATATGTGCATAAGTTATCTCCCCTGAATAAAAGGCAAGCTTCTGGAGAAAAGTGATTCCTTCATTTGTGGTTTTTGTATTCCCAGAACCAGGCAAAAAGCCTTCCAAACCCTATTATCTTTGTAATTAGGGTGTCACCTCTCTCAAACCTGTCTTGGTGATATCTTTCCATCTAATGCTATATGTCATCCTTTGAGGGTCTGTATCAAGACAAATGCTTATTCCTTGAGTGCTTTGAGGATCGGTGATTTTGACAGCCACCGGTACAGACTGAGACTCCTCTATAACTTAAGTGATGACCTTTTGAAGTCTCTGATTTCCTTTAAACTTTAGATCAAACAATACCCTCTCAAGGAGAATTTTCCTATTTCCCTCTGCTGCTTACATGTTCCCATCCAAGACTACCTTATGTCTGAATTTTCTGAGTCTTTTATATATTTATACATGTACGTGTGGTTTCCCCTGATAGATTGTAAGCAACTTGAGATTAGGGCCTATTTTGTCTTTGCCTATGTATTTCCAATACCCAGGACACTACTTGGCTTAATGAGATAGATGTATTGATTGCTTTAGATGAAAATATCATTACCCAGCTTACAACCTGGTGATAAACCTTCCAAAAATGCAGCCTATCACTGGGCCTGAATATAGAACTTTTAGAGCTTGAGAGTGCCTGACCGAGTTTATGTTCTGTGGCCATAACCCATGGTAATCCACGATTACCTTCATGAAACAGTAGATAGGACCATAATGGGAATACAAATACTTAGAGTGAGAAAAATACAGATTTTGTGATGAACAATATGAATATAATAGCAGAGCTATTACTCTATTTTGACATGCTGACCTTCATGGAAGATTTTAATTATACCTGTTGTCTAAAATTCTAATATTTGGAGAAAAGTGATTTTATAACAAGGGCCTAAATAACTAGTCTTTTGATCCATGATCAAGTCAAATTTTATAAGATCATAGCTAGGACAGAACTTAGGAGTCATCTAGTACAACCTTATCATTTTACAATGGAAGAAATTAAGGCCCATATTAGTTAAGTCATGTGGCAAGTCAGGATCACACAACTATTAAATATAAGAGCTGAAAATGAATCCATATCCTTTGAAAACAAATCCATCACTCTCTCCTCTCATTAATACTCAATGCTCCCTGCCCCAAGTATTTCTATGAAACTAAAAAAAAAAAAGGGCATAGATGTTTCCACAAACTAAATTATGGATGTTTGTGACATCAGTCGAAGGGTGAAAGGATACCTGCCGATGAGTAGTATGTGTGACACTCCACTTGCTAAACTGATCATTTGCACAAATCTCCTAACCAGCAACATGAATTAGCAAGATAGCTGGCAAAATTTAGTATAATAGTTTGTGAGTTTTTCTTTAATAGTGATTGAACTGTTGTTTTATCGAAAAACATATCAAACAATTCAGTAAAGGTTTGCCTACAGACCAATTAGGTAGTCCACTGTAAGTTGTCTGGAGAGTGAAGACATGTACATGTCTATGTGTTTCTGTACATATAGAGATCTATATAAAGTTACTTGTGTCTTTTTCTCTACATATCTGTATCTATATGTAGATCTATCAATAGATAGATAGATAGACAGACAGACAGATAGATAGATAGATGAGAGAAAGAGAGCAAAGGGGGAGGAAACAGGTAGGGATGGCTAGATAGTGCAGTGATAGATCACTGCATCTGGAGTCAGGAAAATCTGAGTTCAAATTTTACCCTTAGACATTTACTGTTTGGGAATCCTGGGTCTCAGCCTTAGTTTCAGTCTCAGTAAATTGGATAAAATAGTGCCTACCTCTCTAGGTTATGAGGATCACATAAGACAATATTTGTAAAGAGTGTTTAGTGCAGAGCATAGCAAGTCTTTTTTTTTTGCAAGTCTTATATAAATATTAGTTATTTTATTTCTCTAGCTACATCAGATTCAGGATTTTGCTGGAGTGAACTCATAAAGGCCCATAAGAACTGATTATTAAATTTTTGGTATGCACATTTACACCTTGGGTATTAGCAAATGCCACAAGTCATGGCTTGATTTATTGTTTTCACTAATTGTCTAGATTTAGGAAAATGATGGAGAAAATGGTAATAATACAGATTAATGTTAAAAGTGAATCATATGCTTTTGGATAGCTGGTAAACATTTACTGGTACATCCCTGTCCAAATAGATGGATGGATGGATGGAAGAGATAGGTAGATAAATGGGTAGGTAGATAGATAGATAGATGGATAGATAGATGATAGATAGATAGATAGCTGATTAGCTGTCTTACTGTGATCCGGATGAAGAATTCCATAATGGAAAAGAAAGAAGAAACAGAATCTTCTCTTAATTCAGGAATCCCTGTTACAGTATTTTTGACAGAGGATAATCCAGGCTCTGAATTGTCTGGTGCTAAGGAGTTCATTAACGTATAAAACAATCTATCTCATTGTTGAATAGTTCTAGTTGTTAAAAAAAAATACATTTGGGGGCAGCTAGGTGGCACAGTAAATAGAGCAATGGCCCTGGAGTCAGGAGGACCTGAGTTCAAATTCAGCCTCAGACACTTAACGTTTATTAGCTATGTGACCTTGTGCAAGTCAATTAACCTCAATTGCCCTGCCTTCCCCCTCCAAAAAGAATAAATAAATAAATAAATAAATAAATGATGAGAATTACATTCTCCTCTGTAGAGAGTACATGGGCTATGGATGTGAAATGTTGCATCAACTTGGTCAGTGAGTCAGTTCATTTTATTTAACTATCTTCTCAAGGCTAAACTTTCTAACTTTCTTTAAAAGATCTTCATATGGTCTGAACTTGAAGCTCTTCAAGTATCCTGATTACCCTCCTCTAGAATATAGTTTAGATTCTCATCATCTCTTTTCTAGATTATTGTGACAGTCTCCTAGTTAATCATCCTGACTCAAGTTTCTCCCCATTCAGATCCAGCCCACAAAAGTTGCCAAAATTATTTTTCCTTAAGCACATTTATGACCATATCATCCCCCCACTCTCATATAAAATATAAACTCCATTATTTGACTTTTAAAGTCCTTTGTAACCGGGCTCCAATTTACCTTTCTAGACTCATTGTACATTACTCCCCTTCCAGTCCAGTAGCAATGACCTTCTCACTGCCCCTTACACCTGGTAGTCGAACTCCCACTTCCATACTTTTACATTTGCTATCCTACATGCCTGGAATATATTCCCTTTTCACTTCTGTTTCATTGAATCCCTCTCTTCCTATAACATATAGCTGAAGCACCATATTCCATGTGAAACTTTTCCTGATCCCTAAAAGTGCTGGTGTCCTTGCTTCTAATTAGCTTCTATTTATTCTGCATGTGTTTGTTTTATATATGTACAATTTTTCTCCTTGGAATAAAAGACAAGCTCCTTGAGAAAAGAGATTCCTTCATTCTTTGTTTTTAAATTCCCAGATATAGGCACAATGATTTACAAACTTTAAGTATTTATGAAATTCTTGTTGATTTTTTGTTAATTAATTTAGCTTATTGAAATCCTTCCTAAAATATACTACCTAGAATTGAACATAATAGTCTAAATATGGTATAACGGAGATAAAATAATGTGATTGCCCTTAAAATACTTAAAGACAATTAGTAAGTCTTCCATTAGCCTTCTTTGCTCTAAGCTAAATATTATAAGTCTCTTCAAAATATTTTCATCATATATTTATTCATCAAACATTTATTGCAAGGCACTGTTGAGTCATTTCAGTTACATCTGATTCTCTGTTGCCTGATTTGAGCTATTCTTGGCAAGGATAATGGAGTGGTTTGCCATTTCCTTCTCTAACTCATTTCACTGATAAAGAACTGAGGCAAACAGGGTCACAAGTCACTTAATCTCTACCTGCCTCAGTTTCTAGATCTACAAAATAGGAATAATAAAAGCACCTACTACCAGGGTTTGTTGTGAGGATCAACTGAGATATTTATAAAGTACTTCACAAATCTTAAAGAGCTATATAAATGCTAGCTAGCTATTATTGCTGTTACTTTGTTTATGCAGGATGGTCCCCCTTGATAGTCTTAGGAAACTTTTAGACTCCGTCTTATAAAACGTTTTAAAATATGTCAAATAAAATACGTAGGATTACAAAGGAAAACAATCCTATTAAAATTCAGTTGGCATTTTTTTTCTTACATTTATGAACCAGGATTGTACTTCTATCCAAGCCAGTCCCTAAAAAATCTTCAAATCTTTTGACAACTTTAATAAGGTCAGTACTTGACATAGTCTTGTAGTTCAAATCACAAGTTAAAATATGTCCTCTCATTTCTGTGTGTGTGATCCTGGAGAGGCTTCTCAACCTGCTTTATCAATGTATTGCCATATTTCTTTAGGAGAGCTGCAAACCAAAACACCCTTAATCAGGCTGAAACAAGCTCTTAATTTCACTAACACTTCAGTTTTATGGTATGATGGTATTTTTATCATGATTCTTATATAAGTTATGTAGACAGCCCTAGGAAGTTACATACCCCATATTTTAATAAAAGTTCACTTTCATGAATTGTCTAAATTGCTATATTGAATGACTTTGGAGGACGGCTTAGTTTTATTAGTACTGAATTATGGGAAGCCACCATTTAATCTCTCTCAGGGGCCCTACTCTAGTAAAGCCAGATGCCACAGTGTGGGGGTTTTTTTCTTTCTTTTTAAAAAATCATTCTTCATAAGAGAAGGCCATTCTCTCTAATTAATTCAATTAGTGAATCTTAGGACCATAAGACTATAAATCAATATGGTTTACTCTGTGAAGAAGATATTTTGCCGGGGGGGGGGGGCGTGGTTTGGAGAGCAAGGATGTTTGTGACTGCCAGTCACCTGGCATCATCACATCACCATATTCTGCAAAAGAGGGGAAATAGTACAATGTTAAGGAGCCCCAAGCACAGCCCAGCTCTGGCTCAAGTCCTGAGCTATCATTAAAGCATTCTGTTGGCCTTGAGAAAACTGGGATGTTTGTATACAGCCCTCCAGGCATTTCAGATCATCTTACAATTTCTCAGTTAAACCAAACATCAATTAAATATGGCAGTGCATGAAGAACTGCCCAGGATGAGCCACATTAGGGAGCCAATTCCAATTGTCCTTAACTATTCCTTTTCTCCAATCAGATCCTTTCTAGTACAACTACTGTACTTACAAACACCCTCTCCCTTTGCCCTTCCCACAAACCCCAGTTAGACTTTAAAAAAGAAAAAAAGTAAGCTTTGTATCTTGGATTTTTTGTCTATAATTAGAATCTCTGCACAAAGAGTCAGAGCCTTCTACTTTTCCAAACTTAACCTCATGGACACTGAGGATTCAATGGACAATAGTAAGTAAACTTTATCAAACCTATTCTGTGCTAGTACTCTGCTAAGCACTGGGGATACACACACACACACACACACACACACACACACACACACACACACAAAGAGGTAAAAGACAGTGCCTGCCCTCCCTCAAGGAGCTGATAATCTAATAGGGGAGAAAAGAAGCAGACAAATATGTACAAACAAGCTATATACAGGATAAATAGGAAATAACTAAGAGGGAGGCACAATAAATAAGAGGAGCTGAGAAAGGTTTCCTATTGAAATAGGATTTTATTTGGGGGAAGTCAGGGAAGGCAACAGGTAGAGAAGAAAATGTCAAGTATTCCAGGCATGGATCAGTAAGGCACTGTGGATAAAGAACCAGTTTCTAAGTCAGGAACACCTGAGGTAAGTAACTCTGACAGTTACTTATTGGGTAAGTGACCCTGGGCAAATCATTTAATTTCTCAGTGGTCCAGGCAACTTTTAGACCAAGTGGTAGAGAACTGGCAATCTTCACTGGTAGGTATATCCTTACCTAGAACTCACTATAGTGATACAATTTCAGATATGATTTTTTTTAATGGACATTGCACCCTCACATACAAACTACTTTAAGGCAAAAACTATCATTTTTATCTTTGTAACCCCAGCTTCCAGCTCAATGGCTGGCAAGTGTTTTAATCAAAGCTTGTCCACCGACTGATGGGATGGTGCACTTCATACACCTTTACTGAAGAAGGAGAAGAAAAAAAAAACACCAGAAAAGTTTTTAATACTTTCTGTAGATACCTATGTATATATGTATGGAGCCACCAGGTGGTGCCATGGATAGAGTTACAGGCATGGAGTCAGGAAGACCTCATTTCATATCCAGCCCTAAATATTTACTAGCTCTATGACCCTGGGAAAGTAATTTTCTTTATCAGTAAAATGGGCATAATAATAATGTCCTCTTATGAGAGTCAAATGAGATAATGATCGTAAAGTATTTGGGACATAGCACTTAGCCTGGCATGTAATAATTGCTATATAAAAGTTAGGTGGTATAGTATTGGGCTTGATGTCAAGAAGACTCATCTTCTTATGTTTAAATCAAACCTCAGATACTTACTACCTATGTGATCCTGGCAAGTCACTTAACCCTGTTTGCTTCAGTTAACTTATCTGTAAAATGAGCTGGTTAAAGAAATGTCAAACCATCCCAGTACCTTTGCCAAGAAAACCCCAAATAGGGTCACAAAGAGTCAGAAATGACTGACAAAACAAAACAGAAATGTCAGCTATTGTTACTATTATTAGCTATTGGCCAATGTCAAGTTACTAAAGTGTATAAAAATTAACTTTGTCATATAAAATAGAGCCTTTTCATTATTATGAAAATTTATATGTCTCTAACCCAGACAGATGCAGTAGAACTATATATGTGACAGCAGAAACGATCAATTATGTTGATTGAGCTTGTTGATTGAATTAGTCACCTCTGGCCTATATATCCTCATGACAGTACTGTCAACAATCACTGATATTTCTGGGCATCTATTACACTTTGTTGCTGTGCACAAGAGTCTTGCGATGATTGGTAGAGCTGAAAGTGCCTGTTGGAATCCTTCTGGAAATGTTCTATTGCTGCATATGTAAAAATAACCTTAATCAAATAAAAAAAGCCTTCTATGAAGACAATAAATTCAATGTCTTCTGTGAACAACACTAGACTCACTTTTTCCTTACCTATTGTTACTCTGCAAAAGCTGTATTTATGGCTTTATAGATGAATTTGGTATAGTACATGTAATAGGAGCCCTGCTGTTTCTTCATAAGTGGTTATGATAAAATATTCATAGTTGCTTATGTTCTGTGATGAGCTATATGTGGTAGAACACATTATTATACTCTTATTTTTAAGAGGGAGTATAAATCAAAGGAGGATTGTTTTGTTAACTGTTTTTCATTTAAAAGTTTTGAATTAAAGATGTTTAATTTGCTCATTTAGGAGATAATGGCACCACAAGCCAAACATATAATAGAACAATTCATATCAAACTATGTTACAACAGAATTACTGAATTCTTGGAAGATGGAAAGAAAATGGACTTGTTGTTACTGTTTAGTCATTTAAAGTCAAGTCCAACTCTCTGTGATTCCTTTTTGGGGTTGTCTTGGCAAAGATGCCAGAGGTGTCTGCTATGTCCTTCTCCAGCTCGCTTTACACACAAGGAAACCAAGGTAAACAGGGTTAAGGTTTCTGTACGTTAAAACATGGAGTACTTTGTTAAACACTACGATACAAAGTTCAGTTCATGAACCATTGACTTTAGAGGCTAGTAGGTGAATCAACTGAAAATGTAGGCAAATATAATATAGTACACAATAATGCATATAAATTTCATTGGAAAGGTATAAAAGAAAATACTATGTGAGGTTAAAGAAGGAAGGCCATTGTCATTGGGGAAACCTAGAGGAATCATAGAGTAAGTAGGATTTAAGACAGACTTTTAAAAATGGAAAAATTCATTAGATAAAAAAAGAAAAAAAGAACATTCTAGTCACAGTGAATATTGTGAGCAAATACATTAAGTTGGGAAAGTAAAAGTTTAATTTAAAAAGCAAAGAATTTACTTGACTCTTAGGATTCCAAGATGGAAGTAATATGAATAAACAGAAAAGATCAGCGATGGGAATAGATTGCAAAAAATCTTGAATACGAGGCAAAAGAGCACAAATTTTACCTAATAAGAAATACATAGAGGGGCGGAGCCAAGATGGCAGCATAGAAGCAGGAAAACTCTGTGGCTCCCTCTATAACCACCTTAAATACCTATAAAATATGACTCTAATCCAGTGGTTCTCAACCTGTGGGTTGTGTTCAATTTGTAACAATGAAAATACATCCTGCATACCAGATAGATTCATAACAGTAGCAAAATTACATTTATGAAGTAGCAACGAAAATAATTTTATGGTTGGGGGTCACCAAACATGAGGAACTGTATTAAAGGGTTGCAGCATTAGGAAGGTTGAGAACCACTGCTCTAAACAAACTTTAGTTACAGAACTCACAAAGTGTAAGAGAAACACATCTCCCCCTGAAGGCAACCCAGCAGATGACCAGGAAGGGTCCATCACAGCACACTAGGAGCAGAGCCCAACCTTCCTGAGCCCCCACTTTTAGCCCCTCACCCCTCTCACCCCTCTATGACCGCCTGCTGCAGCCCCAATCTGACACATCTGGAAGGACTTCCAGAGAGTAGAACACCAACAGCTGTGGCCATTTCCGGAATTATCAACCCATAAATGCAAAAGGTAAAGTGAAAGGTCAGTGGTGACTTTGGGAACAGGGGAACCAAGAGTGCAGCCTGGCCTCTACTCCTGTAAGGGAGAAGCAGGTCAGGTTCAGTGGCCCTGCAGCTACCTCTACATGGCTGCTTCAGAGCTCCTGGCCTGCAGACCAGAGGGGGACCAAACAAGTATTCTGAAGGGTAATCACTCTTGCTTTAACCTGCTTGGATCTGGTTCACTATCCTGGGTGGAGGTTCTGGGGTGTGTGGCCAGTAGGCCAGAGCTTGTTGGGGCTTCAGAGAGGGCACCCAACTAATAGCTCTGGCAGTTGCAAAAATCTGAGAAATTTCAGACACAGCTCACCTCTCTGGAAGCAGAGTTCCACTGTGACAAAAAGCTCAAAAGTCAAATAATTGAATGGCAATATGAGCAAGCAAAGGAAGCAAAGCAAGCACAGCAATCCAACTTTTGGGGGGGACAAAAAGGATCAAAGCATGGAAGGGGAGGAAGACAACAAACTCAGAACTCCTATACCAAAAGCTTCCAAGAAAAATATGAACTGGTTACAGGCCATATAGGAGCTTAAGAAGGATTTTGAAAACCAAATAAGAGAAGTGGAGGAAAAATTGGGAAAAGAAATGAGAATGATGCAAGAAAATCACAAAAAGGGACTCAACAATCTGACTGAAGAAAATAACACCTTAAAAATAGACTAACTCAAATGGCAAAAGAGGCCCAAAAAGCCAATGAGGAGAAGAATGCCTTAAAAAGCTGAATTTGCCAGATAGAAAAAGAATCTCAAAAGCTCACTGAAGAGAATAATTTCTTTAGAATTAGATTGGAGCAAATGGAAGTGAATGACTTTACGAGAAATCACCACAGTATTAAACAATTCCAAACAAATGTAAAAAAAAAAGAAGTCAATGTGAAATATCTCATGGGAAAAACCACTGACCTGGAAAATAGATCCAGGAGAGAAAATTTAAAAATTATTGGACTACCTGAAAGCCATGATCAAAAGAAGAACCTAGAAGTCATGCTTCAAGAAATTCTCAAGGAAAATTGCCCTGATGACTTAGAACCAGAGAGCAAAATAGAGGTTGAAAGAATTCACAGATCATCTCTTGAAAAAGATCCCCAAAAGAAAACTGCTAGGAATATTATAGTCAGGTTCTAGAGTTCCCTGACCAAGGAGAAAATATTACAAGCTGCCAAGAAGAAACAATTTCAATATTGTGGAAACACAATCAAGATAACA
>CM053580.1:113721398-113742363 GCA_028627135.1 Pseudochirops cupreus
TTTTTTCAGTATGAGGATAGGTGAAGGGAATATAAATATGTGTGTATATATGTGTGTGTATGTGTGTGTGTATACATATATATGTATATATGTATGCATGTATATATATGTATATATGTGTGTACATACACATATATGTCTATATAGGAGGCTACATGGGTGTATGAATACATACGTGAGTGTATGTATATATGTGTACAGGTATGCATAGACAGAGGGCACAGGATCAATTGAATAAGAAGGGATGATATTTAAAAGGTGAAACTGAGAGATGAGTGAGAAATATAATGAGAGGAGATGGGGAGAGACAGAATAGGGTAAATTATCTCATATAGAAGAGGCAAGGGAAAACTGTTACAATGGAGGGGAAGAACAAGAAGGGAAAATGGAACAGGTCAACCCTACTCTCATCAAATTTGGCTTAGGAAGGGAGTGACATACACACTAAATAGGGTATCTTGCCTTATGGGAGAGTAGGGGGGAAGGGTCTGAGAGGGGGCTGATGGAGGGCAGGGCAGGTTTAGGGGGAGGATAGTTAGAAGCCCACACTCTTGAAAAGGGACAGGGTCAAAATAGTAAATAGAACAAGTTGGGGGCATGATAGGATGGAGGGAAATATAGTCAGTCTTTCACAATATATCCACTATGGAAATATTTTGCATAGCTACACAGAGTACAACCTATATTGAATTGTTTATCTTCCCAGTAAGCGTGGGTGACAAGGGAGGAAAGGAAAGCATCTGGAATTCAAAGTTTTAAAATGAAATGTTTAAAATATATATCATTATTATTATTATTATTATTATTATCATCGTTATTATTTTTAACATGCAACAGGGAAATAAGATATACGGGCACTGGGGTAAGGAGATCCATCTTGCCCTGCTGGAAAGTGGGAGGAAGGATGGGAGAGGATATAGGAGAGAACAGATTGGGAGAAGGGCTATACAGTGGAATCACTGTTTTGGGGTGTTGGGTAGGGGAAAGACGGGGAGAAAATTTGTAACTCAAAATCTTGTTGAAATGTATGATATGAACTAAAAATAAGCATAAAATTTAATTAAAATGAAAAAAACAAAAAAATAATATAATTAATAAAAGATAAGTTTTTAAAAAAAAGAAAAGAAATACATAGCCACTGTAGATTTTTGAGCAGTGCAGGGACATGGACTTGTCAGTGAATGAGGAGAATTATTCTGGCAATTATATCAAGGTTGAATTAGAGAGGAGAAAAGAAAGGGGCGGGAAGATTTTTTAGGAGGTTCTTTCAATGGTTCAGGTAGTTAAGGCCAATTCTATAGTATTGGCAATGGGAATAGAAAGGAAGGGAAGGAAGTGAGAATGTTTACAGAAATATAAGAGATAAAGGAAAAGAAATAAAGCAAAACTTTTATGTTAAACACAGCATTTAAATAAATTCCTTGTGATCGTTTGCTAGCATTATCATAGAAATTGGAAATATTTATATTAACTGGTAATTATACTCCAACGTATTGATATTAAATGTCTTGGGAATCATTCTATCATATCTACGTTCTGGTTTTATAGATATAACCTAAGACTATGAACACCTAATAGTTTCGTGGTAATTTAGAAAGGACTGATATATAGCGGTATTGTTAGAGTAAAAATATTTTTCAACTCAAAAGAGAAAAATGAAGCTTAATTGTTTTTGCATGTCTTTTTGGCAATGCCCTTTTGTGAATGAAGGATAAAAGTTTTCATATAAAAATGATTTTCCCAGTGACTGTTAATTAAGAAAGCTTTCAGAGCTTTTGAGTTCTTAGTTCTTCATCTCTTATTCAGTCCACTAAATGATGTCATCCGATAATAAGGATGAAATTAAGGCAAGTGCCTTTGATAGCATTATATTCTAATCATACCCAACACTAGGAAATGGGAAAGACAAAACCACTGGGATATTTGTTGAAGAACAACACTCTCCTGTCACACACATGACTCAGGCTAGATGTCATATTAAACAATCATTTTCCATCATTGATTATGAAGGTTCAATTTTGAACAAAAGTAAAAAATAAATTTGTGGAAGATGTTATAGAGGAAATGTTTCTTTTGCTTATAGTACAATTGCAAAGTAGTGTCAAGAAAATACTATTTAACAAGATTAGGTCAAGATAATTTTGAAGAACTGTTAACCACTATATTATGTTCTGATTACCCCTAAGAAGCACCAACTCTCCCAAGAAACACTAGCCAAATTAAAACTTGCAGAAAGCATTACCAGAAATTTCAATAAATGAGAGACTTGTTATTTCATTGGGAGACTCATTCCTTCCAATGAAACTACAGCCACTTCACTCTTGATAGATTATGTCCATGATTTATTGTGGCCTAACATTCTAATATCTAGCAGATAATATTCCAATAATGAGCCACTATGAATTTAGTAAGGCTGGCCTACAGAGAACATGTACAAAGCCCCTTGTTTATACCATGATGACACATTGAAGTTGGTTTTTATTAGAGACCTTGCCAGGTATTAGAAGAAAACAGATTTCTATGAACATATCATGGTAAGGAAAGTTGTATTAAAACATACTATTTAAAGTATTCATGTAATATAAAAGTCTACAACTATATCAGAAAAAGTTATATGAGTGAATATTGACTTGTAATGGTCAATAAAGGGACTGCAATTCCCACCTACAAATATAGAAAAGTATCTAGGTTGTAAACTAATCCAGATATAAAGATATTTTTAGATATAGGAAGATAAGGAAAATCAAAATTTGTTCCAAAATAAAAAGCTTAAAAAATACATGATACCAAATGGTTTTATATCTCTAGTTCTTTTTGATCCATAAAATTATACGCGTGAAGTATCATGAATTATCGCCCATAAAGCGTATTACTTTAACTATAGGGAATAATTTGTAAAGAAAAGAAAAACAGAAAAAAGTCTATTTGGTAAAGGCTTTTCCTTACACCTTCTGTCTTAAGCCATAAACTTACCAACCCTATGTACTATTGGGAATGAACTATTTTAGTTAATACATTTACTATATACATTATTAATAAATTACCAGTTAGAATTAGAATATAATACAGAAAAATTAATAATATAACCATAAAAAAGATGTTTTATTAATACTAATTTTTGAACCACCTCAGGTCATCATTACAAACACCAATTAACATCAGAGCTAGTAATTAGAAATGTTAGGACCTGGAGGAGCGAGCAGCATCAAACTGGACAAACAGCATGGGATGTGCCCTCAAACCAACTTTGTAAGTTGTGATATGAAAATGATGCAAGAAGTAATTAAAACAAATTTATTTGAAAGAGAGTGAGAATATGTTACTATGATCATTTAGGGAGTAGAAGGTAAAAGCTGGAAGGGACCTCTTGTGGTTGATTTAGTCCAGACTACAAGAACTGGTATCCCCTTTTCATTTTACAACATTCAAGAGGCTCCCTCCCTCCCATACAATTTGGAACGGAGGTAATGCTGGAATTGTTCCTTGGGGAGAGGTGGGAGAGGATGTATTTCTATTTATAGGGGGTGGGGTGCTGTAGAATAGGGTTTGATCCACATGGAAAGGAAGTAGTGAAAGGAAAAACACTCACATTGGACATAGAATTGGTCTAGTCACCAATACAAAAATTCTTTTTCCTTTTCCTCAGCCAGCATCTAAACTTACTTCGCCTTATTTTTTTCTACTTTATCGAAAGAGTGCATGTTTTAAAATGTTGCAGCATCTAAATTTACCTCAATAAAACAGAACCTTAGTAATTCCAGCCTAGTTACAGCTCTGATTATCATTCCCCTAGTGAAACCTGAAAATAAGGGATAATAATGAGACTTCTGATTTATTGATGTTCATTGTCAGATTTGCAGTGTTATGGTCAGAATATTATGTAACAATTGAATAAAAGTCCATTGTCTAAGTAAATTTAAATGATTGACATTTAGTTTTATTATTTTACTTAAAGAAGAAAGGAAATAACCATTTCATTTGTATCACACTTTGCCAAAAAATATGCTAAAAATATAAGAAGGTCCCAAAATATAGGTCAAAAACAATGAGAACCCTTGCTATTAATGTGCATATGACTTTCCTTTAGAAAAAAAAAAGAATGGTCAGGTGAAGTTACTTTTTCAATGTTTTCTTTGGTTTTTTTTCTTTTGTTTTGTTTACTTATCTGTTTAGAGGTAAATATACTTTGTTGGAGATTTCCTTGCAAGTTTATTTTGGATTGTCTCTTATGTCAAAACAAAACTTATCATTTACACATTCATCAATTCCAACCTGGATTTCTATTGGCAAATCAATTTAAATGCACTGCATTTTTCGTTTCACTTATGATCATCATGTAGTTTATAAAAGTTACCTCATTTATATATCTACCTTATATTTATATATGTGATCTAGCTCACATTCATATATATTTATAAAAAAAATTAAGCATTTTACATGTATTATCTCATTTGACACTCCAAATAATATAATGAGGAAGATATTATTCTTAATCCCATTTTACAACTGAGGGAATTCAGATTAAGTGATTATGCAGATTAAAACAGTTAGGCAGTATTGGAGGTCGACTTGAAACCCCAGGTTCTCCTAACTCCAAGTTCAGCATTCTATCTATCTGCCTTGGTGTCCATGAATTTTATTCAAAATGTAGGTTTTATCCAAAATGTAAAGATGGTTCTTCAAATTTCCATATTTTCTGTTGAAAAATGTTAAGAGGCCCCCATATAGAATGTAAGTTCCAGAAAGGCAAAGATAATATTTTACCTTTTTTAAAAAAATCCAATTACCATGTGACATGTAGCGAGCTATCACTAAACTCATGTTTTATAAATGGACCAAGGAAGTTTGGTAATGAAAACTTCCCTGATAAGAATCCTCAGCCTTTTTTCCTTTTTCTGAAACCTACCTGTGATTCATCAAATTATTGGCCACATCTTCAGAAAACAATCATTTCCATAAAGAAATAAAATTATGTGTATGTATATAAGTACATATATGCTCATGTATACATATGTATGTATGGGAGAATAGTTGGCCTCCAATTTGTCTTCC
The DNA here is from genome assembly GCA_028627135.1 of Pseudochirops cupreus. Taxonomy (NCBI): domain Eukaryota; kingdom Metazoa; phylum Chordata; class Mammalia; order Diprotodontia; family Pseudocheiridae; genus Pseudochirops; species Pseudochirops cupreus. The sequence goes on from CM053580.1 coordinate 113,726,451, forward strand.
CCACTCATTGTTGCTTACATTAAGACAAAGTGTTAATGTTTTACTTGTGAATCTTACTGTGAGTTCTTTCATGACATCCCGGTAGGAGGTTTTGGTCTGGAAAAATACTTCTATATGTCAGGAACAAATGTTTGAATGCCAAGTTTGAGAAAAGAAAGGGAAAATCATGTCCCCCATTTATACTCTGCTATTATTCTAACATTCATTTACCACTAATTCATTTAACCACTAATTGAAAAATTATACAGTCTTTTTTTTTTCCTGCCTAAAACTGAGCTTGCCTATTTGGCATACTAGAACAGTGCCATCTCTCATATGCTGCTTGTTACCCAGAGATATTGGCACTGGCAGTTCATGGTAGGGAAGCTCTTAGAAATCTTTTCCCTCTAAATATCAAAGATTCATACTGCATATATGTATTGATTACATGAGGGAATATAGCTATTGAATGCTGAATTCCAAGCTTGCCTACCTTTAAATAAATAGGTGTATTTATTACTTTCATTGGTCAAATTGTGAAGTGAAAGAAGCTGCGTATAAACTTCCAATGAATGCTGGGCCTACAAAGAGAAGGAATGCAAGGTGACCATCCCTGTGCTCCTTTAATATGAAACATACTTGTCTTACTGATCCAGTGTTTGCTCCTCTACAATAATCTGTTTTCCCTGCTGTTTTTCCAGCTGTTCTGGAACAGCTTGACAGCTAACAGAGCAAATGAAACAACAGAGACCAGCAGAGTAGCATGGATTTGCTATGTGACAGTGTAGAAACAGCATGTTACTCAGTTAAATGGAGAAACACAGCCAGCTCTAGCATGTACTCAGGGTAGGGAAAATGCTTTATAATTATTCAAAATGTGAGTTCCTCATCTCTTCAATATATATGTGTACTCTCTGGCCATGGCACGAACTCCCTTAGCCATTCTCTCAGCTTGAACCATGTTAGTCCAGGATTCCTAGGCTTTGGGGGGGTCATATGATGTGGGATGTGAAGGACTAGACCTAAAATATGGTTTTCAGAGGCAATGTGATTTGGAATGACCAAATGACAGTCAAACCTTGGCTGGCTGAGTCCCTATTCCTATACCTAAGGTTTGAGTTGAATAGATAATTTGACTGAGGCATAATATGATGAGTCAACAAATTACTAATCACGCTCTAGAGACTAAAAAGACTTTTGGAGGAGTGACCTGGTCAATTAAGAGTGATCAGGTCAGTATAGCTATGTTTGCTGTATCTGGAAAGTTTCACTTAAGGTCGGGAATGAGACTGGGCTTTGTAATAGCATCTGAAAGCAGTCATCAAGAGCATCAAGATATATCTGAAATAGCATTATGTTTGTTCTAAACTGCTTGATGATTTGACTTTTAATGAAATAACAGAAAAGTGGATTTAAGTCTCATTGTGCTAGTTCTTATCATTGAACAAAAGTACAATGCAAGATATGGCATTCATGGTCTTTCTCAAACAGAGGGAACAATTTTCTTCTTGATGTTAGCATTTCTTTCAGTGCTTCTCTTAGTGGTCCAGCTGTGTTTCTTTACTTTTCATAAAGTTGCAATGGCAGCAGGGAAAATCTCCTTGTGGTGTTTTCCAGGACCGAATAGCACCAATTACATCTTGCACAGTATGAAATACACTAAGGCACTCCAAATGTAATTGACAATAATTGTAGCCTATGCCAATTAAAGGAAGCTCCCCCTTCCCCTTCTCTTACTGACGCACATAAATTGTAAAAGGAATAATTAAAATTATGAATGTCAAATGTTATCAGCAGAGCCAGGGAGATACAAAGGAAGAAATGTGTGTATACACATATATGTGTGCGTGCACATGTGTGTGTACATGTGTATGCACCTACATATACGTGCATATTGTACATATGCATGGGTGTATGTATGTATGTATGTATACTATCAGGCTACTCTAAAGTACTAGTTCAGATAATCTAAGGATAAGTATTGAGCAAGTAAATATGGGCATAAGTCATCAAGGAGGAGGGGAATAAAAAGAGGAAGTGATTGAGGTCAAATGACACAAATAAATAAGGTCATAGAGTACACACATTGTAAAGGTAGTGGCTATGAATATGATCAGGAATGGGCCACCCTCAGTTATTTTATCTATTTTTGGCCCCTAGGACAAGCACACAAAATAATATAAATCCATGTATAAAGCCATCATGGGAGTCTGGAATGACTGATATGGAGGTAACTATTTTCTGGATCCCTAACAGAAAAACTCTTTCATGAGATTCCAATAAATGTTTCCCAGGTCAACTTATTTAGCTATTAAATGACACCTCCACTGTGCAATCTTGATTTATATTGATGAAAGGTAGCCAGTTAAAAATGGCTCCACCTAGAGAATACTCAAACACGATAATATACCTTTTTTCTAATAGTCTAGTCAAAGGACAAAATTAGCTCAAAAAAAAAGTGTATTAAGAATGGGAGCAAAAAATCTTTCCCTCAAAATCTGGGACATATTATACAAATTATCATCAAAAATAATTCATGAATCTAAAGTTTCATACTTTGCTAACATGCTACTCCATTAGGAACTTTTGAATACTGCTTCACTGTTTGACCATAGGTAACACTGACTCCAGATCTGCTGACACCCTGGCTCAGAGTACCAGTGTGTCATTTCAGAAAGACCTGGAACCCACATCCTAGGGGAAAAAATCAGATCTTTAATCTCCCATCTGGACATTCAACTCCTCTTCATCCTTCTATCAGGCTCTCCCAGACAGGGTTGACTATTTTACTGTACAACTCTCTTGGAGGAGATGGAGCCAAGATGGCAGAGTAAAGACAGGGACTCACCTGAGATCTCCCTCAAACCCCTCCAAATGCCTTTAAAAATGACTAAACAAATTCTAGAGCAGCATAACCCACAAAAGAACAAAGTGAAGCAAATCCCCAGCCCAAGACACTTGAAGGGTCAGCAGAAAAGGTCTGTTGCACCAGGGTGAGAGAGGAATGTAGTCTAGTACAGGCCCTGCCAGCACAGACTGGGCCCCATCAAACACCAAGCAAGCTTCAGGGTGACTGAATCAGTTGCAGCAGTGGTACTTTCCAGACCCCTCAGTCCACAGGCACCAAAGACAACTTAGAAAGTCAGCAGGAAAGGTCTGTCACACCATAGTGAGAATGGAACACAGTCCAGCACAGGCCATGTTAGCACAGCCACAGCCATAGCAAACCAGGAGCAGGCCTTGGGAATTGGCAGTGGCAGCAGCAGTGGCAGCATGGCTGCTTCTGAAACTCTCAGTCCACAGACAGTAAGTTGTTTAACTAGACAACTAGTCAGAATCTTTTCTGGTCAGGGTCTTTTTGCTAGCACTGAGGCAAGGCTGTGTTGCTTTGTGTGTACTTGGATCTGGGTCACAGTCCTGGGCTGCAGTCCCAGGGTACTGAGGAGCACTAGCAAGCAGAGCTTGCATTCACAGTGGAGGGAGGAATCCTCCTCATGGTTCCAGAACAGATAAGAATCCTTATGATCATTCACAGACCAGAGCACAGGCCAGGACAGAAGTAAACACCTCTCTTTAAATCATACCACCTTAGAAGGATGAAAACTTATAGATCTCTAGAAACATCTCTAAAAACAGTTGCACAAAATCCCTGATGCTTGTGTGCCCTGCACCCTGGAAGCAGAGCCCTACTTTAACAGTTAAAAGTCAAGTAATAAACTGGGAAAATGAGTAAACAACAGAAAAAAAAACTATCAAAAGTTATTATGGTGACAAGGAAGATCAAAACATATGCTTAGAAGAAGGCAACAAAGTCAAAGCTCCTACATCCAAAGCCTCCAAGAAAAATATGAATTGGTCACAAGCAACAGAAGAGTTCAAAAAGGATTTTGAAAATCAAGTAATAGAGGTAGAGGAAAAATTGGGAAGAGAAATCAGAGTGATGCAAGAAAATCATGAAAAACAAGTCAACAACTTGGTAAAGGAGACACACACACACACACACACACAGACACACAAAATGAAGACAACAGTACCTTAAAAACAGACTAGGCCAAAAGGCAAAAGAGGTCTGAAAAGCCAATGAAGAAAGAATGCCTTATAAGCAGAATTGCCAAATGAACAAGGAGGTCCAAAAGTTCATTGAAGAAAATAATTCCTTAAAAATTAGAATGGAGCAAATGTAAGATAATGACTTTATGAGAAATCAAGATGCAATAAACAAGACCAAAAGATTTTTTTAAAAAGAAGATGATATGAAATATCTCATTGGAAAAACAAATGACCTGGAAAATAGATCCAAGAGAGATAATTTTAAAATAGTGGACTACCTGAAAGCTATGATAAAAAAAAAAGAGCATAGACATCATGTTATCAAGGAAAACTGTCCTGATATTATAGAACCAGCAGGTAAAATAGAAATTGAAAGAATCCACTGATCACTTATTGAAAGAGATCCCAAAATAAAAACTGCCATGAATATTATAGCCAAATTCCAGAATTCCAACATCAAGGAGAAAATATTGTAAGTAACCAGAAAGAAGCAATTCATGTATGACAGTAAGGATAACACAAGATTTAGTAGCTTCTACATGAAAGGATCAGAGGGCTTGGAATATGATATTCCAGAGGCTGAAGGAGGTAGGATTACAACCAAGAATCAGCAACCCAACAAAACTGAGTGTAATCATTCAGGGAGAAAAATGAGACAGAGGACTTTAAAGCATTTTTGATGAAAAGACCAGAGTATACACACACACAAAGGGATGATATCTAAAAAATAAAATTGAAGATTGAGAGAGGAAAGTACTAGAAGAAAGAGATAGGGAGAGGTAGAATGAGGTAAATTATCTCACATAAAAGAGGCAAGAAAGAGCTTTTACAGTGGAGGAGAAGGTGAAAGGGAATGAGTGAACCTTACTCTCATCAGAATTGGCCCAAAGAGGGAACAACATACACATGCAATTGGGTATAGAAATCTGTTTTACCCTACAGGAAAATAAGAGGAGAATAAGAGAGGATGGTGGGTATTGGTGGGGGAGTGATAGGAGGGTTGACAGATTGGGGCAGGGGGTCATTAGAAGTGAAACACTTTTGAGGAGGGACAGGGTAAACAGAAAGGGAGAATAGAATAAAGAGGGGGTAGAATAGGATGGAGGAAAATACAGTTCTCATGGTTTTCCCTGTTCTGATTCTTCCTTCACAACATGACTAATGTAGAAATATATCTTATAGGATTGTACATGTAATACTTATATCAGATTGCATACTATCTTGGGGAGAGGGAAGGAGAGGGAAGAAGAAAAAATTTTTCAATTTAAAATCAATTTTTTTTCCAGACATAAAACTCGATTCAACACCTGAGTTTCTTTTTTAAAAAAATCAGTCTGGGCCTTCCAAGTTCCATTGATCTCTACCATCAGGTGGGAGACTTATAACTTCAAGCTAACACCACTAGACTTTGAAATCAATTTAGACCTTAAAGTCATACTTTCGCTCCTAATCTTCACCAAAACAGTCACATCCTTCAACAATTCCTATGTCAGAATCTGATCTACATATTCAAAGTTCCAAATCATCTACCTCAAACTAAATGAATAGAACTTGCCCAAGTCAAGAGGTCTAGCAAATTGGCAGGGCTTTTCTTGCCATACTTACAACATTCCAAAACACCTACCAAAAATAATCAGAAAAGGACTCAAATATTTATGAAAAGATGAGGCAGTGACTTGTTCAGTCACCTCTTGTATTCCCCTATTCAATCTAGACTGCCACAGTCAGGCAGAGGGAAAGTGTGAGGAAACATTTTTTCTTGCATCTTAGTAGAAACCTTAAAAGCAGACATAAGTGCTCCAGGTCTGTCATCAATTCAAAATCTTAAAAAAGTGAAAGTTGAAAACTATTTTTTACATGTAATTGGAAAAAATAAAATACTACTAAATGTTTGGGGCGTGGGGTGGGGGGGAAAGAAACATTCTTTTATACTGTTGAATTTTTGAGTTTTGTTTCCTCCATTTTTTCCCCACCACCACCCAGGAATTCCACTACTTTGACAAAGTTTCCCAGGTTTCTCTTTTAAGTGATCTCTTCTGCTCTTTATCTCTTTCATTAGTTGTTTTATTAGGCCTTCCATTGATTTTTGGAGTCCTTGTGGTCAATCCATTCTCTTTTCTGGATTTCTCATTATAACTATTGCATATTTGGTTTGTTCTTCTGGAGTTGTGTTTTTCTACTTCTCACTTACCCTACAGAGTCTTAATGCCTGATCATGTTGAGTCATAGAGGATTCTGGTTGAAACAATGCCAAAGGGAGGTTTTTGTTTTTGTTTTTTCAGGATGGCTGGTGAAGGCTCTAGGGATTGTCTCTCCACCTGCTGTTACTTCCTAATTTCTCTTGACCTTGCAACTCCTAGAGACACTGCCATATGGAACCTTCAGTATGAGCAAAGGGGTGGGAAAACCAAGCAGTAAACTCCTGGCAACAGCAGGTGTCCAGGTGGTTGGAGAATGTCTCTGAGTATTATTTGGCCTATCTGCTGTTACTTCTAACATTCTCTTCACTGAAGTTACTGAAACCTCTGCTAAAGCTTGCAGTGAATCTGTGAGTTGGTAGATAGGTAGAGAAGTGAGCCAATAGTGGGCTTCTTTGTTGCCATGATTGTTGTCTGGGGAGGAAGAGGGTTGTGGAGATTATCTTGAAATAACGTCCTTTCTCTTTATTATTGTTCTTTTTATTTCATTAATCACATTTCTTACTTTTTTGAAGTAGTGGTGGAAAGTAATATATTACTCAAAGTTTTCCCACTATGTTCTTGACTGGCATGAATAAAAATTTGTAGATGTGTAAAATTTTTAACAGCAAACACTCAAACATTTGACACCTTGGAATTGCCTCTAAATGACTTGCAAGTGATTCAGGAGATGGCTAAAAATGAAGAAATTCAGAGAAATTAGAATTAAAAGAAAAGATTTAAAAATGTAAAAGAAAGTTCCATAAAATGCGACAGTCTTGCTATGTGTCACCTTGAGAATTACTCAAATAGAAGATAAATGGACAATAGAAGTGCCACAAGAGGAATACAATGTTTCCTATTATATTTAAAATTCATAGCAGATGGCCTGTCATAGATGAAAAACACTTGGAGGGCAGGAAGAAGGTCTCAAAAACTTGATACATAATACATATTTGTTGCTATCCACAGTGGGGTTTTGGGGTGATGATTATAAAGAATATAAGGAGACAGAACAGCATGGATTTAACTTTCTCTGTCTCTCTCTGCATATACCTACATATGCATTATATATGTACAAATATACATACATACACACATATATAATTTTTTTCTTATTTCAAAAGCTTTAAAATCAGTCTACATTATGAAATTTATTCATTGTGTCCTACTTTAAGAAAGTATTTAGAAAAAGCTAAATTGAATTGTATGAATTATTCATATAGTATAAATGAATATGAAAATGTTACATATGGATATTAAATGCTTTTGAATGATATAGCAGATGGATGTTTTTCAGATAACAGGACGTTAACAACTGTGTCCTGACATTTGGTGAATGGCCATCCTAAAGGATCAAAAGGAAATACTTCAAGCCAATCTAAGAATTACAAGTAAAAGGATTCTCTGTTAATAAGGTCACAGTTATTTGCATAACATTTTACCACACAAATCCATTCATTAGGAAGCTAGGTTAAGATGGTTACAACCTTCTGAGCTTCAAATGAACTCTCCAAATTTAATATCCATCCAACTTTGGAAATTTCAACAAAATTATAATAATAACAAATTCTAAATGATGGATTTCACAGTGCCACATCTTTTCCTTTGCTTTGCTTTAAAATGTTCTATAAATCTTATAAATGAAAACATTTCATGCTTTTTGCGTATTTTAATCACATATTTTTATTCTTTTTTAGTTTCCTTCATTCATAGGAGTCTCATAGAGTCTACACAAAGAGGGGGTTTCTAGATATAAGAACACAATAGGATTCAACAAATAAATTCTTCCTATTTCATGCATGTTAAATCCATGCTGTTCAAAGTTGTCGATGTCATAATCTTTATCATCATCAAAAACTAATCTCTTGATCATATTGTAGCAATGCCTGCTGTGTGAGTAGCATTCAAAGATGAAAAGAAAAGTTAACAAAAAAAACATAATCTTTGCCCTCAGTGATCTTACCATCTGGAGAGCAAGTACTGTACACAAAGAAATCTAACAAAGCACAAGGCAGAATGTAAGAAATGCAGAGAAACAGTATAAGCAATGTACACTGTGAGCAGAGAAAGAAGAGATTATTTTCAGGGAATCTTCATGGAGGAATGGTGTGTCATGGGTTCCTTGAAGAAAAGGTAGAATTCCAATAGGAAGAGATAATATGGTATCTGGAGGATCTTAGATCCTAGACTCTTTTACTAGAAATAAATAGCAATGTACTTAGGTAGAAAGTGTCTTGTTTTTGCCACTGGAATGGTGACCATAATCTGGGGGAAGCACAGTGTGCAGGGAGAAAATGGAATAGGTTTTGGGGAGAGTGGCAAGGTGAAAGATATTTCCACAGACTTCACAAGATCCCGTATTGAAGAGGTATCATGAATGCGAAGAGCTTGCAGTACATTACAAGCAAGGGATTATCAAAGAGTACTGGAGTAAAGGGTGGCATCAGAGAAATGAATGAGTGAAAAGGAAAGGTGGGTACATGTTGAGAGTGACAGATAATTAATGGACAAGCCATATGTTCCACTGGTATTCTGATAATGTCAGGAGAAAGCAAGGAAGGCTCTGGGCATATTGGGGGGACCCACACTGGCAAACTTAAAGGAAGATGTGGACAAATGTGATGAGGCATGGATAGGCTACATTGTGTATCCCTGGAAAGAATAATCACATCTATAAGACTATACAGTCATTTAAGTATTTGAGCACCAAATAATTTTAATGATTACTTTTTTATAATATAATTTATGATCTAGGAATGACATATCTCCTTCATTCCTTTTTTTTATTATTTCCTTTGAGATTCTAAAATTCTAGGTTTTTTATTTCCTCCAAGTGAATTTAACTATTATATATAGTGCAATAAAATATTCCCTTAGTAGTTTGATTAGTATAGGACTATATCTATGAATTAATTTAGAAAATATTTTATTGGGCAAGGCCCAATCCTGAGCACTAAATTTTTTTCCAATTATTTGTCTTTCTTATACTGCTTTCCCCCTCTTTTCTTAAAATTAACACAGATTCTGCAGTTTGTTTTGCTTACAGTGATTTGATCTCAAACTCTTCTCACTGATAACTATTTCCCATTACCCTAGCAAAACCCAGCTCTCATTCTCATTATCTCTCTCTCTCTCTCTCTCTCTCTCTCTCTCTTTCTCTTTCTCTCTCTCTCTCTCTCCCCATGTCTCTCTCTCCCTCTCCCCCTCTCTCCCTCTTTGTCTCCTGCTGTCTCTATCCCCTTATCTCTCTCTCCACCCCTCTTTATCTTAGATGAGAATGTAGTACCAAATATGAAGCACCCCCCACCTTATATTTTCTCTTAATTTCCAAGTAATTCATTTACAATGTCCCTTTAGAGCAAATCTTTTATTCCATCCTTTACCTTATTGTTTTCCCCTTTATTATACTGTAGTCTGGAATTTAATCTCCCATTCAGGGACACTCCTTACATTATCTTTCCTCATTTACTCTGTGGCTCTTATGGTTGAAGCTTCTAATAAAATATAAGATTTAATTTTTTAACTAACTAGCACACCTGTTAGTGTATTGAAAGTAAAATAGTAGCAAAACTTTACAGATGATTGTATATAAAAATTTGTGAAAAATTAGATTTGTAAAAAAGTGTATTGGGTTTTCTTTTCAGGATGGTGAATTCCCTGTTATTAGAATTCTTTTCAGAGAGGTTAATTAACTACTAGTTAAGACTTAAATGCTTTAAATGTGGATTAAACTATGTGAGCTTTAAAAATCCCTTCTAGATTGACTTTGTATTCTGCCTGAAAAGACATATTAGATAACTTCCATATTTTCTTCATGCTCCAACATTCTATGAGGTGAAAACATACAATCTTCATTTCTCTCCCTATTCGGATGTAAAGGCAGAAGCATTTGTCGGTCTTTAATTTTCTAGTTACTACACCTAGCTTTGAATTTACCTAACAATCATTTGCCTGGTAGGTTGATAACTCAGAGGTTTCCTTGGCCCTCATTTCCCAAGCTTGGAAGCTAAGTTCAGATAATGTTCATAACATAAGAAAAACCTTTAGAAGGTGAAATTAATTATATCTCTCCCTTTGCCTTAAAACCCCTGTGCTCTTCCAAGGATGTTACCTCTCCACTGAGTTCAGTCATTTTTCAGTCTTGGCTCTTCATGACCCCATTTGGAATTTCCTTGGCAAAGAGAATGAGAAATGGTTTGTCATTTTCTTTCCAAGTTCATTTTACAGATAAGGAAACTAAGGCAAACGGGGTTAAGTAAGTCATCCAGAATCACATAATAAGTGTCTGAGACTAGATTTAACTCAAGAAAATGAGTCTTTCTGACTCCAGGCCAGGCACTCTATCCAATGTGGCACTCACTGGCTGCACAATTTTCTCTCTCTTCTTTTACCCTTGGTAATCACTTGAACTCTGCAATAGACTCTACTCTCTAATCTTGTCCCTTGCTGTATCATTGATCACAACTTGCCAAACCTCACAGCCATCACCACCCATGGCCCTCACTCCTAGTCATATGCTGTTAAACAAACTGAAAAAAATCCTTAATTGATTGTCTAATCCATGCTCCAAAGTGGCTGTTCCAAACCTCACGTCTCTACAAGCCTTTAAAGACACCCTTTGCCCCATCTTCTTAAGTGAGACTCTCTTCTGAAAGAACTGAGACTATTTGAATAACAATCAAGTCTTTTCCCCCTCAACCATTATACTTCCTAAAATACAGATCTGATCAAGTTGAACCTTGCTTCAGTGAATTCCAAAGGTTCCTTATCATCTTCTGGATCAAATACAAAATCCTCCAAGTAGTGTTTAAAGCCATTCATAATATCATCCCTTCCACCATTGCAATCTTCTTATACTTTATCCCTTATATACTCAGTGATTCGGTGACAATGGACATTTTGTTGTGCCTCACACAAAACACCCCATATTCCAAATCTTGGCATTTTCACTGGCTGTTCTTGTGGAATCCTCTCTTTCTTCATCTCCATCTCTGGGCCTCCATTCTTCTTTTTGGTCCCAGCTAATATCTCACATACATGGAGCCTTTCCCTCTTCACCTTTGCCTCTTAATTTCTTTGGTTTGAGAACTAAGCTTAAATATTTCTATCAATGAGCTTTCCTAATGCTCCCAGCTAGAGATGGGAGATGACTTTCTGTCTACTCATTGTCTATCTTGTATATAGCTAAATATTTTCATCTCTCTCCTTTGTTACAATTTGAACTCCTAAAATGAAGGACTACTTTTGTCTTCCTTCCTGTCCCCAGGGCTTCATACAACATCTGGCATCTAATAAATGCTTGTTGACTGACTGAGTGACTAAACTCAGTTATTGTAGAAGATAATTTGATAGGTATGTCTCTTGTCAGCCAAGAAAACAAAGCATGAATGATTAAAAAGTAAATGAACTGACACAATCTGTGATTAGGTATGATCATATAGACTAAATGGAAGGTTTGATGAATTTTTATAGCAATTTTCAAATTTCTTCTCAGACATTTGACTCTCAACTGAAGAGGTTTTTTTTTTAACTTAATATACCATGGTGAGCATTATCCTTTGAAAACAGCATATAAGTACAGATACCTTGACTTCTGCTTGACCCTCAAAGTTACATGCAAGGAGGAAGAGCAAAGCAATAACCATAATTATAAGGAATTTATGTCACACTGAAGGAAAGTACTTGAACAATAAACAAAAACATTCTCTTCTTAGAGTTTCCTTTGCTAGAATGTTTTCACAGCTTGTAAGCCCTATATTTTTAATTAAAATATTCATAACTAAATCCTGAAAATAACAAAAGACTCATTATATTGTCATCGTATCAGATATTTGAGAATCTCTCCACCACATCTCACTTACCACGCATATGCGTGTCTATGTATTTTTTAGTATTATAAAGTCTCACCTAATATTGAGAATATTTAAGAAAGAAATCATCCTGAATTGTTGATTTTGCAAACAACTGAGGATTCAGTGACATGATTTTATTCTTTAACTATTTTATCATTATCAATTCCCAAATGTTTTAAATACATATGAGATTTCTTGAACTATTGTGTTGTATCCGTGATAGTGATTGACATGAGTAGAGATGGTTTGGGACAAGGGTTTTTCTTGAACTATTGTGTTGTATCAGTGGTATAGTTATTGACATAATTAGAGATGGTTAGGGACAAGGGTTCTTAGCCTTCTTTGTACCATACCCTTTATAAATCTGGTGAAGACTATGGATGTACTCCTCAGAATGCATTCTTTCTTTTTTGAATATTTAATTGGAGAAAATAGTAAAATTACAGTTAGGGCCATTGAAGGGAGGTCGTTTTAATTATACAACATTCAGTTTTATCTTTTTGTGATAGTAGATGTCCTTGTTCTTTTTGTTTAAATTGTTAAAATCAATGTGCTTCTGATGTTTTCCTAGGTCTTCTAATTTTGCTTTGCATCAGTTCATATAAATTCATAAGCCTCTGAATTTTTCATATCTTTTCTTATATAATTTCGCATGGCAAAGCTTATAAGATTCTGCATCCACGTGCCACAAATTATTTATTTTTCCCAATAAATAAGCATCTATTTTAATTCAACTTTATTGCTGAGCCATAAATATTTTTACATGACCATTTCATATCTCTTTCTTCCTTTGATTTCCTTGAAGCATATTCCTGGCACCAAGATCTTTATGTCAAAGGATATGAATTTTTCAGCGATTTTTGTCACCTATTACAAATAGCTTTCTAGAATTATTAGAAAAAAATCATAGTTCACCGTCCATATTATCATGTCTATTTTCCTGGAACCTCTCCAATATCATGTATTTCCATTGCTTGTGATTAGCTAGATATGATATGAAACCTCCAAATGGGTAGATTTACATTAGCGATTTAAGGAAATATATCATATAGTTGTTTATAGTTTTAAGTTTTCTTTTTAAAGAATACTTTATCCATTTATCCACTGGAGAATGAATCTTAATTGCTTTTTCTATTTTTTTGACAAAATCTGTTATTTTCTCATTTTAGAGAGTTCTAGGTGAAGAATACCCTCTTCCAAAGCAGGTTGTCACTTTCTCTGCACCTTAGAGTCTTTGAGAAATATCCAGGTAACTGATACATCATGTAACTTTTATGGTCACACAGACAAAATTTCCCAAAGGAAGAACTTGAATCTAGGTCTTGTGAGTCAAAGACAAGTTCACAATTACTATGCTAATTGTCTCTCTAGTCTTATACCTTTAGGTTAATTCCCCATAAATCTTGAACACCAGACATTTATCAAATAAATTTGATGGAAGGATTTTTTCCCATTTCTTTTTTTACCTTGAAGATATAATTATATTATTTTAATAGAGGTTTGCTATCCTTATCTCATTTTAATTTCTATCTTTTGTGTGGTTAAGAATTTTTCCTTAAGTCACATTAGCAAAAAGTGTTAGCTCTCTTTCTTTTCTATTATTTGTTTTTAATGATGTGATTCTCTAAGTTTAGGTACTATATCCATTTTGAGAATATTGTTTACTGTTATATACAGTTAAAGATGTTGATCTTAATTTCTGACAAACTACATTCTATTTTCCCAATAATTTTTGCATTTAGCAAATTGTTCTCTATCAAGTTCATGTTCTCAAGTTTTTCAGTAATTCATGGAGTTCTAGCAGTGCTTTCCCCTCTTCATTGCTACTTTTTCACCATTATTTCCATTAATATTCCACATATTTTGTTTCTTTTTGAAGGAATTTTTTTTACTACTCTGTCCAGCTCTCTAATGTATTCCCTTAATAATCTGCGTGGCAAAGTATAAAATGTTCAAATTAACTGAGATAGTATGATTTTTGTCATATTGGAAGGGCCCAACCATGAACAATGAATATTTCTTCAATTACTTAAGTTTTTTTTTTTGAAGATTTTTATTATAGCTTTATGCTTTCAGTGTGACTCCTTATACTAAATTGCAAGTATTTTTTTTCATTTTGTACTAATTTTGATTGGATTTACCTTCCTATCATTTCATCCTTGATTTTGATTGCAATATTAAAAAAAAATTCTAATTTATTTATTTATTTATTACTCTTGAGTTATTTTTCCTTTTACTCCTGATATGTTAATTGTTATTCCTTTCATTTTACATGTTAGTCTATTCCTGTGATTAATTTTGCTTAAACTGATTTGATTGCTTTTCTATTCCTATTCTATTCCCATTACCATTTTACTTCCCTTTCCCATGTACCTTGAGTTTAAAGGTTGATGCCTTTTCCTTTTTATTTAATAAATTATATTTCTTTTCGATCATTCTTGTGACACCTTTTTTTTTCCCTGTCCAGATATACTTGTGCTTCAAAATCCCTATGCCTTCAACTACTTAGTTTAATTACTATTCTTTTGTGGTGTGGTTACAAGACATTTTCCTTTTCCAATACATGTGTAAGGTAGAGGAAACTAAAGTACAAAAAAATTGACAGTTCCTATTCTCAAGGAACTTAAATTCTGCTACAGAGAATGTCCCCAATAAATAATTATGATGATATAGCAATGATATACTCAGTGGTTGCCACAAGAGAGCTTAAAGAGATTTATGAGTTTTAAGAAAATCAGAGAGAGAGAAAAAAGAAAGAAATGCATTCCCAGAATGGGAATATATTATGTAAAGGCACATGCATGGGAGATGGAATGTTACAAATGAGGACCAAGTAGAGTATGTGAGGGGGAATTATGTGTAATTAGCTTAGAATGATAGGCTGGGATGAGAATGTAAAGGGCTTTCAATTCCAACAAAAAAAGTTGGTATATAAACCTGTAGGTAATGGAAGCCTCTGAAACTGCAAGCAGAAAAGTAACATACTCCAATTTGAGCTTTAGGAATAGCAGGTTTTGGCGGTGTAGGAGCACCAAGGTACTGCAGCTCCCACACAGCCACCTCAAATACCCATAAAATATGACTCCAAGCAAATTTTAGGGCTCTAAAATGCATACAAATACACTTCCCGCTGGAGGCGGCACGGCTAGAAGGGACCATCTCAGCACTGGAAGCCAAACCCAGCCCAGCCTGAAACTATGGTGTGGCCCCGGGGGCGGCCTGACAGACCAAGTTGAGCCACAGCTGGACCTTCAGAAGAGTGGATCAGTGGCAGCTGTAGCAGTTTCCAGAATTTTCAAACTATAAGAAAAAGGACTAAGTGCAAGATCAGTGGATCTCAGCTAAACTTTAGGGAGAAAAGCAGGTCTGGGAAAACTGCCTCCAAGGCAAGGAAGCGGCAGAAGCAGAGGCCCTACAGCCACCTGCACATAGCTGCTTCAGTGCTCCCAGCCTGCAGACTGCAGGGGGGCCAAGCAATCACTCTGAGGCCAAGTGCTCCTGTGTTGAATGGCCTGGATCCGGATTGTGGTCTTGGGTGGTGGTCCTGGGGTGCATTTTCAATGAGCCAAAGCTGGTGGGGGCTGCAAAAAAATGCCAGCCCCCTAATAGCTCCAGCAGTTCTAATTTTCCCAGCGATTTGGGACGGAGCTTTCCCCTCTGGAAGCAGAGTTCCACAGAGCTAAAAAATCATTGACTGGCCATCATGAGCAGGCAAAGAAAGCAAAGTAAGAACAGCTACCAAACTCTAGATTCCTTCTTTGGGGACAAGAAGGATCAAAGCATGGAACAGGAGGAAAACAACACAGTCAGAACTATCGCACCAAAAGCTTCCAAGAAACATGAAGACTGCCT
>CM053580.1:113742863-113769989 GCA_028627135.1 Pseudochirops cupreus
GCGTTCTCTTGCTCCACCCCTTCCTGCTACATCAGCAAGCTCAAGGGGCGTGGAAGATCTTCAAATCCCAGTATCGTTACAAGTGGCTACTCTCCTGCATATTTGTGGGGCTAGGTGATGCCTATTTTGGGTACAGTGACAAGGCCCATTGATTTCACCTTTGCAACTCTTTTGAATAACCCTTCTCTACTTTGATACTGTCACCTCCTGAACTATAGCAATAGTCTGCTGGTTTGTTGGCTTGCCACAAGTTTCTCCACTCTGTTTAATAAACAAAGTGATTGCTCTAATGTGAACAGTCTAACCATGCCATTCCCATATTCAATGAATATAGTGGCCCCCTATTGCCTCCAGGATCAAATATAAAATTCTGTGTTTGCTATACAGAGTCCTTTATAAACTAGCACCCTTTCCATAGTCTTCTTATATCTACTACTCCCTTCCCTTCAATCCAATGATACTGCCCATCTCTGGGGTCAGGGATTTTCTCTGGTTGTCCTCCATGCCTGGAATGCTCTCTCTCCTCATCTCCACCTCCTGGCTTCCCTACCTTTAATCAAGTACAAGCTAAAATCTAACCTTCTACAGGAGGTCTTCTTAATTTTAGTGCCTTCTATCTTTTGATTATTTCCTATATATTTTGTATACAGTTTGTTTATAAATATACCTTCCAACATTTGTCAATTTCCTTTTCTGTCATATTAGCCAATCTGATAGGTATGGGATGGTACCTCTGGCTTTTTTTAATTAGTATTTCTGTAATCAATAGTGATTTAGGGCATTTTTTCATATGGCTATAGATAACTTTGATTGATGTAATAGAATATTAATGGAATAGAAGCAGAAAAATAAACACAATAGTGATAATAATATAAATACAGTCAACATTAAGGAATAATCAAATTCTGATAAAATGTAATGACTAATCTTGGTCCAATAGAGCTAATGATAAAAATATACTTCCCTCCTCTCAGGAAAGATAGGGTGAACAATGGATGTGGAATGTGGTATACATATATTGTTACAGAGTTTGCTGGATTTTCGTAAATATTTTTCATTACAAGCAAGGGCAAATTAGATGAGAAAGGATAGTGTTTAAAAGGAAATAACTGGTGTTAAAAAAAAAAACCACCTACCATAAAACTTTAAACAATAAAGTTAGAGTTTAAAGGAAAATCATTTCCCACATGATCCTAAAAGAAGGTTGAATGATTGGAAAGCAAATTAAACACATGTAGCAAACCTTTGCTAATTTTGCAAGTTGATGAAGACAAAGTAATTGAAAGAATTAAGTAATTCTATAAAAATTAATTTAATTTTTTTCTTTGAAGTATATAGAATAACTCAAACGTATTGACAGTGTTGCTTAACACATTGGGTTTTTGCTAATAAAAAATTAAGGTGGTTTAAAGATGATATTTAATTAATATATGATTAACATAAATGTGAAACTCCAGAATGCTTAAAGGTATTTTAAATTTTCAGTTTTTAGAGGAATTTGAAATATTTCCTCTGCAATCTATTTTGACATTAGTATGAGTTTTATTGATAATGCCTCACTAAGGGGCAGCTAGATGGTACAGTTAGAGTCAGGAGGACCTGAGTTCAAATTTGACTTCAGACACTCAGACACTTGACACTTAACTACCTGTGTGACCTTAACCCCAAGTGCTTTGCCTTCCCCCTTCAAAAAAAAAAAAAAAGGAAAGCCTCACTAACAAAATTCAAACTTCATTCCAAATACTTCTTAGATTCTCACACCCATAAATAAAGTGATTCTGAATTAATAAAGTTCCAGATTAATAATAATATATGTATGCACATATATATATATACATACACATACATATATATATGCAACAAATGCAGTGCCCAATTTATTCTTAACTGTTAATGAATCGTTCCTCTGAATATACATTATGCATTTAAAATAATGCTTATGATGATGAGAAAGGGTATTCAAAGCTCTTTTTTTTTTAAATCTTTTTCAGTATAAACTGTTTACCTTGCTGTGAATGATTTCACTCCTAAATTCCATAGAACTTGGTTTATATTCTCAGAGTTAACATATTCTAACAGGTTAAGCTACTTTTCTGCATGTCTTTCACCCTCTACCAGACCATAAGCTCATTAATGAAAGCACTAAGCTCAATCACACCCTTCAGTATCTAACACAGTGCCTTATATACACAGTATTCTTAAGAAATTTTGCCTGTTGAATAATAATGGAATACCTTTCTACCATTACTCAGCATAGGAGGACCTTCTGTGAGAAGTATTGAGCCTGGTAGATAGGAAAAATAAGTTAAGGCATGTATTTGATATAAGGCTTTTTCCTATGGCTTTAATTCAAGCCTGGTTATTTATTTATTTATTTATTTTTGCCTTAAGAATTGGATATCTAGAGCACTTTCCTCATTATATCTGAACTTTATCTCTTATTCCTATTCACTTGCATTTGAGGGGATTGAATTGTTTTGTAGTAAGTGGATCATTTTTGTTTTCAAATGTTTTGCCCTCCTTCAGTCTCATTCTTTGGCACCAATAGTTAGGAAGTTGAAGCTGCCATGGTTTTTCAAAATCATTCATCCATGACTATACAAACATTGTCCTTGTTAAAGCACTAGGGTTAAGACAGGCTCTGAGCTGTAAACTACATCACTTTCAGCTGAATTGATTAAAACAAGTTGTATGGAAAATTAAACACAAGCTATATTTACATAATGAAAAAAGAATGTAACAGAAAACTGACAATCCCTCCAATTTCAAATGCAAGAAGTACATCCTCCATACCAGCAAACTCCATATTTTTCCTAAAATATCTAACTTCTCTGTTTCAGTACAATAGGTATCCTATCAATGGCTCCAAAAGAAGAATTAATTTATTTTTCATTTCATCACTTAACATTAAACCACATATTTTTTAAATATTTTTCCTTTTGCTATCCTTAAGAATAGCCTACTTCCATAATTCATGGACCTGTACTTTTAAAATATTGATTATTCCCCCACAGATTCAGAAGTCAACCATACTTCAATTTAGCAGGTGGTCTTCAAGAATTGCTGTGACCAAAATATTCATCACTGTATGATAAGCCTATTTCATCTTGGCAAAGCTACAGACAACGCCAAAAGATGTTGAATACTTCACAAAGTTCTGGAAAATTTTCTGGCTTAGTGAGATCTTTCAGGGATTGTACTGGCCCAGCTTTTAAGATCTCAATTCTCTCTCCATAATAATATATCTAAGTAGGATGGAATGAAGGTTATGAATAACATTTTTATTATCAATAAAAGTACTTGGAAATAGTTATTAAGATACAAAAATAATCTAAATGCTCCATTTAAAATATATGTGACTATTATTTTCTCTACTCTATAATTATTAAGCTTTTTGTAGGGACAATTTAATGCCTTGCTGAAGTATTTCTTTAAAATGTTAACTTAAGAGTTTGGAAATTTTTAAATATCTATATTCCTGAGAATTTTAGACTCAGGTCCAAAAGAAAACTTTATCCTTCTATTTCTAGTCCTATAATGTCCAATCAAATGATATTAATGGCCAATTAGAATGTCATTCTACCCCCTTTTTACGTTTTCCACTGGCATAATCCTTGTTTATGGTCTATTTGTCTTTCGTCTATGTTATTGAAATATTTTCATATGTATTCTTCCTTCTGTCAGTAATCCCCCCTCCTATCTGTTTTATACAGCTGTCAAGTTGCCTTCATGTAATACTGCTTTGATCACATCATTGCCTGCTACAAAATCTTTAGTGGCTTCTCACTGCTTACTGAATACTGTTCAAATTCCTTTGGCTGCCATTCAAGGTCCTCTACAATCTCAGAACAATCACTCTTTCCAGCCTTGTCTTACAAGAGGCTCATGCACATTCTCTAAGCAGTAACCAAACTGAACTACTTGCCATAGCTCAAATGTACTCCCTGTTTCTCCTGTGTCTATTACTCACTGTTCCTAATTACTGAGATATGTTCTCCATTTTGCTTTCTCTGCCATTTTTTGTCTACTAACATCCTATCTATTCTTCCAACGCCAGTTGAAAGCTATTTTCTCCATCAAACTTTGGGAAGACTTTGGGATTTAGTATAAGAATTTGATTTGCATTAAGAAGATGAAGGGCCAAAACTTGACTTTACCGATGAATCTTGGATAAGTTATATAAATACTCTGAACCTCAGTTTTCCCATCTGTAAAATAAAAGAATTAAAGTAGATGAAATGTGAGGTCCCTTACAATTCAAAATCAATGAACCTCTAGTTCTCCAACAAGAAATAATCTCTACTACTTTGAATATCATTTTATATCACTTTTACACACTTATGGCATTTGAAGTTATATCATTGATTTATTCGTGAGTCTTGTCACCCCAACTGAAGTGTAGTTTTCTTAAACATCAGCAAGGACTCATTAACAGCAGACACGATACAAAATATACTATATTAGTCAATGGATAAGATGTAATGATTAAAAGAGACATTATCCTTGCCCTCAAGGAACTCCCAATCTCATAGGGCTAAATAACACATACCTATTCTCTAAAATATTACACTGTATAGAACGAGTACACAAGCGATGAGAAACAAATGCTTTTCAAGATTTCAATTAAATCATTTCTCCCTACCCTTTTAAATAGCCACATAATATTAGGAATACCCCCCAAAATACAAGCAAACATTTAATTCTTGATAATTTATGGACTAACTTATAGGACTACTTGAACCAGAAAACCTGGATCCAAGTCTCATCTCTGTGTTGAAAAGTAAATTATGCTTTTTTTTTTGTTATTCTTCTCCAGAAAATGGAAGCGTTGCCTATCTTTATGTATTCTTTTAAAGCTTGATTGAATTCTGCTTGTCACCTAGCATGCCTTTGAACTTTCTCTTTCAGGAACTAGTTAGATTTTACTACGGGAACAAATATTCATTTTAATATTAGTCTGAGCCGAACATAATTAGAAAAATAAATCTTCTATGGGGAAAAAAACCACCAGAGGATAAATTCCAAAACTAAATAGAAAGAATCTTTGTTTTATAGTTTGAAGTTCTATTTAAGAAATAATAATATAATGCCTAGTTCTATATGATAAAGTTATTTGCATGTTTCAGTTGACAACACATATGAACTGTGCTTTCTAACATGGATTGAATAACTGCTTTTGAAAGAGAAGTAACAGATGTGTTCACCATTCCCTGTTCATTTAAAGGCATATCTGTTTATTAAAATACTGGTAGTCTGGTACATTATTAACTTATAATAGTTATGTTTTAAGTGAAACATTTTCAAAATGGCATAGTAATAATATCTCTAAGTTTATATAAATTAGAAGAATTGTTATTGATTCACAACCTTGTCAGGTGATCTGATGAATGAAAACCAGGAGAGACAGAATTTCTGGGTAATTAATAATCAATTTATTAAACAGCCAGTAACCAATAAATTGATGGTCAGTAGTTTCTCTTTGTAACCAAAGACCCCAAGGGAGACCATGAAAAGCCTTAAATCCCTTTGAAAATGGAATTCCCCTGACAAGTGAAAATCAACCCTGATTGCTGGACATTTAATGAGAAGATGGGCTAAACGTCTTCAGTTCCTCCTGCTGAAAAGTTGCTTGATCATGAGGCTCAGCAGCCTCAAGGCATCTGGGCAAAGGAAGACATTTCCACTTGGACCTCTCTGGCTAGTTTTCTTCTTCATGAGTTGGGCTGCCCTGAACTCTACTGGGACTCCAATCAAGGAAAGGGGTAGGTTTCCCCAGGAAAAGACTGACAAGAGTAGATTCTGTCTAGACTCTAAACAGAAATTAGGTCTCTTAGTTGAATGTGCCTTGAGGGGTAGGAGCAATCTTATCAGTCAGCCTGGTGCTTAAGACACTCAATGATCTTTTCAGGAACAGGGCTTTAATAGAAATAATGGGAAAAGGGTGGATCACAAATTAATAATTAGTCTTTAGTATACTGGTCTAATACTACTTTCTCTGAAGGATATAGTAGATAGAATATAAGACCTGAAGTGAGGAAGACATAAGTTTGAATCCTGCCTCAGTCCACAACTAGGTATAATCAGGTAAATCATTTAATTGGTGCTCAGTTTTCTTATCTGTAAAACAGCACCTGCCTCACTGAAAGGATTGTTGTGAGGATAAAATAAGATAATGTATGTAAAGTGCTTTGTAAATCTTAAAGCATTCTATAAATGCTAGGGATTATTATTCATTCATGAATGCATGCAAGCCTTCAACAAGCATTTATTAAGAACACACTATGAGTTAGACACTATAATAAGCACTGGGAAATAAAGATGAAAACAAGACATCTCTTCACTTCAAAGAACTTACATTTGGGGGAGTGAATCAACATGTATACACACGTATACACACATACATATAAGCCTTTTATTTTATATATATATATATATATATATATATATATATAATAAAAGGCTTATATGTATGTGTGTATACGTGTGTATATATATATACCCAAACCTGTTATCCTTAAACTAGTCTAGCCCTCCATTATCTGTCATTTTCAGGTAACCTTAAGCTATTTCCCACTCTTAATCCCATTTCTGGAGTCTGACCTCAGTTCCTCAAGATCCTCCTTAGGTGCCTCCTCAAGGCCACCCCTAAATCCTCCCACAATCTTTCTGTATATAAAGTTGATCTTGCCTCCATGAGGGAGCTGAGAGTAATCTAGAGCAGATTCAATCTGTGTCAGATTGTTGTGACTTGCTTGTCAGTACAAGCTTCACAGATACTTAGCTTCTTAAGAGTCTACCCCTTATGACAATCTTTAATAAACTTTGCTTTACATTAGCTGAGAGAAAGTTTAAGTAGCATTCATTCAGTGCAACCTGGCATGTTTATAGTTTGGAGTCCTGTGTACCCTTAAAACTCTAAACCTCAACTTACATTTGTAAATGTATGTATGTATGTATAGACACACACATATACACATATATATTGTATGTGTATATGCATACATACATACATATATGTGTGTGTATATACATATATATATACATATATATATGTATATACACACACACACACAAATACGTGGGTGGGTGGGTGGGTATATATGTGGGGGTGTGTATAAGGATGTTCTCACTGCCCCTTAAGACTTCAATAAGGTTAAAAGTTGTAAGAAGCCAAAATATTGAAAAAGTTAATAAAACTCTACAGTACAAAGGAAACAGTCTATACTTTAGATTGGGTCTTATGTTTCAAAACACTGACAGTATCAGAACTATGTTCAAGGAAAGTAAATTTGAGAGCTGTTTGGAGGCTAGATTAGAGGGAAAGAAACTAGAGTCCATGAGATCAATTAGAAGGCTATTACAGTAGTTCATGTGAGAGTTGATGAGACACCCAAGACCAAAGTGGTGACCATGTGAGTGGAGAAAAGCAAAGAGGAGTGAGAGACATTTGAGGGAACTAAAGTTAACAATACTTGTCTATTGATTGGATATGGGAATTGAGGGAGAGTGAAGATTAGAGGGTGACATCAAGCTTATGAACTTGCATGACTAGAGAAATTGTGGTCTACTCAACAGAAAAAGGGAAGTTAAGAAAAAGTGTGGTTTTGAGGAGAGAGATAATGAGATCTGTTCAGATTATGTGGAGTTTGAATAGCCAATAAGACTGGAACTTGGGGCTGGGTGTATAGAAATCCGATGAAATCACAAGATGAAAGTGTAGTGAGGCAAAAAAAAGAATTCAGAGTTTTTAGGGCAAAGAGAGGGGAGGATTTACTGGGACTTTCTGCTTTAGCTTTGCATTTAAAATAATTATTCTTGCTAACTAGAAGCAAAGTTTCCATATTCTGGAAAGCATTTTAGTTCACTCAGGACTCCCTAAATTTCAGTACCCTGAGGCAAAATTCAGATTTCAGCCCCAGCCTCCAGTGATCTCTATTCTTCTCCAAACAAAAACCTAAACACTTCCAATGACCAATATATTTTTTTAAAACATTCATGTCCCATTTAATTATGAATACTTTGCTTTCAAATAAAGTTATGGAAGGGGAGAGAAATACAGGAACAGTTCTATGTTCCCTCTAGGGATCCACTACCCTGATTTTTTTTTTTAATGTCCTGTTGCCCAAAAGTCTCCTCTCGTTTTTACTCCCTCCATTTTTTATTGATGCAAAGTTGTGTAAAACATGGATTTTGCTTATGTAACCAAACCAAATAAATATGCATTACACCCTACATTTTATAGGTATAGGCTTCTTTTTAACACTGTTTTGTCACATTGTATCAACTTTATTAGACTTCGGAGATAAGAAAGAATTCTTCCTTAACACCTATTTTTGTTTTGGTCATTACTTCTCCCAACATTATTGCATCAAGTCTTGAGTTGACTGTGCTTTATTTTGGTATCTGCACTCAAATATATTTTTGTCTTATTAAGGTTTAGTGTTCTGATCTGGGGCCAATGGATAGAAATTATAGACTGGCATGTTAGAAAAGTGTTACAAATGTTCCAAAAACTAAGAGTTCTACATAAATTGCAACATGTATATTACAAGTAGTGAGATCTCTGTCTTTGGAGGCAGTTAAACAGAAGTGAGACAGACATTTTCTTAGGGAGTGGTGATTCAGTTTGGGGTTGCTGGGAACCCTGAAATGTCAGGATACTGGGCGAGTCTGCCTAGAAAGAATTCAAGCACTCAAGTGTTCTTTCAGTCAAAGTAGCAAGGTTTATTGTAATGTCAACAGTGCAGGTGCAATTCCTAATGAATCAGCAAATTAATGGGGGTGAGACTGATGCTTATATACAAAAAAAGGCAGTGAAAGGATCTGGATGGGATTAAGGAGTGGTAAGTAGTCTGGGGTGGGCCAAGAACAACAGTGAGAGGATTGTCAAGAAAGCTAATTAAGTGATTTAGGTGGCTGAGATGGGCCAGATACCTTGGGCAGAGGCCTACTGAAATGTATGGGAAAATTCAGGGACTGGGTTGCTTTCAAAGACAAGGTCATTTCTTTTCAGGGGTACAGCACCTATCACCCCATCAGTTGTACTTCTGGTAGGAGTTTAATTAGATTACCTCTAAGGCTTCTTTTCATGTTAGACATCTGAATTTATGACAGTAACCATAACAATGAAGAAAAGAAAAGATCGGATGGAGCCCTATTCAAACTTTCATTAATAGCTAACATTTACAAAATACTTTGATAATAATAGCTAGTATTTATGAAACTTGCAAAGAGCTCCACTCTCTGTATGTTATCTCATTTGATCCTCACCACAACCCTGTAGGGTTGGTGATATTATTATCCTGAAAGTAAGGTGTAAAAAGGTTAAATGATTTGCTTAGGTCAAACTTCTAGTACATGTCTTAGGTAGGATTTGAACTCAAAATCCAGTATTCTCTCTCACAGCAATCCTAAGAGGTTGGCACTACAGGTATTATTAAACTCATTTTGAATCTAGGGATGCTGAGGTTTAGAGAGGTTAAATTATTTTTCCATGATGACTCAGACAGAAAGTTTTAGAGACTGGATTGGGGTCCAGTTTCTCTTGATTCAAGCAAGCTACTTCCCACTACAACACTTTACACCTCAACAATTGTTATTGTTCCAGTTTCGGTCATGTCAGACTCTTTGTGTCTAACTAATTTGGGATTTTCTTGGCAAAGATGCTAGAGTTGTTGAGGTTTGAGCTTTAGAGGTGCTCGAGACCCCAAAATACCGACATACTGGGTCCTGTCAAATGAATTTGATTCAAGCCTTCTCTTAGTCAAAGTAAAACAGTTTATTAAAGATTCAACATAATGGATAGACTCTTAAGCAGCCTAAGTATTTGTGATGCTTGTATTGGACAAGTGAGCCAGAACAATCTTAAACGGACTGAATCTAAGCAAGATTGAATCCCAGCCCCTTCATGGAGGCAAGATGGATCTTATATACAGAAGGATTGTGGGAGAGATCTAAGGGTGGTATAGAGAAGAGGTTTGGGGAGGGTCTTGAGGAGGAGTCTAAATGGGATTAAGGGTGGGAAATAGCTGAAGGCTACCAGGAGATGACAGACAAAGGAGGGCTAGGCTAGTTTAAGGGTAACAGATTTGGGTATTGATATTTTGATAGGATGGAAGTAGCTGGACAATGAAGGGCTAGGTTAGGTTAAGAGTAACAGAGATTTGGATCTAGTGATAATGAAAGACTTATGGTCTCAAGCTAATGCCAGATCAAGTGGGAAGATACAAGGGGTTGGTTCCCAGATCCTATACTCCATCAGAGTGGTTTGCTGTTCCCTTCTCTAGCTCATTTTACAGATGAGTAACTAAGGCAAACATGGTTAAGTGACTTGCCCAGGGTCATACAACTAGTAAGCTCTGAGGCTATAGTTGAATTCAAGAAGATGAGTCTTCCTTACTTCAGGCCTGGCATTCTATCCGCTGTACCACCTAGTTGTTTCTATACCTCAATAATACACTGTCCCTGACTATTAGTACATGCTTCTCCTACTAATTCAACATGTACATACACACACATGCCCCACAAAGTTTGTTCCTTTCCTACAGATTCTGTTAACACTAGATACTCTTATTTTATATAGAAAAATAGTCACTAAAAACCCATCTCAATAAGATCAAAATGAACTGAAGTACAAATTTCACAAATGATCTTTGTTTGTGACCAGATCACCTAAAGTACCCTATAAGTCAAACCTGATTCATTTGCAATTTGTCAAGGTCATTCTGTAATCTCTACCAAAAACACAGAAGAGAAAAAGGCAGTCCTTTATCTAAAAAAAAAGTCTATAGTATTGGAGAATACATCCACTATATACAAAGACAAAAATTATAGTATTGGAGAATACATCCACTATGTACAAAGTCAAAAATTTTAACTTCATAATTACCATTGTCCTCATCACTATTATGCTAGATCAGCAGTTCTCAACCTATGGTTTGCGACCCCTTTCGGGGTCAAATGATCCTTTCACAGGGATCTCCTAAGACCATCAGAAAATACATATTTCTGATGGTCTTAGGAACCAAGACCACTCCTCTATCCATCTCCAGGTGGGTCCACCCACATATGGGTATTAAAGGGTCACGGCATTAGGAAGGTTGAGAACCACTGTTTTAGATAATCATTTATGAAATAAATTAATTCAGAGATAAAAAGAACCTCATTTAGTTCAACGTATACCTGGAAGGAATTTCTAATATTTACATTTTTGAAAATTATTCATCCTAATTCTACCTGAAGACTTCCTGTATGAAAGAACTTTAGGAACATAGAGAAGTTCCTATCTCTGTACTCTATTATTTCACCTACTACTATAACCATTGGTTTACCAGAAACATTCTTTATGTTTACCATATTGCCAAAAAATTAATAATTTGCTTTCTTGTAGTGCCATCCAGAGGAAACTAAGGGGATTGAATATTTACAATTCTGCAATTTACATTAGAAAATTATCCTTGTGCAATAACAGTAGGCTGGAACCCTGTAGTTGATCTTAATTTTTATTTTAAAAAATCTTAAATTAATTGTGCAATTAATTCTGAGTTACTGTGCATCTTTTAACAGTCATCATAAAGCCTGGATTTTCTCTTGACAATGACTTTAAAGTCTAGTAGTAAAATATTTGGAGAACAGGAATGTCTTAGAATTAGGACCCATCCACTTGCTTAAAAGGGGCTTATATAGGGACTGCAAGTTTCATCCCCAATATATATTAGGCAGGAACTTTGTCCCTTTTCTAGTGTATTTGCCATCCACAATTCATTAACCCAATGTGAACACCCATTTCAGTAATGGACTGGTTTGCTTAGCTTCTTTTCCTCTGGATTTCCCCAGAGTTTAACCTCATTATTTACTTTCCCCCTCCTCTTACAATATAAGCCTAATCTGTGTTGCTAAAATTTCCATAGGTTTCTTTGTCCTTCTCATGGCTATTCCATAAACTTATATTCATTTATTCATTCATTTATTCAACAAATAGTTATTAAGCAACAACTATAAGCGAGGCACTATGTTGGACCCCTTGAGATGGATTCACTGGAAATGAAGCATTCAAAGACATAAAATGGATGAGCACTTCAAATAGATGAGCATTTGAATGCTTCACCAGGGAAACTGGGAAAATCAATGAGGGGGAAAGAGTAGGGAGCTTGTATGTAGAGGAGAAAAGAAAATGGGAAGCCAAAAAAAAAAAAAAGAAAAAAAAACAACAACAATCAGTGTTGACCTTAAGATCTCTTTTCCAAAGTGGAAATTCTTCTTGCAGAGTAAGGCAACTGGGAGTTAGCTAAGGATTTTTTGTTTTCTTCCTAAAAGTGAGAATATTAAAGAGAGAGAGAGAAAGAGAGAGAGAGAGAGAGAGACTTTTGATGACTAAATCTTAGTGTCTATACAAAAAGATTTAGCAGTTGGGGTGATCAGTTTCTCTTGACTATTCAATCTGCTCTCTTTACCAATCTATATGCATAATTACCTTTAGGTTTAACCTGGAACTCTAGCCCCAACAATACCAACAAAAATAACTCAAGGAAATAATTCAGCTTCACCAAAGAGAATTTGCAAGTGGGATCTGTTAACTAGGCTTCAGTTTTAGGAATGTCACCCTATACTAAAGAGAAATTTTGGATGAATCCAGTCATCTGTTTTGACAAGGCTGGAAAAATTCTCTTGATTCAGACAATCCAACTGGGGGTGGGTTTTGTTTTCTTGTTTTGTTTTTTTTTTAATGAATTCAACACAGTATACAGAGTTTTGAATGAATGTTTTGCTTTAAAATTCGATGTATATATGGTAATATATATATATGTATATATGTGTATGTATATATATATGTGTGTGTGTGTATATATATATATATATATATATATATATATATATATATATATATATATATACGCATATACATATATGATGTAAAACTTGTAGGGTTCAAAGTTTCATACTTTTCAATGCTGCTAGGAAAAACGGGCTGTTCACTTATACCCTAGCATTCAACATGTTAGCAATACTCAAGAGTGTGTTCTACCTTAGGGAAGCAACATGACTATTTTTTGAAGGTTATGCCAATACTTTAACCATAATGAACAAGAGTAGGTTTTCCAAAAAGTAAGATCTTTCTCATTTTTCAAAATATATGTATGTCCTCTCCAGAATATGTTGATTCAAGTACCCAAGGAATAACAGCAGTGAGCAGCTAGCTCCCTTAACTACCTTGCCAAAGTGTCAGCTATTTGACAGAATAACATCTGATAAAGGGATAACAGCCAAACCAAAATCCTTAGGCATTATGAAATATGTTGAGCTCCTTTTGTTCTGTTTTAATGCTTATAGCAAAGCCAATTATTAGGCAAGTTTGAGGCTGATATCTGCCTTTCTCTTTTTTTTAAAAAAAAAGGACTGAAAAATTAAGACATTACATTTTTCAATCTCTTCTCCTTGATTTGAAGGCACTTAAAAGTGTCTTCCCTTTCAATAGGTAATTATAATATAAACACTGTATATTTTCTTGTAATTGTACTATTAATTATTGATTTGTATTTAATTGTACTTTTGTTTGTGAGTCATATTTAAGAGTGTTAGTTCAAAGAAACCCTGTTAGACCTTGGTTATGCTCTAGTTAATCCTTCACCATAGGCTAATCTTAGACATTAACCTGCTTCTGAGTTGCCTACATTTCACTCTAATCCTGAAGACAAGGAGGTGTCAACATTCAGTGACTTCACAACTGAAGTGGCATTGTTCTGGTGGTTTATATTACATTTAACTACTCCTTAGTTGAATAATAGACACAACAATTATATTTCATAGGTAAAGCCTGATTGTCTGGTAGCAAACTGCTCCCACACTCTTTTATTTCTAGATATAGGAGTATTTTAGGTTAACAGAAGACAGTTAATTTGCAAGTGACTATATTCTGACTAAGTACAACATAAGCTTCCTAGCAGTATTCTTATGCATACACAAATAAATTATATGACAGGCAACATAACCCAATGAATTGAGTTCTAGACTTGTAGTCAAGCTCATAGGTTCAAATCCTGCCTTCATCAAAATAGATATAAAACTGGCCAAGTCACTGAGCTTCTGTGTGCTTTCCAATACTTAGGTCTTCCTGACTGAGTCATAGATGATCCAGTGGTAGAAGGTATTTCCAAAAATAAAAGGTCTCAGTGCATTCACATATATACATGCAAAATATATTTCAGTATTACTTTTTGAAACTTTCCCAAGGTAAATCTAAATGTTCCAACTGAATTTAACAAGAGAATAAACTTATATATATCTCCCCATGAAGTTCATGTTGAGAATTTCAGTCATGGTTAAGAATCAGAAGTCACTTATAGCTTCTGAATATGGGAGTGACAAAATTAAAACTGTTTTCAGATTGTGGATTTTGGCTCTGTAGGACGAGTTGAAATGTGTAGAGAAAGGAAAATCTATTTAGCAAAGTAGATTGGGGCCATAAGGTGTGGGGAAGAGTGCCAAGAAAACATGAAGAAAGAAAATTGAAAGGATTTTGTCAGAATTGTGCATGGTAAGAGTTTTTATTTTTCATTCAAACCTGTGATTTTTTTTTCTTCTGTCATTGCTGTAGGGCAAAAAAAAATGTAATTGGGAAATGTTTAACAAAATATACAAAAATACAATACAAAACGGTTAATGTCAGTTTGTGGTTTTCTAAGTCAATACATGGTAATGATCATTTCTATTTGAGTTTGACACTAATGGTGTAGGGAACAAAGAAAGTGGACCCCCACATTCCACAATGCTGATCAGCAAGTAGGTTTCAGTTTAGGTTAATTGACTTGCCTATGGTCACACAGCTAGCATTTGTTAAATATAGTGATTGAACCTATATAGTCCTGAGTTCAAAATCAGTCCTGAATTCATTATACCATACTATATCTTGTGGCAAATGTAGAAAAATGTTTCTTAAAATGTGTAAAGCCAAGCACTCACAGCTTTTGTTTCAACATGTAATGACAAGCAAAGAAGTAGTTAACACCTTAATTTAATTAACACAGAAGTAGAAAACACCTTGTTTCAGTTCATGATTGTATCAAGTATTAAGATCCAGAACCCACAACTTGTGAACTCTAGAATTTGTGAACTAAAGGAAGGAGCTAATGACCATATATAAGGAGAGGCCCAGGCTAGAGAGAGCAGAATTGAGAAGAGAACTTGTGGCAGCAGAACTGAGAAGAGAGAAGAACTGAGAACAGAGCAGAACTGAGAATTGAGAAGAGAATTAAGAAGAACTGAGAAGAACTGAGAAGGGAGCTCTTATGATGGAGAAGTAGAAAATTTGTGGTATCCTGGCACTCTATGTTTATCTGTTCTGTCTGTGTTAATGTTTGTTTGTGATACTTTCTACAGAAGCCCTGGGACCTTACTTGAATCCCTGAAAGAGGATTTTCTGGTTGTCTGTTTACAGAAGTCCTGGAGGAGGGTTTTGGAGGTCCTGGGACTTTACTGATGATTTGTATTGAGCTCTTGGATCTTGGTTGTGGGTCTTTGTTTATTTCTGTATTGATGATTTGTGTTGACCTCTTGGACCTTATTTGTGGATCTGTGTTGATTTCTATACTAACAATTTGTGTTGAGTCCTCAGACTTTCTGGTAGGTCTGTGTTGATTTCTCAGGCAGATAGTGAATTGATGATGTTGTCAGCAATGTGCATGAATGTTGTTTTGGCTCTGTTAACCTTTATCTTCCCAGAAACAGGAACTGTGAAGGACTGGATGTCCTTAGAGGTGGACTGGACACTGTGAGCTTCAATATGGAGTGGGAACTGGACAAGGAACTGAATGAAGAACTGGACAAGGAGCTGGACAAAGAGCTGAGAGCTGTCTGCCTTTGAATGTAGGTGAGAGTTGGATAGATTTGGACAGGAGCTGGGACCATGGAAGAGGAACCATGGAAGCTAAGAGTCAGCCTCGAGGCAAGATGAAAAGACCTTTCCTTGGGTATCTAATGCAAACTGAGAAGAACATGATATACTGTGGCCAACAGGTGGGAGGACTTTGTATTCTGTATCCTGTACCTCTTCAAGATGATTGAATTAAGGATGATTGGAAAATAATCTCCAGTTAATAAGAAAGAAGATTTTTTGACTAAGACATTAAGACAATGTGACCTAAGGGTAGAGAACTTTGATCTTTGTACTTTGTGTCCATTAAGGAGGCAAGAATCCTTAAGGATGATTGAGTTAAGGACTTACTGAATAATTGTACTTTGTATCCCTTAGGAGGCTTGCTTCCTTAAGGATGATTGAGTTAAGTTCTTAGTGAATGATATCTTTTGTTTAACACTATGTGGCCACTTCGGTGAAAAGTATGTGACCACTTTAGTGATAAGTTGCTATGTTATACCATTGTGAATGCTGTACTTTGATTTCTGCCACTGTTTTGTCTTATTTATTACTGAAAAAATAAAGAGTTCACTATACTATGGAATCAGAACTTGAAACTGTTCATAGCAGCAATAATCTAGAAAGCGGCACATGGTTGGCTTTACAAAATGCATGTCTGTATGAGGAATAAGTTTTAAATCCATAGAGTCTAGCCTGGCTAGAACCTAGAATGCATAAAAATGACTAATAAGGAACAAGGCTGGAGAGTGAGATAGGGGAACATTTTGGAGGATCTTAAATGACAGGCTGAAGAGTTTATAGGAGTGATAGGGAGCAACTGAAGATATTTTAGTAAAGAACTGACATGATTAGAACTGTGTCTTAAGATTATTTTGGCAGCTGTGTGGAAGATGGTTTTGAGAGAAAGAAAAACCTGGAAAAAGGAAGACCAAGTAGGAGGCTTTTTCACACAAGTCCAGGAAGAGATGATTAGGCCTTTAAATAAGCACCTTTCATACCTTTTCAAATGTATTTGCCAATTTCTCCCTACAATACAATGTTTGAAAGAATCATCTCATCTCACAGTAAAAATGACATTATGCTGAAGTTAAACCATTTCTTATCTACCATTACTCAATCATGCTACTCAATTCCCACCTCCACTTGGTTTCCCCAATAAAATACATAGTCATGAATTTTATCCTTCCAGTTCCTTTGTCTAATCAATGGACATTGAGGTAACATGGCAATAGTTAGAGTACTAATAGCTTTGAAGTTAGGAAGATCTAGATTCAAATCCCAAATCAGATACTTATAATCCATGTGACCTTGGGAAAATCACTTATGCTTCAGTTTCCTTTTCTGTACAATTAGATGATTTAACTTGATGGCCTGTAATGTCTTTTCTAGCTCTCAATTAATGATTCACATATTTGACCAGACATTATAATCAAAATGGCTTTGGTTAAAAGGAGTAAGTTGATGAAATCAACTTAGAATTGTAGGTTCTACTTTAATCTGTCTTCTGGCTAAAGTACTGTTGTTATTGTTTTTAATGGGAGTCTTATGGTTGGACTTCACGGTTGTAATAATTGCAAATTCTTCATATTTGTGTATTCCTAAAGTCCTACCACATTGAATTCTTTTCTAAAGAACACCTGGTTCCTTTGAAAATATTAAGTCACATCAGACCAACTCTTTTGTATTCCATTTCTCTAGGATCATTGGTGCAGAAGGTGTCTGGGTAAAGCTTAGCTCTGAAATAATTGCATGTTTCTTCTTCTCACAATTTGGACTCACATGCCTTACAGAGATTTGGCATGGTCCCGAGACCTTCCCTCTAGCCAGACTGCCACTCCAGATGGCATTGCCTTTCTGTCACAAGCTCTATCCTCTGGTCTTAGTTGTGGAATAGGATTTATTTATAAATCCTTGGCTAGTCTTGCCTATCACTCTAATTCAGTTCATTGATCATAAGTACACCATACTTAACTCTTAATACTCCTGGTGGTTGTTATAGTCATTCTATAAAGCCTTCAGGACTATTTATGCCAGTAAATTTGTAACATGTTACCTATTCAATTATTCAAAAATCAAAATTAAACATCTTTTTTTATTGCCTACTCACATTTATTCAGTTGTTTTAGTCATGTCCAACTCTTTGTGAATCCATCTGGGATTTTCTTGGCAAAGGTATTGAAGTAGTTTACCTTTTCTTCTTCTAGCTCACTTTACAAATGAGGAAACTAAGGCAAACAGGGTTATGTGACTTTCCCAGGTGACAGAGCTGTTAAATGCCTGAGGCCAAATTCAAACTCAGAAAAAGAGTCTTTCTCACTTCTGGCCTGGCACTCTATGAGCCCCCAAGTTGTCCCACCTACTCACATAGGATACTCTCAAGGTTGAATTAACAAGGAATGGGTCTTTTCTCCAAAGTTTGTAATTTAAATAATTTTAAACAGTTTAATTCAATATTTTCTTCAGAATTTTATTTTTAAATTTTATAGAGTTATATTGTCTAGTTGCATATTGTTAGTTTTTGGAAGGTACTTTTAGTAGGGCAGCTAGGTGGCTCATTGGATACAGTGCTGCTCTTAGAATCAGAAAGACTCCTCTTCCTGAGTTCAAATCTTGCCTCAAACACTTACTAGTTGTGTGACCCTGTGTAAAGCCACAAACCAACAGCTTTCCAGAAGAATGCTACTGTGAACACCTTTCAAGGTTTGATTACATAGTATACTGAACACCCTATTTATTCAATAACAAATAAAAGCAAAACATTCACAGAAAATCAAAATATAGCATTCACAATGTTATGACTTATGACTAAAATGGCCACATAGTTTTCACCAGAGTGGTCACATAGTTTTGAACAAAGTACATTCATTTAGTCACTCAGTCATTTAGTAACTCAATCATTCAATCATCATTAAGGAGGTTTGCCTTCTTAAGTAACACAAAATACAAAAGTCAAAGTACTACACCCCTGGTAGTACATTCCTTTAGTCAATCACAGAGTCCTTAATTCAATCACAAAGTACAATCACAAATAAATTACAAATTCCATCAGTTACTACTCAACAGAAAATAACATGATTCAGCAGACAGGGCTTCCAGCTATCTGACCATTTCACACATATCTAGTTAGTTACTAGAGAGGGAAGCACCAATATGTAGGTTTTCAAAGCCAGGAAGGGAGTGTGGGTGGGTGTAGGGATCAATGGCTGCCCAGAGTCTCATCTGGCCAAATCACACAACTCTTCCCAAAGTGAGTCCCAAAGCAAAACCTCACATCAGGTTCAGTCACTACTCAGTGATCATGGAGAGGTCTTTTCATTTTGACTCAGGGCAAGCTTTCAGTTTTCATGGTTTTGCTTCCATGGTCCTCTCTCTGCCCTGAATTCACCAAACTGTCACCTGGGTTCAAAGGCAGACAGCTCCCAGCTCCTTGTCCAGCTCTCCATGAAGTTCCTGCTCCACACTGAAGCTCACAGTGTCCATTTCATCTTAAATCCTTTATACTCTCTATTCCTGGGAAGTCAAGGCTTAACAAAGCCACAAAGTACCAACACCACAGTCATGTCTTCTCCAGCAGTTCTAGCTGGCCCTCAGGAGAAGCTCTACCACCACAAGTTCCCAAGAAATTCTGACTTTTTCCACCTGGAGTTTTTCCTTATATATAGTATTGCTCCTCCCTTTTCCATCTTTTCTTGTTATGTCAACAACAGGAGTTCCCTGTTCAGCTCTTTCCTGTTACATCAGCAAGAAGAGTTCATACCTTCTGGTTCTTTAACAGAGGCTTAATTAGAAACTGGGTGCTAAGTACCTCTTAGCTTAGCAATACGAAGAGATCTTCAAATGTCATTACTATTACACCCTGGGCAAGTCACTTAACCCTGTTTGCCTCAGTCTCCACATCTGTAAAATGGATTGGAGAAGGAAATGGCAAACTACTCCAGTATCTTTGCCAAGAAAAAAAAATGGAGTCATGGAGAATCAGACACAACTGGTAAAAATGACTTTGCTAGTTACCAAAAATAAGTTTTTGGAAAAAAATATAATTTAAACTCACCTGTAAGATATATTAAATTGCATTTTTTAAAAATCCATCATCCATTTTTGCTCATGTTTTGTGAACATATGAAATAATTGAGATCCATCTCTTCATTTAACTGTATGTCCCTTGACAAGAACATGTAGAATGTCAGACCCACACTTGCAGATAAAAGCCTAGTGAGTTAATCCAGACTTAGACAAGTTTGTGTGTGTGTGTGTGTGTGTGTGTGTGTGTGTGACTCTGTGTGTGTGTGTGTGTGTGTTTTAGCAGTTGCTATCACCATTAGCAATTTGATTAGCTCAGGAACACTCTGTAGCTCATTTTTTCTATTTAAGACTAGGCATGGACTATTCTCAAATGACTCCCTCCCTCTCCTTGGTAGGATCTTAGCTTTCCTGAGAACTAAAAGACATTTGTTTGGTGCTAGTCCCTAATCATGTGACTTAAAAGGAGATAGGGAGCCCTTGTAAAGGACCAAATGACAAAAGGATCCCAGACACTAGAAGAGTGAAATTACATGGAATAAATGTCACTGCTGTAAATTCAACCAGCATATTTACTCTGTAATGACCTCTCTCAGCATATTTAATTGTACTAAAACCTCAGAAATGGGCAAGTAGGAGATGCTGACAAATATTTTAGCTAGTCCTATCTGGGGGATACCTGCTGAGATACAGGGTCTATCTGGGTCACTTGCAATATCACCTTCAGATTGCCCAACTCTTAAGAAATGACAGAATGATTGACTGAATGAATGAAAGATTCACTTACTAAGTGTTTATTAAGAACAGATCATTGTAGATATAAAAAGAAAAATAAGATAGTTCCCTGCTCTCAAAGAGTTTGCATCCTAATGTAGGAAATACAATATATGGAAGATTTTAGCAATGAGTCAGATGGAAAGGTCCTGTGGTCCTTCATGTGCAATGGCAAAGGAGATGGCAATCCCTCCTCTTTAATGTTCCCTGATAAAATAATATCACTTTCTGATGTTGAACCTTTTGACAAAGTCAAGAACTTAGCTGGGAAGAACCTTCTTTTCAGGGTCTTCAACAGCTGTGATTGTAGCACCTCCGTTGGCAGGCACATCTCTACAGGGATGCTTCTCAGGATGATGGCTATGATTAGTGGGCTGAAAGCATTGTCTTCAAGTCTCTTGGGTTCAGGTTCCTGGGCTATCTCTATCAAGGTCTGACAGGAGATAGTGGTCAAGGTAGTTGTGGGGGCTTGACTTGTCTAGCACATGCTGTCTCCTTTTCTACCCCAGAATGCCTTGCTGAGGCAATGATTTGGCAATTTGTGAGGTAGGCTGCTCCTTTCTGCACAATAACCACTAATTCTCCAGATGATGACTAGTAGGATTGGTCTAGAAGGAGAACAAATGGGAAGGATTATGATGTCACTTCTATGATTTTGTGCTTTTCTGTTATTGGTGGTATATAACCACAGGTGGTCCAAAGTATAGAGTATGAGACCTAGAATAAAGACAATTCGAGTTCAAATCCAGTCTCAGACATTTGCTAACTGTGGACCTGGCCAAGTCACTTAACCTCTATTTGCTCCAGTTTCCTCATCCAGAAAATAAGGAAAACAACTGCACTTTCCTCGCAGGGTTGTTGTAAGACTTGAATGAGGCAATTTGTAAAGCATTTAGCACAGTGTATAGCACATATATTAGTGTTTTTTAAAATACAATTTTTTTTTATCTTTATCATCTTGTCTTCTGGTTGCTGGTACAGTGGGGAAGGCAGGCCACTTTTTCACAATAATCCCTGTCTTCAATGATGGTGTGAGGGCCTGGGATTGAGCTGGAAGCAAGTCTGTTGTTTCAGATTGAAATGTCATTCTCAAGGCTTTTAGGTTTAAGGTACTAGACTGTTTACATCATGGATCAGTCAACTATAGCTGATTGGCTGATATAATACTAGTTCTGTTTTCAAGGTTGATTGAGGAAAATGATGTGTGCTTCTGATATTTCAAGGAAATTGTGTTTTGACTATAGCAAGAAATACTTTACATATTTTTGTTTGTTTTAAATATATTACATTGGTTCTGAATTTAATTCCTCTAATGATTGGCTGATTCATTTACTGTAAGATATGTTAAACATAGCAGATTCAAAAATGTTCACTATTATATTTGATGATTTATAGTCTTCTGTAATAGGTTTGAATCACCACAAACAAAGCTTTAACAAGTTTTCAATTTGCAGATTTTAGGTCAGGAAGATAATGGCAAAGTCTTTTTTTTTCTAGTTTAATAAAAGTGATTTCTTTTAAAAGACTGCCCTTTTATTTTAGCTATATTAAGCTATAATAATAATTCTCTAAAATGAAGGTCAACAATTTCAGTCATCCTGATAATCTTGTTGAAGATATCAATGTATGCCATAGACTTATAACAATGTGTAATCCTCTCTTTCCATTTGTGGGTGATGTTTTCATATTTAGTATACCATTGGGCAAAAGAAGAGTCAAGGTTTATATATTTTCAGTTTATCAAAACAGTCAATTATGACAGAAGATGAGGAAGAACTGAAGGAAAATACACGTAGCATATAAATAGGTATATTTTCTCCTCAAGTTTGTGGATGAGAATTGAGTATAAAAGATTCAAATGATATCTTCTGAATCCATGAGTTATTCTACAGACAAATAAATGTCCTATTGGATTTCTCTTTTTCTATATTTTGGGCAGCATTTTTATGTGTCATTATATTTTTGTACCTAATTTCATCTCTTGGATTATATCCTTGGAACACTGCAAAGAAGGAGGTCAACTGAAGAGGAGGGAGAAGGAAAAAAAGATGGAATGGGCAAATGACAAAGAAAATAGAAGATATTTTCCTGGACTATGAGTGGTTAATCTCAGTTCTTCATTTAAAACAAAATACTGGAGTCACTTTTTTCCAAAAAAAAACCCCCAAAACTGGAAAATAATAAGCAGCTCACTGGGGTGTACACTGACCTACTCCTCTCTCTTTCTGTAAATGAGACTGAACACTGGTTATGGATTGTATTGATCATACTTTAAAATGACAGATGGCCTCCACATTAGCTTGCATACCAGCTTCTTAACAAACCCACTGTAACTTGTCATTGGCAATGCAAGAATTGAAGCAGACATTGATGGACAAGACCTTCAACTCACTGCTGAAAACATGTAGATTCTCCTTGATTAAATTGATGCTTTTGCCTTTAATGAGCTACTATTGATTGGGTGCTTACTGCTATAATATATTACTACATTGATGTTTACAATGCTATGGTTAAGGGGATGGTAGCATCTCTGTGATAAATCTCCATTTCCTGAAGCTCATAGTTCAACTATAAAATATGTCAGTTATTTGTCCTTACAATAGCAGAGTCTGGCCCTGACAGTAAATAATTTCTCACAATTAAAAGTTGTATATTTAGTAATTTTAATATTCTGAGTAATAACAACAACAACAAAAAGCACAACACAACAACAATGAATAGCTGAACTGGCCTATGAATTATATGACTATATAATTAGTGAAGAGATGATTTAATATGATATATTTTGCCGACCCACCTCATAAAATCACAAGAAAATGTCCTAGAAGTGGTCACTGTAAAATGACATTCTGTTTAAGCTTCTGCTTCAGTTTAGGAAACAGGGAGTGAAGCATTTATTAAGTGCTTACTATATACCAGATAGTCTGCTAAGCACTGGAGATACCAATGCAAGAAAAAGGATAGCCATGTGACCTGGGACAAGTCATTTAACGCCAATTGCCCTGACTTACCCCCTCCAAAAAAAAAAAAGGAAAATGATAGGCAGCCCCTGTCATAAAAGACTTACACACTAATAAGGGAAAACAACATGCAAAAGGGACTTGAAAAGGATGAAGATGGACCATTTGAGAAGCGCTTGAAAAGAGGATGTTATGGTGTCATTCTCGGAAAAGTCAGAAGCAAAACTAGGAGGAGAATGAAGGATGGCCATCCTAGGCTTCTCCTCATAAAATGGAGACCATAGGAGAAACTCACTCATGCAAGAAGGATAGAGGCATAGCAGAGGCATAATTCAGGGTGAGAAGATAAGAGACTGATGGATGTTCTCAGGTGAGAAGGTATCAGGTCCAAGATTTTTGAGACTAAATTTTGCTTTGGGAATATCATTGTCACTTCTTCACTATATGAGTCATTATTAAAGAAATTTCAAATGATTGTTACAATGATTAGTCCAATATGAAAGTACTCTAATATGTGCCATTTGTCATTTTTAGTTTAAGTGATTTGGTATAAATTGTGTGAATATTTATAAAAATACATGAATATATTTCTCTGGATTATATCTTGTTGAAATGATTTTAACACATTCCTCAATTTAAAAGGTGATTTCTGTATTTTAACTTTTGAATTATTTTCAATATCTTCAAGCACTTTAAAATTTATAAAGGTGTTAGTATTTTGTTTTGTTTTGTTTTTCCAAGAGAATCATGATTTTGTGCCTTAATTTGTAATGAAATGCCTAATGTAAATTCACTCTGAAAACTCCTTGCTCACCTTATATAGACCTGAGTTGTGCTTGCATGCTACCAAAACAACCAACTGCTTGGTCAATTTCAGTAAAAAAACCAGATCAGTTTGTCGAAATCATGCAATCTGTTGAGAATAGGACCTTAGTAGGACATTTCCTTCTTGTGCTGTGGGCACAGCTCTAACAGCAACACCTTCTTAGTTCAACTTCACTGTTGAAACACAATGAAGCATTCATAAATCACTGAATGTTTAACAAAGAAGGTTTCCTTTGCTGAAACACAGGGTAAAAAAATGCAATAAGCATACAGTGACACTTAGTTTCTCTGGTTTCATCCCTTCTCGTCTCCGTGTGCAAATGTATCTGGTCAGTAAGTAAGCAAGGTAAGGTGACTTGCATAGTCTCAGGTACCAGTCTAAAATTCCCAGACTATATGTAGCCTAGTCTTTTTATATCCCTAGACCAGCTGGGCCTGAAGGAAGCTGCTTTGGGAAAAAGCTTTTTCTGTCACAAGTATTCCCTATTTTTCGCCTTCTAACCACTCATACTGGCCAACAGTGGTCATTGTCTCAGTTATTCACCAGCTGACTATGGCAATTCAGGGGCACATTCAAGGATAGAAATAGTGTCACTGGCATCAACTAGAAGGTCCAGGTCCAAATCCAAACCTGATGATCTGTGTGGTTAGCTCTACCTACTGATGGTTTACTGCAATGTGTCACTCTAGTAAGACAATGAGCCACAGTGGAGGGGAGGGGCAAGAACATGATAATGTAATGTTTTAAGGTGGTTTTTTTTTTTAGTGTTTTGTTCTATACATATAGTGTCCCAAAACTCTTAGTCTAGTTTTAAGCTTTAATAACTTCAGAAGCATAAATGCCAGAAACTTATAGTATGTATCATTTAAAAGATTATTTGTGTTTTCTTTTAGACTTATGTATTTTGGGAATTTTTAATCATAATTTTTAGCTTTAATTTTAACTATATAGGCTTCCTGTAATTATGCAATGTGTGCGTTAGATAGAGGAGGTCCTGTTGCTTGGTTACCTGATTTATTTTCATTAAATTTTCTCTTGTGAGGTTATATCAAAACTGTTATGAAAGCATCAAAACCTCATTCTTTGGATAATCTTAAGATGAGGATTAAAAGTTTAATCTTTTCAGTCACTAAGCAGCACCTGGTGAAATTGCTTTTAACAAAGATTGAAAATTGGCTTCTTTAGTATATAGCATAAGATGTTGGCTATATTGTTTTTAATAGGAAACATCAATAGTTTGAATTTATGATTCTGAAGTTATAAAAACTTCTAACTGCACTAAGATTTTTGGAATGCTCTTTAATATGTCATATACATATTACATATCCATATGTATTATCTATATATTTCAGTTATTGTCATAATAATAGAATAACAAGTTATGCATAATAGATTTGCAGTTTGAGGTGCAATGTGTTTTTTTAATTCCACTTTGTTATGGAAATGCTTATTTTATTTCTTAAGTTCAAAACAAAAAAAATCATTTTTATGAGAGGAGATAATACATAAAAGGGACATGGAAATTGGAGAAGGGGGTAATTGTAAAAGCAAAGTTATAATATCATTTTATTGATGAGAAAATTGAAAATCAGAAGATTAAGTAACTTGTCAGAAGTGTCCTTTAAACTCATTAAATTCAAGGAATGTTTCATTTTTGTCTTCATATCATTTTTAAAAAGTACTTTGCTTACAGTATCCCTCAATAGGTCCCCCCATTCCCAAGAATAACATGATTTAGAAATGGAAGGCACCCTAAAAGTTGTAATAATTAATTCCCTCACTTAGCAGATGAGAAAAAAAACATCCTCCAGAGAGATTGAGACATTTATCCAGGTTTACAAAGTTGGAAGCAGCAGAATCAAAATTTCAGAACAAGTTGTTGGATTTCAGAGTAAGCATTTTTTTTTTTACTACGACACAACTATTGTTAATTGAGAGAGATAGGAAGGGGAACAAGTAATCACATGGGAATATTTGACGGCATTGTCATATTTGGAGATGACCAAGTCATACAATGGCCACTTTTTCCCCTTTTTGCTTCCCCCAGCTAGTAGATTTTCATATGCTCATTAAATATCTCTGGGAAACATTAGTATAACGTTCTCCCCTATAACTCTTAATCTCCATCTCTATCTCCTGTATTGGTAATGGAATTTGGAGATGCCCCTGTATTGGCTTGGTTTTTGGATTGACTGTTAAAACCCAGAGCTTGCGAATCCCACTAGTGGGGTGGACTTGTTGACGTAAAGAGAGAGGGCTGAACTGGGAGGAGCCATGAATTGGGAGAGAGGCCCAAGCCTAGAGAAGGCCAGAAGGACTTTGGGAGAGCAGTATCCAGTATTGTGGAGCCTGAGTTGCTGAGAGAAAGACTTCTGAGAGCCCATTGGAACTGCTCAGGACTTTTGAGAACTGCCACCCGGAGCTACCAAGAACTGAGGAGGCATGGCTGTGATGCCGGTATTTTGTCTTTCTGTTTTGATGTTGTTTTGCCAGATTCACCTGATGGTGAAGGACAGTGCTGCTGTTGTAGAGGTCCTGGAACCTGGTTGTTGGTTCAGAGGCCCTGAAGGAGGATTTTCTTGTGGTACCTGCACAGAACTCCTAGAAGAGGGCCTTGCTGTTTTCAGGGGTTCTGGGACTGTTCTACAGGCAGAGAGTGACTTGATGAGGACACC
>CM053580.1:113770489-113785214 GCA_028627135.1 Pseudochirops cupreus
TGGGCGGGGGAACGACAGGGAGAAAATATGTAACTCAAAAAAAATTTTAATAAAATAAATTTAAAAAAAAAGAAATGACTCATTTTTCCTATCAGCTACTCTCTCCTCAGTTGTTCGCATTTGGCCTTCTCTCACAGCCATTTTGTTGAAATAAGGTCACTCATAATAATCTAATCCATTGGTCAATTTTTAGTCCTTAAATTCCTTTAAAGCACCTGAATCTGCTCACTTCCCACTCCTACTTCTCTAACCACTCCATTGTTTCATTCACTATCACATCATATTCTTTGTGATTCATAAAAATGAGGGTGCTTATCAAAGGTCTTTCTTAGTCTTTCTCTCAGTAATTTTATAAGTCATTCACATGGTTACAACTCCATCTGCTACACAGAGAATTCCCCAACCTTTATCTGCAGCCTTGATATCTCTTAGGAGCTCCAGATCTACCTCTGTCATTACCTACAATCCCTTACATATAAAATGAGGGAGTTAAACCAGGTGATACCAAGGTCCATTGTAGGTCTAAATCTATGATCCTGTGATCTCCCTCTGGATATACAACAGAAATGCCAAACTCAAAATGGTCAAAAG
Organism: Pseudochirops cupreus; assembly: GCA_028627135.1. NCBI lineage: Eukaryota > Metazoa > Chordata > Mammalia > Diprotodontia > Pseudocheiridae > Pseudochirops > Pseudochirops cupreus. The sequence goes on from CM053580.1 coordinate 113,771,081, forward strand.
TGAATTAATGATCTTTGCTCAAAACCCATTTCTCCTCTGAATTTTGTGGTGCTACCACACACCATCTCCCACATTCTGGATCTTGGAGGATGTTACTTAGCCATTTCTTACCTCTATTATCCAATCAGTTATGAAGTCCTACCCAAAACTATTTTTTTGACCCAGTGAGGTAACCCATGTCTGCTACTGAGGAGCCTGGGACTGATGGATCTCTTGATCTCAAGAGTTTTGAGTTTCAGTGAGCTAAGGTAATTAGGAGTCCAAACTAATAGGGTGATCAAGAAGATTCCCTGGGAAAAATATGGAGAAAGAGGTGTAATACAGATTGATTAAGGGGAGGTAAAAAGGACCAAATCAAAGATGTAGTGGGTCAAAGCTCCCATACTGATAATCAGTGGAGGTCTGTTGTGAGTAGAGCATAAGTGACATAGATTTTTTAAAAGAAGGAAGTCAATCAAATTCTCTTGTCCTGTATGGATTCCAATTGACACCAGTCAACTTCACAACTTCTCATTTTCACCTACCAAGCAAGTGTACTTGTACAGTAGCTACCATCCTGGTCCTGTTGCTTCATTCTCTTCTGTACTCCTTCCAATGTGTTCTTATTGCTGCCACCAGAATACTAATAATTCACTGACATAAATCAGGTCATTTCCCTTCTCTACTTAAAAATCTTCTTACAGCTTACTCTGTAAACTGCACACTTCTTTATATTAAAAACTCCAGCTTTAATATCATCTTGGACCCTATTCACATACTCTATGACATAGCAAAACTTCCTCTGCCTCCTAATTTATGGTCTCACCATTGTTCCATTACTCACATTATTCTTTAAAACTGGAATGCTCTCCTTCACCTTACTCAAGTGCCACCTCTTCCAGAGATCCTTTCATACATGTCCATCCCCCTGTCAAAAGTAATGTTCCTCCTCTGAGATCACATAACACTTTGTTTTCTAACTCTAAGGGTAATATAGCTATGATATAATGCAGAGTGAGGTGATTTCATAGTCAGAAAAACCTTTAAGCTTGCATTTGACACATATTGGCTACATGATCCAACCATTCACGTAACCTTTCAGTGCCCTCAGGCAACTTTCTAAAACCTGAGGAGTAGATGCCAATCTATATTGACAGAGGAAGCTCTATTATGAAGAGTTCCCTGTAGCCAAGAATTTACATGTATAGCCCCTTCCCCAATTTCACTCATCATGTATTATTTTGGATTTTAACTATGTGTGCTGGTTTCTTATTCTCCTACTGGATTATGAAATGCTTGGGGAAAGACATGTTAAGTCTCTCTAAACTTTGGATCTTCCTCAGTACCTATTATCATATTACACATACAGCATGAACTTAATACATGTTTTTTTTAATATTGTTTAAGAGATAAAGGTCTAATTTTATAGTGAAAGAACTGAATCTTGTTGCACTTGGTAGATGAGGAAGAAGGAAAAGACATACCTAAATCTAAGCTTATAAGACTAGGTAAGGGGGTGATTAATGTATACAAATAGAAGTTGCTTCATAAATGCTTATTGCATTGAATTTAACAGAAATAGCATGAAAAGGGATTGGATTGGGGGGACAAAATAGTTGAGGTTTGGACATGTTGAGTGTGAGGAACTGGTTAGATTATTGAACCAGATTTGTGAGGAGGTATTAGGGATAAAGTCCAAAGTAAAGTCATTAATGTATTTGAACTCACCACTAAACATGGCATGCAGAACCTAGAATAGAAGAGCCCAACATTTCAAGGATAGAAGAATGAAAAAAAAATCACCAAAATAGATATAGAAAGTTATAGAAGATATAGAAAGATATAGTCAGAGAGAGGGGGAGAGAAACATGAAAATTTATAGCCATAGTAGTGTGGAGTAGTTATAAAAAGGGAAATGGTATATAAAGTCAAATGCCTCAGAGATGTTCAGAGATGTTCAGGGGGATGAGAAAATTATTGAATTTAATGAATAAAAAGTTATTGGTGACTATGGAGTGAGCCACTATTACAATGATGTGGCAGTAACAATAGCTATACTGCAAGGAATTATGAGTGAATGGGTGATGAGGAAGTGTAGACTACTCTTTTCAAAGGTTGTAAGTGAAGGAGGGGAAAGAGAACCAAAGAAAAAACCAACAGGGTAAGGAGAGTGTTTTTTATTTACTTGTTTGTTTGTTTTTAGTATGCCTTTAAGATAAGGGAAAGAAGCCAACAGAGAACATATATGATCAACTTGTTGGTGATGCAAATAATGAATAAAATATCCCTATAGCAAGAAGATAAGAGATGGGAGAAAGGTCACAAAGGAGTTGAGAGGGATTAGGACTAAGGGGACAAATGAAGAGAGCTAGTTTTTCTGAACAAAGAATGTCATTTCATCATATGATAGCAGGGTGAAAGAGGAAATGATAGGTGAAGATATTAGAGAAAGATAGTCTCATTTTCAGAAAGGTAGAAAGTGAGTTACTGCCCTTAGATTATTAAGGATATTCTATGTAGTTGGAGACTTTAGGACACAAGACATGACTGGGAACAGCTATTTCAGGGTATATGATAAAGAGTCAATAAGAGATGAATAAAATGATTGTCATGACACAATGATGAACCATTTAAGTTTAGATAGCATCCATTTTGATGCAGTCAGCATAATTTTAACTAACTCTAGTAGACTTCAGCAGTTCTTGGTAGTACGAGATACAGCAATTTTAAGAGATACCTATATTTGACGATAAAAAGACTAGAGATTGTGGACACAGTGGAATATCAAGGAGGGGCAAGAGATTCAGGGAGGAAGTAAGGGCATTTTTAAAGTGACTGTGCAGTCAAGATTAAGCAGAAAGAAAAAATAATGGGAGAGAAGAATTGATAACCAGAGATAATACGGTATATTCTTGTGACCCCAAACCCCAATGAAAGCAAAAAAAAAATGTTGATATGAAGAATAATAAGTGAAATGACACTTGAGTTAGAAAAGGGAATTTGAGAACTCCAAATCTTAGTGACAAAATAATTTAATGTGATGAAGAAATTTGGAATGGGACTGTCCAGAAGTAGAGAAGAGGTAGAAATGATAAGAACTGAGTTCAAGAAACTATAAAAAAGAGAGGTGTTTGGAGAGTTATCAACTGAAAGATTTTATCAAATGAAGGACTAGAAAACAAGAATGAACCAGGTGTCATAGCCATGTCAAGGAAGTCAACAGAGGATAGGAGGGGGAGAAGGAAGAAAGGAGGGAGGCAGGAAGGAGGGAGGGGGAAAGGGAGAGAAAGAGAAAAGGAGAGAAAGAAAGAGAGAGAGAGAGAGAGAGAGAGAGAGAGAGAGAAAGGGAGAGAGAGAGAGAGAAAGGGAGAGAGAGAGAGAGAATTGGTTAAGGAACAAAACTCTGTAAGAGGTAGTGGGGACAAAGGAGTATGCTGTTTCCAGCTCCAGACCCTTTGAGATTGAAAGGACAAAAAAGCTGCCCAGAGATGTGGAGTCCTTAGTGAAAAGCAGTTTTAGTTAATGCAGAGTTAGAATGAGTATGGGAGGAAAAGATTCAAAATGAAAAGGAATTCGAGTAGAGAATAGGGTTCCCAAAAGGCACGTTGGAAGAAATGAGCAATGTAGGATACAGGGAAGCTGGACTAAACAGGTAAGAGAGTAGCAGCAGGACAGGCCTTAGGCAGTCAGGGGAGTTCAATGGCAAGAATTAGAGGAGCAGAATTTTGGGGAGGAGAACTGGAGGATTGCAGGTAGAGAAGGCTAATATTCTGAAGTCTACAGATCATAGTTAAGGACCATGATGCACCTTGATCTCTGTGATCAAAATTCTAGATATGTGGCCTGTGTCAAGTATAGATGTACGCAACCTGGATTCCTTGCTTTTCATGACCATTATTCTTTACGCTGATTTCCTTCCATTTATTGCCCTTGTCAATAATATTAGTTAACCATGTTCTCTTTGATTAAAAGAGAGAAGAAAAAAAAAATTTTAAGTTGAATTAAAAAAGAATCTTGGTTAATTTTGTGTGCTAAAGACCTAAGACTTAAATTTCTTTTCTTCACAATGACTGAAGTGATTTCAATATTTCTCTTTTTTTTTTCTTTTCAAGCCCCAGGAAGAGATCATTTGAATCTAACATGACAAGACAGAGACCACACACTTTGCTGAGTCTAATTGCAAAATTACGCTGTGATCCCAGTCTGGCCACATTCCCATATTCTTTACTTCGATTAATTTCAAGTTTTTATTTCCAGATTTCTTTAGAGACTTAATTGTTGGGGATGAAGAAAGAGATTATTATCTCTATGCCTTATGAGAGTAAGAAGTAGGGAGGAGTGGGTGACTTTTTTCCTGTCAGGGTATCTAAAAATCCCATCAGATTAATCACCTCCAAATGTCGAACCCCAGTGCTTAGGTATGTTCCCTATGGCATTCTTATTGATTCTGATCCAGACATATGTTGCATGCAGGCTGATGAATTCAAGAACAGATCTAATGGCTGCTTAATGTAGCCTAGAAAACAGCTTTCAAAAGTCATTAGGCCTGCAAAATGATAGGGTTTACACCCTTGAGACACTTCTCTGCAGACAAATAGATTTCACTTTGAATGTTCTTTCTTAATTTGTTACAGATTTGCATGGAAGTCCTTAGGCCTGCAAAAAGGTGCATTTGGTCTGCCAAGGCCGAATGTCCCCCACCATATTTATCTCTGCCTTAACTACCTCAACTTATTCAGTTGCCTCCACACCTCCCCCTTTCCTCTGTAAACAAAATTGAGAAAATGCAAGCATCTGCCCTTAGCCAGCAACCTGAAGTTTACTTCCAAATACAGGTTTTCCATGAAGACTAAGCAAAAAGGGACTAGTCAGGAGAGAGAGAGAATATTGATTTCCTTTAGGCTTGCCTTGATTTCTTTTAGAGTGTCATTAAGTGTCCATTTTTAGAGTAGCTTTATGCTCTGACCAGAAATGTTAAGAAATCTATTTGGTATAGTACCACCAGAAGTATTATTCCTTTTCTGGGTATCATAATATCTAGCATGAAGCCACATGAAATGACAAGAAATTCCAACACATCCTTGGTGCTGACTTTATCTAGAGCATGTGATTCCAGACATAAATTTGACTGATGTACATGTGTTATCACAGGCAATTAATTGCTATTAGACTCTGAATAAGACTATTTTATCCAACCAGGTGGGAATACATAAATAGATCTCTTTTTCAATCACTTTCCATCTTCAGTAAAAATAGAGGGAGAGCACAAATTAGTTGAATCAATTCATTTGCTTTCACTGTGAGCTTGCCTCCTACAATTAATTCAATTGACTAGTTCAATTTCTTTGTATGTTGATTAAGCTATCAATGGCGTATGATTATTCAATTTTAAACACCTCTTGGACTCTGTTCACCCCAGCCCCTAGTGCACCAAGATACCTAGTCAGTCACGATATTGTGTCAGAGAATCAGAAAGTTTCAGAATTCTAAAGGATTTCAGGGAACATGCCTGGAAAAAAAAAATCCCTATCACTGCAACACATTTAACAAGTGGTCATTCAGCTTCTAGTTGAAGACCTTCAGTGAGAATCCCACAGCTGCCTTTGATAGCCATGTTCTCTATGTAGAAGACAGAAAAGGAATCTCTTTAATTACAACATGTTATACTTGAGAATTATGCAATCATAGAATCTTAGAGTTTTTTAAAGGGTCTACAAAGGCTTTACCTGATCAGCAATCCCTTCAACAACATCCTTGATTCTCAGGTGGTCCAACTTCTGGTTGTGGGAAATTCATTAACACCTGAAGCAACATATTCTACTTTAGGATGGTTATAATTGCTATGAAGTTCTTTCTTTAAAACTATCTATTCCTATGTGAATTCTGTCCATTGTACCTAATGCTACCTTCTGAGACCAAGCAGAACAACTCTAATCCATCTGATAGACCTTCAAATACTTGAAGGCAGCTATCATGTCACTCCTGAGAGCACAGAACAGTGCTTTTACAAGACTTGTTACAAAGGAGTAACTTTACCCTGCTTCAATTCTGGCCTAGATAGCATACATATTGAATACTATTCTTGCTATATGAGTCCAGACTGAAATTCCTGGGTGTGAGGCCATGGAAGAAAGACTGGGAATAGTCTTATCTCTTCCTTCTCTATATAAACACAAAATCTTGCCTGATCATCCTTCCACACATACCCAGGACTAGAATTGAGTTCTTCCTAGTTTTTCTCTCCGTTTGTGTATGTGTACACACACACACACACACACACACACACACACACACACACACACAAACAAAGCAAGAAAAATTGTAATAACAACCTTCATTTTTCAGACCTTATCTGTCCAAGTCTTCCAACAAAGGGACAGTATTGCATGCTTCTGGATGGATCATAAACAACTCTGCTCCCATCTAGACAGACTGAAAATGATTATTTTGATTGAAATTTCCCATTGGAATGATTTTGGATCCATCTTCTCAGAGTTCTATAGACCTGGGGTCAGAATTAGCATCCAAAATAATACACACTGAGGATCATAATCCATTGTAAGTCACAATGTATTATATAATTGTGAGTTAGTTTTAGTATCATTACTACTAGTATTACACCTCCTGCTCCTCCTCTACATCCAAATCCCTGATCTCACTGGTCTGTGTGTATTTCCCTGGACAAGACACTCAGTTGATAATAAAATGCCTTATCCAAAGGTAAATATTAAGATGACATTTCATTTCTGTTGTCTAGTCTGTTTGCTTTTTTCCCCTATGAAGAAATGAGAATAGATATTACCATTCCTCAAAAAACAAATAAACTATAGAATGAATTGTAGGTTTTGCATGTTTTAAGTAATTATTGATATCCTGTGGTTTAAAAAAAAATCTACCTAGGAGCCTGTAATGATGGATTTCTTTTCTTTTAGCAAATTTATAATTTTCATATACTTTACTCTGTACTTTATGAGTCTAATTTTTCAGGGTTCATTAATTCTCTTTCCTCTGCTGGCTGTTATATATTGTTTGGATTTCTGCTCATGTTACTTTTGTCCTCTAAACTGTACAACAGTGCTCAGAACTTCTCAGAATTGATTGATCTCACTTCTTTTATTCTGTTCTATGCATACCATAGAGAAACTTTCATTACAGTGAAAGTGGCAGACAGATCACTGGTCTTTAAACCATGATCACAATAAGAAGTGCAGTTACATAGTACTTTGTAGTCTTTGATTATTAATAGAATATTAATAATATTCTTAATATTGTAATTAATTGTAATTAATAATGTTAATATTTCTATTATTAATAAAATGATAGATGTTACATAATGTAAATATATAAATACTACATTATATAAATTTATTATATTTATATGAATATATAAATATTATGTAATATAATGAATATACAATAATAAAATAATTATTAATAAAATAATAATTAATAATATTAATCATGTAATCATAGTTAATTATATTTATATGTGCAGGACCCTGGGAGAAAAAAAAATGTAGTAGTGAAACAATCCCTGCCCTCAAGAAGTCTATATTCAAACAGAGAAAAACAAAACTCTAACAAATAACAAGACACACAGCACATACATACACAAGTATATACTGAGAATATTTATAAAATTAATATAAGTGAGTTAAGGGAAGGATAGCATTAACAGCTGATGGCGCAAGAAAGGTTTTGGATACAAGGTTTCTTGCAGGAACTCAAATATATTTTTTTTTCTTAAAACAGTGCTTTACAATCTACAAAGCCTTTTATTCGGGTTATTTTATATGAATCCAGTAGAACTACATTTGAGTCCCAGCTTGGATCTTTACTACTTTAGAGTAGTAAGTTTTTACTACCTTTACTAACTAAGAGAAACCTCTTAGTTTCTATTAACTTTTGTTTCCACCTTTAAAAAATTCTAAGATCACAAAATCCTAGTGTATGACAGAGCAGAGATTTCAATGTCTTGGGACTCTTGGTCTGATGCCAACTTTACATGGAGGCTTACAGAAGGAAATGATGCTGTAAAATCATCATCATTTTCTCTCTTAACCTGCTGCATTTCATTATTGAAAGTTAAACTCATTAGCTTTCCCTCATCATCCCCAAACCACTTACCCTTGACAGCTTTCTTAGGTCTATCACTAATTCTACTATTTTCCAGATTTCCTAGGCTTACAAGAGGGAATGAGTGAGATCTTCTTGCCTCTTTCCTTTCCTTTTTCCCCCAACTCTGATGAGTCAGCAAGTTTCAGACATCGCTCCTTCCTCTCCACACTTGCTGCCCCACCTTTAAGGATTATAAAAGCCCGACTACTTAAGATCCTACAATAAGGCCCCACGATGAAGGGAATTAAAGGCTACAGTTACAATATTGCTAGTACAATATATGATCGTACTCTAAGAGAATTTTAACAGAATTGACAAAGTTAAAGAGTGATGATAATTAAAAAAAAAAAGGAAAGAACGTTTAACTGACAGAAATGTAATACTCTTCTTTTCTCTCCCCACGCTCCCCAAGGAAACTTATGCTTCAGGTGAGAGACAATGCAACTCTTCACCAAAAAACAAAACAAAACTAACAACCTGACTGGGAAGCCCTGGTCTTAAGACTAAGGAGAACATCAGACATTGATGAATGAGGGTAAATAGCACATGATTCATGGACCTACATGGGCACATCTTAGAATATTTTACTATTTTCTCACTACCGAAAACTTTACAGATTAGATAGGAATATGGAAGGGTCAAAGACTGGATAAGAATAAACTACTCAATTTAAATAAACAAGTGATTATTGCTCACCTATTATGTGCTAGTTAGACACTGAACTCAGTACTGAGGACACAAAAGTAAAAAACAAATAGTTGCACTCCTCTCAAGGAACTTCCATTCTACTGTGAAAAAATAACATACACACCAATTAATTTAAAATCTAGATATAGATGTAGATATGCATATATAGGCTAGGTAAATACGAAGTAATTTCAGTGGGGGAGTAGCGTTTACTATTAAAAACTGGGATGAGGATGGTTAGGAAAGGTGTATTAAAGGATGAAGGCTAGAAATCAAATCTAGAAAAATCAAGAAGAAATATGTGGGCTACATAGGTCTTGGCAGTCATGACATCAAGTTCATGAAACCCTTTTTTATTGCTATCTCTTTAAAATCATAGAAGGTTGGAGCTGGAAAGAACATGAGAATTCATAACATATTGATTCCTCTGATAGAATATAAGCTCCCAGAGAAACAGTGCTGCTTCATGTTTGTCAGTCACAGTGCCTGGCACATAATAAAGACTTAAAAAGGATTTATTGATGGACTGTTGGCTGACTGATAACTAGACTTAAAGGCTGTGAAACTGAGGGTCTGAAAAATGAGAGTCACAATCTACACTGGAGGTTATGGTAGCAGACCCAGGCCAGGAAGAAAAATAAACCTAGAACTTATTACTGGACTGACTGCCTTTTAAGATTGGAACAATTTATGTATGTCTTGTCCCGACACAGATTGAATCTTAAAATGTGGACAGGGCCAAACCCCAAGCAAAGACAAATAAATACACAGATCTGGACTAAAGAAACTGAGAAAAGATGTGGGAAGTTAAGCAATTCATGAGACAGAAATGAATTTACTCTCTTTGGCCTTCTTTGGTTATGCCGTGGGGATATAGACACTTAATTGACTAGAACACTGAATATTAGCTAAAGGAGATTTGTAAGGCATATTATATTATGTTATATTATATTATATTATATTATATTATATTATGTTGTATTGTATTATATCATATTGTATTATATTATATTATATCAATACAAAGAAATTGCTGGAAATCAAAACCCATTCTAATATGCCTTTTGATATTAATTGTAGAAAAATAATGCATTTCTAGACTAGGAAAGGCAGTTCATACATCACCTTTCAATGAAATATAAATTATCTGTACCACATCATCAACTGGTGAGTTTTTATAGTAGTGCCACCTACCTACATTTCCTTTTTATGCAAAGTAATTATATTAAATTTATAATATTATGTACAAAGTATTATTGGAGATACAGATGACTTGGATTTGGGAGACCTACAGCTTTCGTGTACATCCTTGGGATTTGTAAGAATGCCTCTCCTAGCAGGGGTGGGGAACCTAGGGCCTCAAAGGCCACATGCTGCATTCTAGGTCCTTGGGTGGGGCCTTTAGAGTGAGTCCAAATTTTACAGAACAAATACTTTTATTAAGGGGATTTGTGCTGTGAAGTTTGGATTCAGTCAAACTTGAGGACCTAGAGGGTTACATATGGCCTCGAGGCTGCAGGTTCCCCACCCCTGTGACCTAGAGTTATTCATTATTTATTCATTATGTTATTTATTTATCTGTTATTTATTATTATTATTATTATTATTATTATTATAAGAACTAGAACCTATTTGTGATTCTTATTTTCTGACAAACAATAGGACTTACGTCCATCCTTTATGTCCTAGCTCAAATATGAACCCCTCTGTAGACGGATCTCCCCATCTCTGAACCTCTCCCCATGTGGAATTAATCTTGTCCCCTTCCATTCTTATAATACTTTGTACTTCTTTATGGAATTCTCTTATTCTATTTTGCATTAGATTTAGATGTCTACATATTTTAGATGCAACGTATTAAAAGTATTTTGAAAGCCTGTGTTAGAATGAAAAAAAGCCTTAAAGTTCTGCCTCTGTCATTGACTATTATTAATGTGACCATGGGTAAATCACTTAACCTCTCAATCCACCCAGAAAACTCCAGACCATAAGATACTCTGAAAGATAAGATTAGTTGTAAATCTGTATCAGAAGAAGTTTCTATCTATTGAATTATTCACAAGATGTTTTCCGATGGTTATCCTAAATTTTGAATATTACAAATAAAACTCACCAACTGATTGAAAATCCGATAGTCACTCAATAAATATTTAAGAACCCACTATGAGCCAACGAGTCACTGTGCTAAGCACTGGGCATTCAAAGAAGAGGAAAAAAAAGTCCCTGCTCTCAGAGAGTTCACATTATAATGCAGGAGTAAACATACAAAAAACTACTTACAAACAAGCTACACACAGAAGAAACTGGAAATAATTAACAGAAGGAAGTCATTGGAATTAAAAATTAGAAAAGGCTTCCTGTGGAAGGTGAGATTTTTTATAGGACTTAAAGGAAGACAGGAGGTAGAGATAAGGAGGAAGAGCATTCCAGGAATGGAATACAAATATAGAAAATGTCCAGAGTCAAGAGACAGAGTGTCTTGATCAAGGCACAGCAAAGAGGCCAATGCCAGCACTCTCACTTCATTGTAACTGTCCTAGGTAAAAATGTGGTTGGATAATCCTATCAGTTTATCTTTTCTTTTTCAAAATATGGGATACTAAGGATATTAAGAAAATTTCTAAAAAATTTCATGTAGAGCTCGATCCAAAGGAACTCATAAGAATGGAAAGAACAGCTATTCTGTCCAAAATATTTTTTTAATCTACCTAATAGATGGACATGTAGAAAAAAAATTAATTCAGCCTCACTTTGCATTGCTGGGTGTTTTCTCTGCATTGAAAGGAAACCAACCACCTACTCCTTCAGCTCCACATTCCTTTACTTATATTGAAAATTAGAAATGTGCTCATCTATCCAACAGAGTTTTTAATGACTCAAATTGTTGGAGGCTATGGTCTGATTAATATCAGCTATTTATGGGCTTGTCCTGCAAGTGTTGAACTTTGTAAAAGATACTTTAAACTGGGGAAAAACAAAAGTTTTTAATGGGCTTTACCTATTGAGTAAAACTAAGTCATTCAAGGAAATAATTGCCTATTACTGAATCAAATAAAAGGAAGAAGATGTATGTTTCCTCAAATCTGAAGGAAACCAAAAAATAGTAACCACAGGCTGAATGTAGTAACTAGTGAATAAGAGACTTTGTCCTTGTCAGAAAAGCAAGTGTTTCTGATTCATTTTTTTTTCCTTATGATGAGCCATTCTCAAGAGGATCTCAACTGATTTCATTTTTTCCCTTTCTTAATTAACTTTGAGGTTAATACAGGTAACAGTAAATACTGTGGTCAAACAAGAGACATGAAAAGCATGCTACCTAGTTCTAGGTAGAAAAGAGTAAAGGTAACATTGCATGACAGAACAGGCAAAAAGTTTTTAAGCAATGACAGTGAGCAATGACATAGCATCTTACAGTTACAGAGAGCTTGATATCTGTTATTTCAAGTGAGTCTCACTACAACCCTAGAAATACATAGAGTCAGAATTATCATCCTAGTATATAGAATTGGAAGCTAAAAATCAAGAGAGGTTAATTGATTTATCTAAGATCACACAGCTAGCAATACTGGAACCAAGAATCAAATACAGGAGTGGATCTAAATTTATGTTCTTTCTTTGCTAACTATTTGAAAAAAGACATAATGTTTTATTTTTTTAAAAAGGTGAGAATTATTAATACAATATTATTCCATTATGGTAGAGGCAGTATGGGGGTGATGGATTAATCGCTGGGCAAAGAGTCTTAAATATTTTGGGCAAGTCATTGAAACTCTAAATGTCTTAAGGAATGTCCTAATATTTATTTAATAATTTTTAGATGGGTTGAGATCTGCAGCAGGGGAGTTCCCTTCAGTGAAGAAGTCCTTTATATATTATTATTGCATCATGAGGCAACATACTGAAATATCCATGAAATATTCAATTTACAATTAGAAATTATTTTGACTGTCTATACATAAAAACCAATTTGAAAACAAAATAGTCAAATTCAATAGCCATTTTTATTTTTTTAATTAAATAAATTTATTTATTTATTTTCTTGTTTACATCATTCATTTCCATGAGATTGAGTCCCAAATTTTCTCCCCATCTTTCCCCTACCCAACACTTAAAAACAGCCGTCCTACTGTATAACCCCTCCCCCAATCTGCTCTCTCCTATGTCCTCCCCCTTGCCCCTCTGACTTTCCAGGATGGCAAGATGGACCTCCCTACTACAGTGCCTGTATATCTTAATTCGCAGTTGGATGTAGATAATAATAATAATAATAGTAATAATAATATACATATATTTTTTAACATTTGATTAAAGAGCTTTAAATTCTAGATTCTTTCCTTTCCTCCCTTGTCGCACACTCCCACTGGAAGGACAAGCAATTAAATACAGGCTGTAAATGTGTAATTAAGCATAACATCTCCACAGTGGGCATATTGTGAGAGACTAATTATATGTCCCTCTTTACTATCCCTCCCCCTCCTTGTTCTATTCTCTACCCTGTCCCTGTCCCATTACAGAAGTGTGTGCTTCCAGCAACCTTCCCCCCTCCCACCCTCCCCTCCATCATCCCCCTTTTCGTCCCCATCCTCCCTACTCTCCTGTGTGGCAAGATACCCAGTTTAGAGTTTGTCATTCCTTCCCTAAACCAATTTCAATGAGAATAAGGTTGACCTTTTCCCTTTTGCCTTCCTGTTCTTCCCCTCCATTGTAACAATTATCCCTTGCCTCTTCTGTATGAGATGATTAACCCCATTCTGTCTCTCTCTGTCTCCTCTCATTCTAATCCTCTACCACCTAAGAATTTTGCCTTTTAAAGTATCGTCCCTTCCTATTTGATTGATACTGTGCCTTCTATGTACTCATATACACCCATACTCAGATATGTGTTCGTATGCATATATAAACCCTCCTATAGAGACATATGTGTATGTATATGTATATGTATATATACATTTGTATTCCCTTCACCTATCCTCATACTGAGAAAAATTTCATAAGTTACAATTACTATTTTTCCATGTTGGCATGTAAATAGTTAAACTTTGATAAATTCTTTATGGTTTCTTTTCCATGTTTACCTTCTCATGCTTCTTGTATTTGAGTGTCAAATTTTCTTTTCAGTTCTGGTTTTTTCAGCAAGAATGTTTGAAAGTCCTCCACCTCACTGAATGACCATATTTTCCCCTGGAACATTGCACTCAATTTTGCTCGGGAGGTGATTCTTGGTTTTATTCCTAGCTCCCTTGATCTCCTGAATATCATATCCCAGGCTTTTTGATCCCTTAATGAAGAAGCTGTAGATCCTGGGTTATCCTAATTGTGTTTCCACAGTATTCAAATTGTTTCTTCTTGG